>JALPQD010000226.1:1470505-1660505 GCA_023101885.1 Typhlomys cinereus
CCCCTCCTCCTCCCTCCCCATCCCCCAGTGCCTCCCCCTTCCATCCACGGAGCATCCTTTAATGTGCATGCCAGACTCTCCACTGGGTCCTCCTCTACGATAAGGTGCAAGGACCCAGTGGCATTTATCGGAATCCTTTCCTGTGTTCCCCTTAAGCATAAGAACACTACTGTGGCTGTCAATCCCTTGCCTCCAAGGATCTTAGTGCCTTTAACAAATACTAGACTTTGTAGGGTCGATAGTGTGTTGGACATTGCACAGGGCATGCAAAGTCCAATTATGATTACTTCGGCCCTAACTTGTGTGGAATATCTTGCATATCATTGCTTCTCCCATCCTTGTGCTCCTACAATCTTACCAACCCCTCTTCTGCAAATTTCCCTGAGCTTCTGGATGGGGAGAGATTAGGTTGGCCTAGCTCTAGGTGGTTGATATAGAGTCTCTGAAGTTCTAGATTATGGTTTGTTGATTTTTTTTCCAGTTTTGCTGCTCCTGCAATGCCCTTCACTCCATCCCGATGGGTATTGTATTTCACCCCCTGGCCAGAGATAAAAAGCTGTTAAACTAGAGTCTTGTTATAAGAGTATATTCAAAGGTAGATGTAATAAAAGTAGGAAACCTCAGTGAGGGAGGGGTCAGTCACCCATTTGCAAAATGGTTACCTTTTCTCTGCAAAATGGTTACCTTTTCTCTGCCAGACTATATGCCCTCCCCTTCTGGTGCGATCATACCCCATCAATTGTAAATGATCAGGAACGAAAGTCTGTGAACTTAACGAGATGTCTCATTCTTCACTTGCGGTCCTTGATGGTGGCCTATTTTCTCTGCTGTAACATGGTCCCCTCTCTCCTTGTTTCTGGTGTGGCCTTCCTACCCCATCTCTCCTGTTCATAATCCTTGAAATTACTGTAGGTATTACAGAGATTTGTCCTTGAGTGTCTCTAGGTGGGTTTGGTACTAGGAGCCACCTATTAGGGAATACATACGGTGCTTAATATTCTGTGTCTGGAATATTTCACTCAGCATAATTGTTTCTAATTAAATCCACTTCCCAGCAAATTCCAGTAATTCATCATTTTTCATGGCTGAGTAGTATTCCATTGTGTAGATGTTCCACATTTTTCTTATCCACTCATCAACTGTTGGACAGTTGGGTTGATTCCATGACTTTGCTATTGTAAACAGTGCTGCTGTGAACATGGTCATGCTTGTGTTATCAAGGTAGAATAGCAAGGTCATATGGCATTTCAATTTTTAATTTCTTTAAGAATCTCCAGACAGCTCGTCAAAATGGCTGTATGAGCCTGCATTCCCAACAGCAATGTAGGAGAGTTCCCTTCTCTCCACATCCTCTCCAGCATTTGGTGTTGTTTGTATTGTGGATTTTTGCTATCCTTACTGGGGTGAGATAATATCTCAGGGAAGTTTTTAATTTGCATTTCCCTGATGGCTAAGGATGAGGAGAATTTTTTAAGATATTTGTTAGACATTTCAATTTCATCTCTAGTAAAGTTTCTTTTAAGTTCCAGGGCCTATGTTTTAATTGGGCCATTTGTTTCCTCGGTGTTTAGTTTTCTAAGTTCTTTCTGCACTCTGGATAATAGACCTCTATCAGATATGTGGTTAATGAAGATTTTCTCGCATTCTGTGGGTGGCCTTTGTGCTCAGGTTACAATCTCTTTATCTGAACGGAAGCTCTTTAATTTCACAAGATCCCATCTGTTGAGAGTGGTTGAAGTGATTGTGCTATTGAATGTCTGTTTAGTAACTGTTGGCCTAGCCTAATCAGCTCATGGGAGTTCCCTACCATTTCAACTATGGTTTTTATAGTCTCTGGCCTTATATTGAGGTCCTTAATCCATTTGGAATTAATTCTTGTACATGGTGACAAGTACAGGTCCAGTTTTAATCTTCTGCATGTAGATATCCATTTTTGCCAGCACCATTTGTTGAAGATGCTGTTCTTTTTCCATTGGATTTTTTGGGCCCCTTTGTCAAAGATCAAATGGCGGTAGTTGTGTGGGCTTATATCTGGGTCTTCAACCCTTATCCATTGATCTGTGTTTCTATTTTGGAGCCAGTACCAGGCTGTTTTTATAACTATGGATTTGTAGTACAGACTAAGGTTTGGTATGGTGATACCTCCAGCCATGTTTTTGTTACTCAGGATTGTCTTTGTTATCCTGAGTCTTTTGTGCCTCCATATGAATTTTGAGATTATTTGGTCAACTTCTTTAAAGAATTGCTTTGGGATTTTAATTGCTTTTGCATTGAATTTGTATATTGCCTTTGGTCATTTTTATGATGTTGATTCTGCCAATCCAGGAACATGGGAGGTCTTTCCACCTTCTGGTGTCTTCTGCAATTTCTTTTTTTAGGGTTTTAAATTTTTCATTGTAAAGGTCTCTTACTTCCTTGGTTAGGTTTATACCAAGGTATTTCATTTTTTTAGGGGCTATAGTAAATGGGATTCATTCTCTCAGGCCTTTTTCACCTCTTTCATTCTGGGCATATAAGAAGGCCTCTGATTTTTGCACCTGCCACCCTGCTGAACTTCTCAATTAGTTTCAGGAGCTTCCTGGTGGAGTTTTTGGGATCACTCAGGTATAGCAACATGTCATCTGCAAATAGAGATAACTTGACTTCTTTCTTGCTGATTTCAATTCCTTTTATGTTCCTTTCTTGTCTTATGGCTTCAGTAAGACTTCAAGTACGATATTGAAAAGAAGTGGTGACACTGGACAGCCTTGTCTAGTTCCTGATCGAAGCGGGAATGCTTCAAGTTTTTCCCCATTGAGTATAATCCTTGCTGTTGGCTTGTATACAGCTTTTATTATATTGATAAAGGTTCGTTCCATTCCCACCTTCTCTAGAGTTTTAATTATAAAGCTTTTGGATCTTGTCAAAAGCTTTTTCTGCATCTATTGAGAGTATCTTGTGGTCTTGAGCTTTGGACTGGTTTATATGGTGAATTACATTTATTGATTTGCATATGTTGAACCAACATTGTATGCCTGGGATAAATCCCACTTGATCCCCGTGTATGATCTTGTTGATATGTTTTTGAATCCGATTTCCTAGGACTTTATTTAAAATCTTTGCATCTGTGTTCATCAGAGAGATTGGCCTATAGTTTTCTTTTTTAAGTGTATCATTATTAGGTTTTGGGATTAAGAAGATATTAGCTTCATAGAGAGAAATTGGTAGTGTTCCTTCCTTTGTTATTTGATGGAACATTTTAAGGAGTATTGGTGTTATTAGCTCCTATAATGTCTCATAGAACTCTGTGCTGAATCTGTTCGAGTCCAGGACATTTTTTGGTGGGAAAATTTGAGATTACTTCCTCAATTTCCTCATATGTTATAAGACCAATTAAATAATTCACCACTTCCTGATTCAATTTAGGTAAGTTGTGTTTATTTAGGAATTCATCCATCTCTTTTGTGTTGTCGTATTTCACAGAGTATAAGTTTTTGAAGTATGAGGTTATAATTTTCTGGATTTTTTTGGTATCAGTAGTTATAACTTCATGTTCATTTCTAATTTTCTTAATTTGGGTTTTCTCTCTCTTGCTTTTGGTTAATTTAGCTAGAGGTGTATCAATCTTATTGAGTTTTTCAAAGAACCAGCTTTTTGACTGGTTGATTTTCTGTATCGTTTTCCTAAACATGATGTTGGATATTTCTCCCCTTATTTTGCTAATCTCTTTTCTTTTGCTGCTTTTGGGATCAGATTGCTCTAGTTTTTCTAAAGCTTTAAGCTTATTTAAGTTAAGTTATTTATTTCTGATGTTTCCATTTTTGTATTTATTTTATTATTATTATTTATTCAACTGTGTGCATTTGCATGTGTATGTGCACGCGCGCGTATGTGTCTGTGTGTCTGTGTGTGTCTGTGTATGTGTAGAACCACAGATGAATTCGTGAACCACCATGGACGCCTCCACCTCCTTCTGCCCCGGGATTCACAGGCTCCGCCCTACCAGGACCAGAAGCACAGGCCGCCCCCGCTTCCGCCCGGCGTCTATACGTGGGATCTGGGATCCGAACTCAGGACCTTCCGCCTGCAAGACGGAGGCTTAACCCCTGAGCTACTTCTCCAGCCCCCCTCCATTTTTTTGATGTAGGCATTAAGAGCTATGAACTTACCTCTTAAGACAGCTTTCATTGTGTCCCAGAAATTTTGGTAAGTTGTATTTTCATTATCGTTATCTTTCAGGAAATCTTGAATTTTCTTTTTAATTTCTTCCTGAATCCAGTTCTCATTCAGCATCATAGTGTTAAGTTTCCAGGAGTTAGCGTATTTTCTGTTGTTTGTTGTGTTGTGGATGTCTACCTTTAGGCCGTGGTTGTCTGATAGGGCACAGGCTATAATTTCAACTTTCTTTTATATGTGGAGATTAGTTTTGTGGCCAATATGTGATCTATTTTGGAGAAAGTTCCATGTGCTGCTGAGAAAAATGTGTATTTTTTGTTGTGTGGATGAAAAGTTCGATAGAGATCTTTAAGGACCATTTCTTTAAGGGTTTGATAAGTTCCAAAGTGTCTATGTTAAGTTTTTTAACTGTTGATCTATCCCGTGTTGAAATCCCCAAGAATTATCGTTTGGGGGTTGATTTCTCACTTTAGATGCTGTAGGGTTTTCTTAATGAATGTGGACAGGCCTGTATTGGGTGCATATATGTTCAGTATTGTGAAGTCTTCCTGGTGAATTGTACCTGTGACTAAAATGTAGTATCCATCTGTGTCTCTTATAATTTTTTTTTGGTTTGAAGTCCACTTTGTCCGAAAGCATATTAGCTACCCCTGCCTATTTCCTGGTTCCATTAGCTGACAAAATTTTGGACCAGCCTTTCATTTTTAGGATGTGCCTATCTTTTGTGGTGAGATGAGTTTCCTGAAGGCAGCAAATTGATGGGTTGTGGTTTTTAATCCAAGTTTGTAATCTGTGTCTCATTATCTGTGAGTTAATACCATTGACATCTAATGTTATAATGGAGAAATTATTTTTAATTCTGGACATTTTTTATATTTAGTGGATTTAGTAAACCTATTGTTAGACATTCATGTTTTGCTGGTATTATACTTTCCTTCTGTCCTCCTGGTTATGTTTGTTTTTTTCTTCATGTTTGCGTATCATTTCTAGCATTTTTTGAAGGCCTGGTTTGGTAGACATGTATCCCTTCAAGTTGTCTTTGTGCTGGAAAACTTCTTTTTCCCTCAATCGTGACAGATAGTTTTGACGGGTATATCAGTCTGGGTTGGCATTTTTGCTCATTTAATACTTGAAGTACATCTCTCCAAGCTAATCTTGCTTTTACTCTTTCCATTGAGAAGTTATTTGTTATTTTAATAGGTTTGCCTTTAAAAGTGACTTGCTTTTTTTCTCTTGAAGCTCTCAGCACCTTTTCTTTGTCTTGAATGTGGATTGTTTTGACTATTATTTGCTATGACAATTTTCTATTTTGGTCATGTCTGTTTGGGGTGCGGAATGCCTCTTGTATTTGGATGGGCCTCTCATTATTTAGTTGAGGGAAGTTTTCATTTATAATAATTTGAAAAATTTCCTCAGGTGTGGTATTTTGGGATTCTTGTTCTGGTAGTTCATGAACGTGTATGTTAGGCTTCTTCAGGGTGTCCCATATCTCTTGCATGTTCCTCTCAAGTATCTTTTTGGCTTTAACAATCTCTTCCATTGAGCTGGTTAATTCTCCCACTTTTTCTTCAAGATCCGAAAATGTGTTTTCTGCTTCATTAGTTCTACTGATAAGACTCTCTGTTGAGTTTTGGGTTGAAGATAACTTGTCTTTTAGTTCAATTTTAAACTCTGCCTGAGACTGTTTTAACTGTTCTATGACTATTTTTGTTTCTTGAACACTTTTTCTCAACTCCTCCAAGTGCCTGTTATTATGTTCCTATTCAAAATGGTTGATGCGATTGTTTAACTCCTCTTGGATTTCCTCTTTCATAGTATTAATCATGGTAATGATCATACTATGAAAGTCATTATCTCGGGTCTGGCTTTCTTATCTATTTTCTGTGAATTTGTACTGGTTGGAATCCTTCATTATGTGGTTAATTCTTTTAGTGGAACATTGGTCTTCTTGGGTTTTGTTTCTCATGGATCTGCACTTTGACTTCAGCATTGTTGTTTTGTTTCTTAGGACTTTTCAGTTACTGTGTGTTTTTGACTGAACTGATTTAGTTGGTGTTATTACACTTGGGCAGTTATTACTAGTGCTTGCCTTGGATTGGGTATGTTTGTCTTTTGTTATTGTTATTTCCTAGATGAGGCTATTAGGCTGTTAGTACATCAGTTAAGTCAGGTTAAGTAGACAGAGAGTGAATATTATTATGGTAGTGCACTTTTACAATTTAGTAACTTGGTGATATGTGAGGATGAGTGGTGTGCTCCCTCAAGTTGTATGTTTTTCGGGTGGCTGTATGGAAAGATTCATCTACAGTGATTAATACTAGAAAGGAACAATAAGGTGAAAAAAAAGGAGGTTTACTTATCTTTGGGCTGGATGTGAAGAATCTGTCCCATGTGATAGTATGATTGTAGAGGGCTTCGGCTGTATGGCCTTTGTCCCTTAGTGGTTTGCTTGAGTTTCCTTTGGACTCTATTGAATTCTGAGTAGCAGTGAGTCTTTTGTGGACTATTTGCTTAGGTCCCCAGTGGGCCGGAGAGGCAGAGGTGCTGATGTTGATGGTAGATTCTTCACCTGGGACCTGGGACTTGGCTTAGTGGACCACCCAAGCTCCAGGGATGGAGGAATGTGAGAAGTCCTGTCTGGTTGGGTGGACAGGCGGGCAGAAGGAAGCAAAGGGCTGGGGCCTGGGGCATGGCCCAGGCAAAAACCGGAGGCAGCCTGGGTGCCGCTGGGACCCGGGGCCCCCTTGGGGGGGCTGGGAGAACTCACCTGGAGATGGAGGACTGGGAGCAGTGGCGGGCAGGACCTTCTCTTTTGAGGCAGAGTCTAAATGCCTGAGCCATTTCTCCAACCCTTAAAAGCTGTATTTTATACATTATAAATATAATATAAAATCAAGAACACTTTTTCCCTTCCTTCCTTCATCTTTCTTTCCAACCTTTCTTCCTTCCTTTCTTCCTTCCTTCCTTCCTTCCTTCCTTCCTTCCTTCCTTCCTTCCCTCCTTCCTTCTTTCCTTCCTTCCTTCTTTCCTTCCTTCCTTCCTTCCTTCCTTCGTTCTCTCTCTCTTTCTCTCTCTTTCTTTCTTTCCTATTTTATTTTTTTTTATTTCCACTCATACAAACTTAACAGGTACACCACTTCCCATACTCCCTCCAACCTACCACCACCCTGTGCCCCTTCCCCTTACCCTCCCTCCCCATCCTCCAGTGCCTCCCTCTCCCATCCCCGGAGCATCCTTTAATGTGCATGCCAAACTCTCCTCTGAGTCCTCCTCTCTGATGAGGTGCAAGGACCCAGTGGCATTTCCCAGAACACTTTCCTGTGTTCCCCTTTGTCATGTTTTGAAATGTGTCCCCCACAGTCTCATGTGTTTGGCAAGGTCATGGCACCTTGAGAGGTGGAGCCTTGCTGGAGGAAGGCAGTCACAAAGGGTAGGCCTTGAGGTGGATTAGTCCCACCCTACCTCCAGGAAAAGTCTGCCTTTGTTACAAGCAGTCTGCAGCTCTCAGCTTCCAAGATGTTTGTGGTGACTTAACCTCCTCCAGCTTTGGCCAGCCAGCCATGCCAGCTCTGTCATGAGAAACTGCCTCCCCTCTGAACTGTAAGCTAAATAAACCTCCCTTTCTCCCTTAAGTTGATTGACTTTGGGTGCTCTCTCACAGCAATAGTTAAGGGTAACTGTTACAGAAATTAGTACTGGGTAGTGGAGTATTGCTGTGAGATTAAGAAAAGCTGGTACCACAATGTGAAGTTGTTTGTGAAGCTGAGAGAAGTTGGTACCCAGAAGTATGGTCAATGCTGTGATGTGGCTAGTATGTCTTTGGAACTGTTTGTTGGGAGAAATATGGAGAACTTTGGGACTTTGTGCTGGGAAAGTCTTTGTGTCTTGGCAGTTGGGCCAAAGGGACCTTTCTTGTGAGAGCTCAGAGGAGAGCAATGCTGTGAGAGATGCAGACAGTGGAAGCCCAGCTTGTGATGGTCCAGAGGGGAACAGAGACTGTTTGCAAGGGGACAAGTGACACATGGAGCCATGTGTTGGCCAAGAGTTTAGTGAAGTTTTGCCCTCATCCTGAAAGTTTGCCTGAAATTAAGCTGGAATGCTTGGCAGAGGAAATTTCAAAGCAATGTAGCTTGACAATGCGATATGGCTACTTTTTAGTTGTCTTCAGAGTTATGAAAAAGAACAAAGAATCAGGCTGGAAGATGCGGAGATTACAAAATGGCTGTTAAAGAGATAAGCTCCATTTGTAAATCAAAGCCTGCTCTTGTTTTGAATAATAGGAGAGTCCTTAGCTTGAGGGCAAGATCCTCAGGGAATGCTCCCACTCATAAGAATGCAAATCCTTTCAGAAGACTGGAGCTAAGGGTGGAGTTCCAAAGCAAGAGTTGGTTTCTCTTACAAAGCAACTGCCCAGGAGTGAAAGAGATGGTGAGCATAGAGAAGCAGAATCAGCTGTGATTCAAAGGGGCTAGTCTTGGCAAAGTCATCCACATGGTTCTGGTTTTAGAGGCATCAGTGATACGAGAGGGAGGAGATTGTGGAGTCCTCCTCTAAGATTTAAAAAATTGGCAGAATTCAGGCATCATGAGGCAAGAAGCTTGCAGTTTAGAGGCCCAAGAAGGGCAGTTTGTGCTGTGGAAATAAAGCCTGGTTTGTTATTGAGAAGTAAAAATGTTAGAAATGCCAGAGACAACGTGGGACACCTGCCAAGGAGAGATGTATACCCTGGGAGGACTCAGCTCAAGAGAGCAACATATTTTATGGGCAGCTGCATTGGAGGGATGGAACCAAAGCCCTTTGTAACTGAAATGATTTCAATGTTGGACTTGGAGATATAATATTTGGGGTTTGTCCTGCTGGTTTTCGGTCTTGTTATGGACCGATCTTTCCTGGATATGCCCCCATTCCTTCCTTTTGGAATGAGAATGTTTATTCTGTGCCATTGTATGTTAGAAGTATGTAACTTGTATTTTGATTTTACAGAAGGCTTTGGACTTTGGACTTTTGGACTGTTGGGACACCATCATAGTCTATGAAGACTTTTAAAGTTGGACTGAGTATGGTTTATATAATGAGATGGCAATGAGCCTGTGGAAGCCAGGGGTGGAATGTCATGGTTTGAAATGTGTCCCCCACAGTCTCATGTGTTTGGCAAGGTCATGGCACCTTGAGAAGTGGAGCCTTGCTGGAGGAAGGTAGTCACAAGGGGTGGGCCTTGAGGTGGATTAGTCCCACCCTCCCTCCAGGAGAAGTATGCCTTAGCTACAAGCAGTCTGCAGCTCTCAGCTTCCAAGATGTCTGAGGTGACTTAGCCTCCTCCAGCTTTGGCCAGCCAGCCATGCCACCTCTGCTTTGAGAGACTGTACCTTCTCTCTGCAACCATAAGCTCTCTTTCTCCCTTACATTGACTTTGTGTGCTTTCTCACAGCAATAGTTAAGAGTAACCATTACACCCTTACACATAGGAACACTACTGTGGCTGTCAATCCCTTGCCTCCAAGGATCTTAGTGCCTTTAGCAAATGCTAGACTTTGTGAGGTCAATAGTGTGTTGGACATTGCGCAAGACATGCAAAGTCCCAATTATGATTGCTTCAGCCCTAACTTGTGTGGAGTATCTTGCATATTGTTGCTCCTCCCATCCTTGTGCTCCTACAATCTTACCACCCCCTCTTCTGCAAATTTCCCTGAGCTTCAGGATGGGGAGAGATTAGGTTGGCCTAGTTCCAGGTGGTTGATATAGAGTCTCTGAAGTTCTGGATTATGATTTGTTGATTTTTTTTCCTGCATATGTATTCAGACTGTCCTCAAATTCACTGTGATCATTCATTAAGAAAACCCTACAGTGTCTAAAGCAAGAAATCAACCCACAAACGATAATTCTTGGGGATTTCAACACCGCCCTCTCAACATGGGATAGATCAACAGTTAAAAAACTTAACAGAGACACTTTGGAACTTAATCAAACCCTGAAAGAAATGGACCTTACAGATCTCTATCGAACTTTTCACCCACGAACCAAAGAATACACATTTTTCTCAGCAGCACACGGAACTTTCTCCAAAATAGATCACATATTGGGCCACAAAACGAATCTACACATATACAAAAAAGTTTAAATTCTAACCTGTGCCCTATCAGACAACCACGGCCTAAAGCTGGACATCCACAGCACATCAAACAAGAGAAAATACACTAACTCCTGGAAACTTAACAATATGATGCTGAATGAGAACTGGATTGAGGAAGAAATTAAAAAGGAAATTCAAGATTTCCTGAAAGTGAATGATAATGAAAATACAACTTACCAAAATTTATGGGACACAATGAAAGCTGTTCTAAGAGGTAAGTTCATAGCTCTTAATGCCTACATCAAAAAAATGGAAACATCAGAAATAAACAACTTAACAATGCAGCTTAAAGCTTTAGAGAAACTAGAGCAATCTGATCCCAAAAGTAGTAGAAGAGAGGAGATTAGCAAAATAAAGGGAGAAATATCTGAAATCGAGATTAAGAAAACGATAGAAAAAATCAACCAGTCAAAAAGCTGGTTCTTTGAAAAAATCAATAAGATTGATACACCCCTAGCTAAATTAACCAAAAGCAAGAGAGAGAAAACCCAAAATAACAAAATCAGAAATGAACATGGAGTTATCACTACTGATACCCAAGAAATCCAGAGATTTATAACATCATATTTCAAAACCTTATACTCTGTGAAGTTTGACAACACAAAAGAGATGGATGAAACACAACTTACCTAAATTGAATCAGGAAGTTGTGAATTATTTAAATATCCTATAACATATAAGGAAATTGAGGAAGTAATCTTGAATCTTCCCACCAAAAAATGTCCTGGACCAGATGGATTCAGCACAGAGTTCTACCAGACATTTAAGGAGTTAATAAAACCAATACTCCTTAAACTGTTCCATCAAATAGCAAAGGAAGGAACACTACCAAATTCCTTCTATGAAGCTAATATCATTTTAATCCCAAAACCTAATAAAGACTCACTTAAAAAAGACAACTATAGGCCGATCTCTCTGATGAACACAGACACAAAGATTCTCAACAAAGTTTTAGCAAATCATATTCAAAAACTTATTAAAAAGATTACTCACGGGGACCAAGTAAGCTTCATCCCCAGCACACAAGGTTGGTTCAAGATACGCAAATCAATAAATGTAATTCATCATGTAAACCAGTCCAAAGTGCAAGACCACATGATACTCTCGATAGATGCAGAAAAAGCTTTTGACAAGATGCAACAGCCTTTTATGATCAAAACACTAGAGACAGTAGGAATGGAAGGAACCTTTATCAATATAATAAAAGCTGTATACAACAAGCCCACAGCAAGGATTATGCTCAATGGGGAACAATTGGAAGCATTCCCTCTTCGATCAGGAACTAGACAAGGCTGTCCACTCTCACTACTTCTATTCAATATTGTACTTGAAGTCTTAGCTGAAGCCATAAGACAAGAAATGGACATAAGAGGGATTCAAATTGGGAAGGATGAAGTCAAGCTATCCCTATTTGCAGATGACATGATCTTATACCTATGTGATCCCAAAAACTCCACCAGGAAGCTCCTGGAACTAATTGAGAAGTTCAGCAGGGTGACAGGATACAAAATAAATGTGCAAAAATCAGAGGCCTTCCTATATGCCCAGAATGAAAGAAGTGAAAAAGCTTGAGAGAATCAATCCCATTTACTATAGCCCCTAAAAAAATGAAATACCTTGGTATAAACCTAACCAAGGAGGTAAAAGACCTTTACAACGAAAACTTTAAAACCCTAAAAAAAGAAATTGCAGAAGACACCAGAAGGTGGAAAGACCTCCCATGTTCCTGGATTGGCAGAATCAACATCGTAAAAATGATTATCCTATCAAAGGCAATATATAAATTCAATGCAAAAGCAATTAAAATCCCAAAGCAATTCTTTAAAGAAGTTGACCAAACAATCTCAAAATTCATATGGAGGCACAAAAGACCCAGGATAGCAAAGACAATCCTGAGTAACAAAAACACTGCTGGAGGTATTACCATACTGAACCTTAGTCTATATTACAAATCCATAATTATAAAGACAGCCTGGTACTGGCTCCAAAATAGACACACAGATCAATGGATAAGGATTGAAACCCAGATATAAGCCTACAAAATTACAGCTAGTCTTTGAAAAAGGCGCCCAAAGAATCCAATGGAAAAAGACCAGCATCTTCAACAAATGGTGCTGGCAAAACTGGATCTCCACATGCAGAAGATTAAAGCTGGACCCATATTTGTCACCATGTACAAGACTTAATTCCAAATGGATCAAGGACCTTGATATCAGGCCAGAGACTATAAAAATCATAACTGAACGGATAGGGAACTCCCTTGAACTGATTGGGGTAGGCCAACATTTCCTAAACAGACATCCAATGTCACAGTCTCTACTACCAACTCTCAACAGCTGGGATCTTGTAAAATTAAAGAGATTGTAATACGAGCTAAAAGGCAACCCACAGAATGGGAGAAAATCTTCACTAACTACATATCTGATAGAGCTCTACTGTCCAGAGTGCACAAAGAACTTAGAAAATGAAACATCAAGGAAACCAATGGCCCAATTAAAAAATGGGCCCTGGAACTTAAAAGAAATTTTACCAGGGATGAAATTAAAATGTCTAACAAATATCTTTAAAAATGCTCCACTTCCTTAGCCATCAGGGAAATGCAAATCAAAACTTCCCTGAGATATCATCTCACCCCGGTCAGGATGGCAAAAATCCACAATACAAACAACAACAAATGCTGGAGAGGATGTGGAGAGAGGGGAACTCTCCTACATTGCTGGTGGGAGTGCAGGCTCATACAGCCACTCTGGCCAGCCGTCTGGAGATTCTTAAAGAAACTAGAGATTGAAATGCCATATGACCCTGCGATTCCACTTTTGGGTATAACCCCCCATACAGCAGAGGTTCATCTCGATAGCACAAGCACAACCATGTTCATAGCAGTGTTTACAATAGCAAAGATATGGAATCAACCCAAATGTCCAACAGTTGACAAGTGGATAAGGAAACGGTGGTACATCTATACAATGGAGTACTACTCAGCCATAAAAAATGATGAATTACTGGAATTTGCTGGGAAATGGATGTCATTAGAAACAATTATATTAAGCGAAGTATCCCAGACCCAGAAAATTAAGCTCCGTATGTACTCCCTAATAGGTGGCTTCCTAATACCAAACCCACGCAGCCCATCTTGAGACACTCATAGGTAAATCTATGTATTACCTACATTAATTGCAAGGATTATGAACAGGAGGGATGGGGCTGGAGGGCTACACCAGAAACAAGGAGAGAAGTGACCATGTTACAATAGAGAAAATAGACCTCCATCAAGGACTGCAAGAAAGTAATGTGACACCTATTTAAGTTCACAGACATTCGTTCCTGATCATTTACAACTAAGGGGGTATGAACTCACCAGAAGGGGAGGGCATATAGTTTGGTAGATAAAAAGTAATCATTTTGCAAATGGGTGATTGACCCCTCCCATTGGCAAATGCCATATGACCCTGCGAATCCACTTTTGGGTATAAGTATTACATCTACCCTTGAATGTGCTCTTATAATAAGACTCCAGTTTAGCAGCTTTTTGTCTCTGGCCAGGGGGTGACATACAGTGCCCATCACGATGGAGTGAAGGGCATTGCAGGAGCAACAAAACTGCAAAAGAAAATCAACAAACCACTATCCAGAACTTCAGAGACTCTATATCAACCACCTAGAACTAGGCCAGACTAATCTCTCCCCATCCTGAAGCTCAGGGACATTTGCGGAAAAGGGGGCTTAAGAGCAAAAGGTTGGGAGGAGCAATGATTTGCAAGATACTCCACACAAGTTAGGGCCGAAGCAATCATAATTGGACTTTGCATGACAGGCACAATGTCCAACCCACTATTGACCTCACAAAGTCTAGCATCTGCTAAAGGCACCAAGATCCTTTGAGGCAAGAGATTGACAGCCACAGCAGCGTTCCTATACTTAAGGGGAACACAGGAAAGGGTTCAGGGAAAGGCCACTGGGTCCTTGTACATCATCGGAGAGGAGGGCCCAGAGGAGAGTCAGGCATGCACAAGAAAGGACTCTGGGAATTGGGGCGGGAGGCACGGGGGGATGGGGAGGGGTGAGGGGAGTGGGAGCAGAGGGTTCCGGGGGAGGAAGAGGGAGGGAGGGAACTAGTGTACCTATTAAGTTTTTATGAGCTGAAATAATAATAAAAATGTATTATATAAAAAACTTCACTGTGGTCTTCCTGCTTCCACCTCCTAAGTACTAATTATAGCTGTGCTCTGCCATACCTGCCTTAACATTTAATTATAATCTATCTCTATCAATATGGTAACATTTTCTAGCCATATTTATTAAGAAAACATATACCACGCATTAGAACTTTCTTGTCACTATTCCTTACATTAATTTATGTAAAATTGTTAAAATTATATCATAAGTTCCTTGTGCTTAGATGACTTACTTGGGCAATCATCTATCATTTAAATGAGTCAATGAGAACTCTTTGCCCCCTGTCCATATCTCATTCTAATTCATGGTCCTTCATCTTAGTTATCTTTCAAAATGTGAAGTCAATTTTTGATTCCATATTTAAAAAATAATCAATACCTACTCAACACCTAGGGAATACTATTCAATCTTTTGCACATCTTAATCATTGAATCTGTTTATTTGAAATATCCAGCTTTGATTCCAGCAATTCCCAATCCCAGTCATTGTCTACCTTACCCTTTGGCTCCCTTCACATACTATGTGATCTAAAAGGAATATCCATATTCTCCATGCTGGCTGGAAAGTATAGAGCCATTAATTCTATGTAGCATTCCTTTCTCTTTGATAAAATTCCTGGATTTCCACAAATGAGTAGCAAAACCTCACTGAATTATATTTATAATGACCTCTCTTGAAGAACTAGACCACACATTACTTATATACAAAAGTAAGTTCACTCACTTGTATACATTCCAAAATAATTTGCATCATAGGAACTATAAATAGATATCTGAAATAAATTATTAAATCTTAGCAGAGAAACACAAGTTAGGATAAAACAGAAATAATAATTCTTAGATCTAGGAAGGACAAAGTTACCAATAGGAATGTGAGTGTTGATTCATGAAACCCAACTCCTACCAAGAAGAGGGATATAAAGATGGTTATTCTAGTGCCAAAGTGCCAAATATGAGTTACCATGACCTTGGAAAGAGAATCATAATTCACCAAAATAATGTTCCATTATGGTAATAGTTTCATAAAGTTTTATAGGAAAAAATTGAAGAGGGTCATAAATCAAGATTCATTTCACTTATATTGGTTGAAATATTGGGTATGTAGGTTTTGAAGGAGGGAGGACATGTCAGATACAGACCTAAGAATATACTTTATTATATCCACAATCTTTTCTTTGGTGGATCTAAAAGATTTAACTAATCATTATAAAGATGTTAGATTTGTTGGGAAGATGACTTTAAGTGGCTAAATGTGATCTTATATAATTTGCTTCTGTATTTGTAAACCTCAAATATGTTCACATCATTGAAGCTCTCACTAGTTAATCGGACATGCTCAGTATAAAGTACTGTCTCTCTTTAGGGATTCCTTCATAAAAATAAAGTTTTACAGATACTACAAACATTTAGAGTGATTATGTTCATGAATCCAATATGAAAACAAAGGACAACTTGCTTTGAGAAATAAATATGCTGGAGTCACTGCTTGATTGCGACATGATTAATTGAGATGTTTTGTGGAAATCATGCCAAATGGTATAAAACTTACATTAGCATAATATTTTTAGAGTAATATATTCCCTATTCTGAGGTAAGATTTTAGATTTCATTTTAAAGGACAAGGAAGAGAAACAGGATGGTAAGTCTTACAAATACCTTCTTGCTTCCAAAAAATATGAAAACAAACAACAAAAAGGACAAGTTGGAATGGAAAAGTATGGAGACTTCACAAAAGAATTTTAGAAATTTTAATGATGACAACGATGGAATGTTGTATGTTCATTTATTAAGTCATTAAATAATTGACTTACTATCTTATCAAAATCCAAGATTAAATAAGTAGTACAATAATAGGTAGTACGAACAATATATTTACTACATTAACAATTGAAAACATACAAAACCACACATTTTATTAGGGAATATACAAATATTACTTCTTTTGTATTGAAATTGTAAATTAGTGACAGGAAATAAGATTACACGAAATATTGGATCCAATGAAAATCCAAGGTAAAGAGGAAACTTTAGGAAAAAAATTGTGCACAAACAATTTGAAATTTATAAAACTAAAAATATTGCAGTTACTTAGAATAAAATATGTAGAGCATGAATCATTCCAGGCATATGTCATCAAAGACAGACCAGATGAAACACAGTGAGCCAAAGAAGTGAAAAGCTTTGAAAATAGTATGGAGACTGGCAGGGGAGATGAAAGCTTGTAAGGGGAAAAGGAGGGGGAGGTGGCTTAGGACAATGTTATAAATTCAATTTATTAATGTATGAAATAGTAAGTAAAAAGTAAAAATAAGTAAAATAAAATAGAATTGTATTTTATAATCCAGTATGTAATTCCAAGTGCTTTTAATACGTCATATTGACAAATAGTAAGATATCCTAATACATTTTTGAAGATTGTGAAAATAAAGCCTGTCGTAACATATTTCTAAACATACACATATATTCACATATATAAATATGTATATATATGCTCATACATGCATATACATAATGCAAACATACACATACACAAAACATATCCACATATGTGTATATGTGCATATGCACATACATATATGCACAGGTACACATAAACATTAACATTTTGTACACATGGGCTAGGCAAAGCTAAACTTTAATGGTTTCATTCTTTATTGGAAGTGCTCATCATTTTATTGATTTTATACACTCTTTGCTTCTCTCTTTATACTATTTAAATCATTCATCCTCAACATTCTTTTTCAAAGTTCATGAATGTAAGCCTTGGTATGAATAATCTGGAAATCATCCCAGGTTTTTTACTTATTCCTTTTTTTCAAGTGAAAAATTCAGTGAAGAGTTAAATTAAAATATCTGAATAAAGAAAGAAAAGAAAATTTAATAACTTTAAGTATATATACCCAGGAAGATGAAAAACACTTTCAAAGATAAAATACATTTAAAAACAACTCAAACGACAATGTCAAGAAATACAAATTGTTATAGTCTCAAATGAAATATTGATATGGTTAAAAGATTAAAGTTGGAAATGGAATTAGACAACTCTTTAAAACGTTTTAGAAGCAAGATAAATGAAAAATTAAAAAACAGGTACAGATAATGAAGAAGAACAACAAAAAAAAAACCCATAAAATTTCAAGGTCCTATTTGAATGTAACCAGAAATTCAACCTCACTTTTCCTATTAACTTTACTAAATAATCTTATTTCCTTCTCTCTTACTGAAACAAGACATTATTGTGAATTAGAACCTATGAAATGCATGTTTATTACTATCTTGATATCCACATATGCATTTATGAAATATCATTGGTGTTGTTGAGTGGTCCAAGAAAAAGGATGTGAAAGTTTTTCAAATTTGTTTCCCACTCAATATGGAGTTTTATTAAATGTATCATTTCTAATACATAAACTATTTCATTAAGTGCATCATTTCTAATACATAAAAATGTAAGTATTCAATCTTGCAAATTTGCATACATGTCTTTACACTTTAATTTTTTCTGATATGACTTATGCACGAAATACTTTTATAAGTTTATTTTTTGGGTGACCACATTTTAGCTTTCTAACTTTCACAAAGATAGTCATGAATATTGTAAAAAAAAAAACTAGCAGTATAACTAGCAGTAAATTGAAGGATACTCTAGTTTTTTGGATGATCAATATAGTATATTTAATTTGGGACTATCTGCTTGACTGTGAGAAAATATCTCATTTGTTTAAATTTAAATATCTGATTATTAATAGGATCAAACATATAAAAGTATCCAATTAATATTATCCTCAATAAAATATTTCCTTGTATTTTCTTCTGTAATATTAAAAGTAATTATTTATACAATCTAAATCCTACCATTGTGTGTGTGTGTGTGTGTGTGTATGCATGTGCGTGTGTTTATATCAGAATGCAAAATGCACTGTGTGTCCCTGTGGAGAACCAAGAGTGACATCAAGAATCATCCTGGATTGCTTTTACCTCCAATTTGCTTCCCTCTGGGATCTCCCAGGTTCTTCCCAACAGGGCCTGACGTGCAGGCCATGGCTGTTTTTGCCTGGTGCAGAGCCTTGAGAGGCAGAGCCTTCACCCATGAGTCATCTTTCCATTTTATAATCCTACGATTTTTACTTCTTCGATGCTTTCATGAAAAAAAATGCAATGAATTTAGTCACCCCTTACAACTCTCTTTTCCCACTACATATATTCTCCTTTGCAACCAGACTCATTGCTATGGATATGTCTTTCTGAATGCATAATAGAAATAAAATAGACTTCTGTTTGTCTTTCATGTTTGTGAATTTTCTGTTTTTGGTTTTAAAAGTATTATAAAACTTTTTGAATTTTTCCATTTTTTTTAACTCAACCATTTTTCTAAGGTTTTTGGAATTTTCATATGAATTTAAAGTAAAGTCTTTATTTCTGTGTTTTATAATTATTCTTCTTATGTTAATAAGACTGTATTAATTTAATTATATATATTATTTGCCTGATAAATCATTTGTTTATTTTATCATTTCCAACTTTCCAGATTTGTCCAGTTAAACTAGTTTGGATGTATGCAAAATTTAAACTCTTAATCTATATATCCTTTAAATACTTGATATTATTATGTTTATTAGGGAAATCTGGAGTGGTCCACTCCCAAAACCATACTTTGAGTCAATTTCACTTAAGAAAATTGGCTGAAACTAAGAGAAACTGTTCACATTATCTAATATATAAAGAAAAAAAAGTATGTCTTTGAGAGTTATCTAGGTGATTTTTTTTTCTAGTTAAAAAACAGTGAAACTAATGCATTTGCAATGTAATAATATTTGATATGAAATAAATATGAAAAAATAAGACCTTATTTATTTCCAATTGGTATTTAAAATTGTATCTGTATTATTACTCTTACTATTTTGTCTGTGTATGGTGTGATAAAGATAGGAGCCACGAACTGGAACAAATTCAGGAAATGATGTATATCAGCTAGACCCTCTCATAAGTCATTGCCTCTCTACTTTTCTTCTATGTATGAAAAACATAATAATTGAAAGGACCGTCAAGTTGCTTTGTTATTTACAAAGCACACAACCTTTACTATGCTACATATCATAAAACTCAGGTGTGTGACAAAACAGCAGAAACCATGAGTATTTTAATCTATATATATAAAAAATTTACAAAATATGAATTTATAAATGATGTTTGCATATATCAATAAATGAATAATCATTTATTGCATATATCATGCATGTATAATGCATATATCAATTAATGAATAATTCATAAATGCAGAGAAAAATATATGCACTGTATATTTTGCTATGAGTGGAGACATTTATCTAAGTAAAGGACTATAATACAGAACTGTGGAAAGTATCTGTTCAAGTAAGTTAAATTGATATGAACCCTCTATGTCTAGTCAAGTCATATACCTTCCTTCTGGGATAACTATTCTGCTTGGAATTTTGTGTATGTTGCATGGATGCATTGCATAAACCATAATGACATCTTTATGACACTGATGTGAAGATGAGTTGTATAAGAACTACTTAA
This sequence comes from Typhlomys cinereus, assembly GCA_023101885.1. NCBI lineage: Eukaryota > Metazoa > Chordata > Mammalia > Rodentia > Platacanthomyidae > Typhlomys > Typhlomys cinereus. Next base: position 1,490,507 of record JALPQD010000226.1, read on the forward strand.
CCCCAGCCAAATGATGCAGTAGAAATCAATGAGCACAATGGAATTGAGGACTTAGACTAGCTATACGAATCACGGATATGTAAATATAAATATCAATTCAAATAATGTCACCAAATAAGCAAAACAATTATCAATTTATAAAGAAGAAAATGGAGAACAGAGAAGTAAATTAACTTCATATTTTTTTAAATATTTTATTCATTTAGCATGCCCTCAGCGTGAATGTGCATGTGTGTGCCTGCATGCGTGTGTGTGTGTGTGTGTGTGTGTATCAGAAGACACTGTGTGTTCCTGTGGGGGTCCAAAGGTGACTTTGGGAATCATCCTAGATTGCTTCTACCTCCTTTTTGCTTAGCTCTGGCATTTCCCAGGCTCCAACCACCAGGACTAGAAATCCAGACTGCCACCATTTCCACCTAGCATGTTCACATGAGACCTGGGATCTGAACTCAAGTCCTTCTGCTTGTGAGGCAGAGCCTTCACCCCTGAGTTATCTCTCCAGATCTTCTTTATTGTTTGATAAACAGGAATCCTAGTTCTCAAAACAGCATTTTATGTTTAGGAGTTAAATCCCATTTTATATTCAAAGAGCACATTTAGCAAAAGGAAAAATTTACATTTTGAAAAGTTACAAAAATACAGCACAGTGATGAGTTGAACATATCAAATGAAAGCAAAGTGTTGAACATATCAGATGAAAAGTCAACTTATGTCTAAGAGGTATTCAAATTACAAAAGGAAATGAAATAATAGAAGGATCTTGTTTCAAAGCTTAATGACTAAGAATTTCCTAGAACTGGTTATTGGTTTGAGTCATCAGGATTTACATCTTAATAAAAATTAACTTTGATTGAATTAAATGTCAATTACCTCTACACCCGTTTTTTTTAAGCATTGAGCAAAGAGTAAAACATAGCTTGAACTAAAAGAAATGTCAAATTCTTAGAAGTAATAATGTCAAATTTTAGTAAGACTTTACAAAACAACAGTGCATGTTGCATGAAGATAGGATGTCTATACTACACTGCTAAGAATAACTGGAACCAGTTAATTTTTACATAGCTCAACTCTCATTGGAGAAAAAAGTGAATATGATATGTCATGATGTTGAACAAAAACATAGAGAATATAGAATCATCCTTCTATTTTAAACAACATTTACCTTACAATAATAGAACCAGGAAAAGGAGAGTGAACACACACTGCTCATAGGAATAACTTTTTAATGCATAAATGCTAATAAAGATAGGGAGGCAGCTTCCAAGTTGGCAGGAATAAAGCTTGTTTGCTCAGGGAAAGGAATGTGGGTGTATAGTTGGGCTTCCGGACCAAAGCCAGGAAATGAACAACTGTTGTCAGTACAGTTGCCAGTAAATATTACTACATAAATTACTTTCTTTATTCAATATTTTAATTGAAAGTTCCTTGAAGAATCACTAGATGACTTGATTCATCATAACTTCTAGAAGGAAAAGGCCTAAGACAAACACTGCCACTTTGGTGGAAAAAACTGATTTACACAAATGTAATGTTAATACACTTCCTAATACTCATTTTCAGAGAAATAGAAACATAGGAGCATCAAATCTGTTGAAGGCTCTGATACTCTTAGTTAGCAAACACTGCAATGGCTGTCCAACAGTCTGCAAATGGCCAATGTAAATATCCATTTCATTGTAAAATTGGATACAGTAAAAATTTCATCCTGTAAAACTTCAGAGACAGATAGAATCCAAGTTTAAGAAAATATGCTGACATATACTGATATTTAAGATATGATACATGGTATTTAAGATAAGATATGATATATATTTTAGTTTATGATGCAGCCTGGATAGATTTCTAGAGTTAAAAAGATTGTCTATGTTTTGTTTAGTTTGTTCTTGTTGAGTTTGGATTAATATTGATTCTTCATGGGGAGTAACACAGGCTAAACTATAAGGGAAAAGAAATGACTACTAAAGAATCACTGAAAATATAAAAATGTTTCTGCTGAGGAAATATTTCTGATATGCTGGCAGTAGCCATCGAATAGAAGTTGGCTTTCAATCTGCTTGCGTGTTGTCTATCAGGTAAAGAGACACACATAAAGCAATGGAATCATGCATAACCTGTGTAGCTGTGTAGACATGCGGAAATTTTATGAGTTTAAAGCTTTGCTAGTGAAATTTAGACATGCGGAAATTTTATGAGTTTAAAGCTTTGCTAGTGAAATCTAATGTGAATCTGAATAATTAAATATTGAGTCAATTGTGTATTTGACATAACCAAGGAACATCTGGAGTGCATAATTAATGTATATTTGAAATGCAGTTATGAAATTCTAGAAGGAGTCTTTGGCATTTGGAAAGCATTATGCACACATTACTTATGAGTATGTAATTAAGGTCATAAGTGTGTATGTGTGTTGTACATATGTGCATATTGTCAGTATTTCTCTAATATCGCCAACATCTCCAATTTAATGTTCTTTTATCTTCATGATGCTTATTCTCAGAAAAGTGACTGTTTCCCAAGTATACACTATAATTCTAGTGAAAAGTTGAAAGGGTTTCACAGACATTTTGAGGTCCTCAGACCTCTGAATTAACATATTATGAGGAATTACAGTATTGGTTGGCTAATTATTTCAGACTATACCAATGAAATTGAACTACTATTTCACAACAGAGATAAAGAAACCTTTCTGTTTCACAAGAGATCGCTCAGTATTATCACAACTTGAGATTCAAGTTAGCAGTAATATTTAAAAACCTATTATATTAAACAAACTATTCTAGAGAGATAGGGGATAGCTCATAGGGGAGGGGTTAGTTTGAAAGCATTTGCTGCACAAGCAAACAAAAAACAGAAGTTGGGGCTCCAAAGCTCATACAGAAGCCCATTGCATTGTTTTGTCCACTTTCCATTCCAGACTGAGAAGAGAAGGATGAGGTATCTCCAGAGTACCTGGAGAGTGGGATGAAGAGGTGTGCTCTCGATTTGAATGAAAGCCACTGCCTCAAGGAATGACACAAGAACAATTGCAGGAGATTTGCAATATCAACTTTAGTGTACACACTCAAATACATAGTGTATGTGTGTGCAAATTCATGTGTAAACCACATAGATACACACAAACATACATATACTATTTTTTTAATTTTAAAAGAAATCTAATGAGCTATATGATGATTTCATGAAATGATAGTTTATGTAAATTTTCTAGCAAGATCACATTTTAAAAAGTTATTTTTGCTTCTTTTTTGTCACCAGTGATAGACTCTAGGGAATTATATGTGCTGGACACTTGTTCTGTGATTGAGATATGCTGATTCTAACTCCTTATTTTTTAGTTTGAAGGAGACTCACTAAGCTTCTGGCATTGTTCTGGTACTTGTGATCCCTTGCTTCATTCTTATAAGAAGCAAAGATTACAAGCTTATGCTAACAAGTCCAGTTAAGTTTGCTGCTGATGGAAAAGAAAATACAGATTTGTCAGAAGGAGCTCATTTCTTCATGCAACACAATCCACTACAGGCATGAAACCTTTGTGAATAATTCCTACTTATTTGGCTGTAGATGCTATAGCAGTTTGCAAGCATGGTTGCTGATAAATGACCACCAAACAACTTAAGTGAATAAGGAGTTTATTTTCTTACTGATAGTCTGGTTATAGTCTGTAGTCTACCTTGACAGGAGCACTGGCCAAGAGAACTGGCCACACTATCTCTAATGGCTGAGAGAGGGACAACCCTTACTGCCAGACCAGCATGTCTGGCCAAGTATATACAAAGATCCTGTAATGGTTACTCTTAGTTATTGCTGTGAGAGAGCATTCAAAGTCAATCAACTAAAGGGATAAAGGGAGATTTATTTAGCTTACGGTTCCAGAGGGGAGGCACAGTTTCTCATGGCAGGGTCAGCATAGCTGGATGGCCAAAGCTGGAAAAGACTATGTTACTACAGACATCTTGGAGGCTGAGAGCTGCAAGACTGCTTGTTGCAAAGACAGACTTCTCCTAGAGGTAGGGTGGGATTAATCCACCTCAAAGCTTATTCCTTGTGACTGCCTTCCTCTAGCAAGGCTCCACCTCTCAAGGTGCCATGACCTTGCCAAACACATTAGACTGTGGGGGACACATTTAAAACCATGATAGATGCCAACTTCCTCAACCAACTCTCAGAATTTTATTCATCTGGGGCCTAGTCCCACCTACAATAGGCTGGGTCATTCCCATCATCTAGACAGTCTCTTGCATGTTTGCTCTGGTCATAATTCAAACACTAACTCTCTACAAATGTGCCCAGAGCTCAAACCTTTAACTGTCAAGTTGACACCTGTGCCTAACTATGACAGATGCACACTCACTTTGTAGAGCTGTTTGTTTTCATCTTTCCATGTTCCAAGTTATGAAAAAATGTTTTATTTGAATTGACATTTGAAATGGTTGATTTTTCATTACAATATTTAGCATATGAGTTGCTAGAATGAGAAAATATTATTCTAGGGCTTTTCTTTTTCTGGAGGAACCATTGATGTATGTAGTTTTCCAGTTATGCTTCATATAATATCTTAGTAGGTAGGATTATAGTGCTAGTAGTGTTTTATGTTGACATTATGCACTGTTTTAATGGGATATATACAGTTACCATTTATGAAGGCATAAGCTGCATGAGATTGATTGTGCATGTTAACTGGGCTAATGGATGCCCAGAGAGCCAGTGAAACTCTTTCTTGTTAGGCCTGTGAGTTTGATTCTAAAATGTGTCAGCACTTATTCAGTTCAGTGAGAAGAAAATCCCAAACCAACATGATAACCTCTTCAAATCTGCTAAGTGGACATAATGAAGAAAGAGGCAGAATAAATGTGAATTCTCTTTCCCTAACTTGAACGGAGACAATCCTTTTTCCATATTCCTAATTAACATGACAGTTTGGAGCCTGGGAACTCTCACTGGCCTCTGGGTTCAAGAAAGGAGTTACAATTTAGACTGGATTAGAACTTTGTATACATCCTCATTTCTCCAATTTGTAGAAAGCAAGTTATTGAGATCTCAGTCTCCACAATTACTTCAGTAAAACACAAACACATTTTGTTCTCTCTCTCTCTCTCTCTCTCTCTCTCTCTCTCTTTCCTTTTCTTTCTTTCTTTACTTCTCTCTTTCTGTTTCTGTTTTCCCTTTCCACATCATGTTTCTCTGGGAAATACTGATAATCCCACTACTAGAGTTTGTTTACCCTGGACAAAGCTATTCAAGTAGGATTTTAATGTAAATGAGGAAAAAGAAATGATAAAGAAGGGCTTATAAACAACCCCTAAAATGTCTCTCCAGAGCCTTAACACAGTGACAAGTGGACTCCCCCTTTCTGGATTCATTATCTTTTTCCTCAACACAGTGACAAGTGGACTCCCCCTTTCTGGATTCATTATCTTTTTCACAAATAATAGCTTAGATTTCATAATCTAAAATTTCAATCATCTTCCAAATGCCAAACATTTCCTTGTCTTTCTTTCTTTTATTACATATAGCAGGTAAAATTGCCTCATTGTGTGATTTACTCAATTCTCATCAACATAACTGTGCTGTTAGAAATGTCACTGTGAATTCATCTCCAATACCCTGCCATGTATTTTTCAATTCTTCTAAAAACAAATCCTACTACTTATCTTCAGTTACATTTTCATCCTTATTTGCTTGTATGAAATATTACCATTGAATTTAAATTATTCCATGCTACTTTGCAGCGGAAAAAAATGTAACCTGTATTCATCAATATCTCAACATCCTGTCTTGAAATTTATAAAGAGTAGGTCTGTATTCTTTTCTAGTCCATGTTATGGGAATGATTCATTTGACCAAGTCTGCTGTGTGCATTTCCTGAATGCAAGAAAAAAGAAGCTAAAATTAAACTAGAAAGATACTAAGTATATGTTGTTATTCTTTCAAAGATTTAATTTTAATATAGTTTATTAAGCATGCTTAAATTTAGATTTCTTGAATTCTTAGATTGGCTACTGGAAATATCAGACTGTGAAAGATTCACAGAACGCTTCACTCCTTTAAAGGTATTGAATGGGCTTTCTCTTCCTAATTCTGTGTACTCAGCAATATTCATATAGATTATGCATGTGGAAATACCCATGAACACATCTCAAGCCCTTGAATTTAATTAAATAAAGATTTAAATTGGCTTTGTATAAGACTAGATCTGATGAGGCCACAGGCAGTTATAATGTCAAAGGAAAATAGCTTTGAAGAATAAATCCCATCAGTAAGTTTCTATGTGGTTTTCTTATTCTTCAAAATTCCAGTAACTTTGGTTTTGGGATAGCTGGGCATGAGTTTATCCATTCTTCTCCCTGTGGAGTCAAACTCGGAAGACTGTTAGAAATAATCTAGGGGTGAGGTCCAGAGAGGTAACACTGCTTACTTGGGTCTAAGTAAAGATTTATAGATAAAATGAAGCCATTTCAGTCAAATTTGAATGTCAGATAACAAGAAAAATAATTTTAGAATAACTATAAGGGTCATGTTTAGTATTGATTTTCAACTTGACACCTAAGAGAGAAGATGCCAAGTATACCTAGGCAGTAGTTTCTAGATTAAAATAGATTTACAGCATGGCTTTGGCTTTATCACATTTAATTGTAAGAAGACCCAACACACTGTAGAAGGGACCATTCCAAAGATGGTAACTCTAGGATTACATAAAAATGAAGACAACTGAGTTCCACTAAGTAGGAATCTATCTCTTGCTTTCTATTCTTCCGTACAGATGTGTTTGGTCAGCTTTTTTGGCTCTTGCAGGTGTAATACAACCGTCAGAATGGATTATGACATGAGATCAAGATCAAAAAAAAAAAACTGTCAAAGGAGAAATAAATAATAAGAAAGACCAAAAAAAAAAAAAAAAGAACCAAAATTAAGTTTTTTCCCTTAAGTTACTTGGGTTGGGTATTTTTTGACAATGAGTATTGAAACTTATTCAACAATCCAAATTTTATATGAGCGCTTTATTGTACAACATCAGTTGCTTATCTAAAGTTTGAAGTTAATATAAATTACTTTTATTTTCTAATTCTGGCAACCCCAACATAAGGGCCTGGTTTTCATGTGTGTCATATGTGACATAAATTAGCATCTTCTAGAAAATCTTACTTTATTGGCTTACACCTTCTCTCTCTCTTTTTTTACACTTTCTCTTTTGACCTCACTCATCTTCTTCTAAAGACCCTTTTTATTTTATATAGAAATAGTTGCAAATGATCATTTAGAGTTTTAAAGAAACTGCAATGATTTTAAATTCTATAAAGTCTACTGGAAAAAAAACAACTCTTTTTTCCGCCTTTCCACCTATACTAGGTTTTTATGTAACTGCTACCATCTCAGTCAATATAACTCTGTTCTGCTGTCATCCTTTCTTTCTCCACATTATTTTCCCCATCCTTTGCAAATGACTGTATAGTTCTACACCATATGGCTCATCCTTTGGATTTTCAGTGCAATTAATCTTCATTTTGAATTAATTTTTCTTTGATTTCTATGGTATCCACATCAGTATTAAATTTAACTTCTTTACATATTGCTTATCTTTTGCTGTCCATCAATTACTATCTGATTTTACATATCTAAAATATTGAATATACTCAGTTTATTTTCTTACATTTATTCCTTTGTCTTTGTCAGTTTATTAAAATATTGTTTGCATATATGTATAGATATATATATCTTAAGTGAATCTACATGAATATGCAAAATAATTCTATATGTAAATAATTATTTCTAGAAGGAATATCTTGCATCATTAAATTTAAATTTGGATGAGTTCATTTTATTGCTTTTTGATATTTCTACTTGACTATCCAAAATAAAGTTATACTATTTCAGCAAATCAGGAAATCAGTATCTTACCTTTGCTTCTATTCTTATTGGTTGATTGTTTGGATTATTAAGTTAACAATCACATCAACATATTTGTAAGAAAGAATAGCAATCATAAAAATCTTAGTAGAGACAATAATTAATTGGTTTAGTCTATAATAATAATTTTTTAAAATTCTAATTTATTTTTTCCCCAATCATACAAGCTCAAAAGGCACCCAGGTCCTCTCACTCCCTCCGCCCTTCCCCAGTCCCCCTAGCACCCTCTTCCCCTTTCCCCTTCCTTTCACTCTCCCTTCCCTCCCCTTGTCTCATTGCCTCCCCTTCCCCCCCTCCCTTTCCCCCTCTCCTATCTCCTGGAGCATTCTTTTGTGTGAATGCAAACTTCCCTCTGAGTTCTCCACTCTAGTGAGGTGTTAAGTGACATTGCCCAGAGCTCTTTCTTGGGTTCCCCTTTAGTATGGGAAGACTATTATGACTGTTAATCCATTGCCTCTACAGATCCTATTGCCTGTGAACCATGCTAGACTTTAGGGCAGTTGTTGACATTCAGTCATTGCACAAGACATGCAAAGTCTGGTTATGGCTACTGCTGCCTTAACTTGTGAAGAGTATCTTGCATATCGTTGGTCCTCCCATCTTTAGGCTCTTACAATCTTGCCGCCCCCTCTTCCTCAAGGTTCCCTGAGCTTTAGGATGGAGAGAGATTGAGAGGTCTGGTTCCAGGTGATTAATGTAGGGTCTTTGGTGTTCTGAATTATGGTTTGTTATTGTTTTCAGTTTTGCTGTTTCTGCACCACCCTTGGCTCCATCCTGATTGGTTCTGGAGGTCACCTCCTAACCAAAGATAACAGGATGTTTAAATGAAGATCTTACTATAAGAGGAGATTCAAAGGTAGATGGAATAAGAGTAGGAGACCGCATTGGGGGGGGGGAGGTTTGTGTCCCATTTGAAGATGGTTATATAGATGGTAATAATAAGATTTTGAAATTATGTCTTCCTTAATTTTCCAGAAAAGTTTAGTCATTACCAGTTATAATTCCTTTTCTTGAATTTCAACTTTATCCTCTTCTCCTCTTTCACCAATATTGGACCCTAAAATTTTCTTGCCTATTGCATGCTTTGTGTCTTAATGTACAGTTATTTCATTATAGAAATCAGGTACATACTTGTATGTACTACATGCTTAAAGTACTAAATGTCCTCAGTACTGCTTTAATTTTTAAGAATAATTACAGAATATCTGAGAGTTCAAAATCTTTGTGTGATATCTGTGTATTTCTCAGGAGTCTCAAAGCACAAACCAAGTGTCATATTGTCTTAGCAGTTCTTCATTTTGATTGTCTAACTTTTGTGCATGTAGTTTAAACATAAAAGTTTGGCACACCATAGATTTTAAATTGATTTACCCTTCAGATATCAAATTTAATAATGGTGTGTAGTTGCATTCTGGCAAACAGAATCTCAACGTTCTTTGTGCATTTGAACACCATTGGCGATGACACTGTAGATGTTTGGAAAGAGAAGTGTATCTATTGGGGCTCCTATGGATGAGAGGTTACAGAAGTAATGTGGCCTAAGGAAGTTGGCATTCCTGTGTTCTTCTCAGTCTCCCTGCATATCACTGTCAACAGTAACCTACTTTACCACTTAAATGTTCTACAGCTTTAGAAAACAGTTCTTTAAGCCGAAAACCAAATGTTCAAACATGTGAATCTGCATTGTAGGTTGCTTTTCATATTTCAACAATATAGAAGTAAAGCAGTTTTTAATTTGGGGGGATAAGAGGTGAAAATGACCAAATAACACAAAAGAAACAAATGCTATATGACTGAATTGTATCATGTAAATGTGTATGATTAAATGTGTATGAACAACAAATAATTATGTGTAACTTCCTTGCTAAAAGCAGATGCCAAAAAGAACAATTCCATATTGTTAAGAAAGCATAGGAGTGAGCAGGAAATGATACCAGAGAAAATAGCTGTCTCTAACAGAATAAGTGGAACGATTTAGGGGGGATTTCCTTTCATAAATACTCAATACTATTTATTATTGGTATTCATAAGCATATTTATTTTATCAGTAATTAATAAGTATAACCACTTTCATTTCTTCAATAGAAAAAGAATAGGTTGATGAGATGTTTTACAATCTAATTTTTACATAGATATATAGATAATCCAATAACTATGTATAAGCCATCATGTAGAATGATGTGTGATCATAATGATTCTTGAAAGAATCTAGATGGCATATTTGAGAGCATCTCATTTGTGCTACTTATTCCTACACTGCAATCCAAACCAAGATCAAATTAATTTTAAATCCTTAGCTGCTCTTTAGATTAAATCATTTTAAAGTATATTAATGGAATAAATTATGGGGAATAAAGGTAAAGTGTTCCAATTTTAACATGTCAGTTGTAAAATTAAAAATTATAAATATTAATACAATTCTAATGTATTTGTATTCCTAACATATATATTCGGTTGATTCCTTTCCAAAAAAATGTGTATCGATCCTGGAGCCATTAATAATATAGCATACTGTGAGTACAAAAAAACAAATGGGCATGGATATGGGGGGAAAAATCTTGCAGAAGAGGGGAGAGAGACCCAAAAAAAAAAAAAAAAAGGAGAGGGGGAGTAACAAGAACATATTACATATTTGTAAGGAATTGTCATCAGTAAGGAAAGGTGAGAAAAATGGTACATTGATCCTATGGTGTGCATCTAACTTGAGATTTCCTGTGTTAGTTTCCTGTTTCACTTTGGGAAAAAATAAAAAAACATAATTTATAAAACACTTTATATTCCTCCCCAACTGATTCAAAATAAAATCTATCAATAAACATCTTGTAAACTATTTTATTTATAAGAATTATATGTGTGCTGTGCAAGTACATGCGTTTGAATGAAATTTTATCTAAGAAAGAGAATGGTTTAGTTTTTGACAAATGTAATGTTCTCTCTATTTTATATGTCATGAATCATTTGCATATATGGCTCAAATAATTCTTTTTTCAAATAAATAATAAATTTTGTATTACTTTGCATTAAATATAAACAAAATTAAAATGCACCATATAATTTAAATCATTTTAAGCACCCAAAATTTTACTCATTCTACAACAGCTCTTAAAAATCTAGCTTTTCACTGAGAAGATAATCTGTGAAAGCAGCTTATAACATGAAATGCAAATTTATTTATTTTTTAATTTTTTTTAATTTATAAAATTGTGCATGCATGTATGTGTGTGTGTGTGTGTGTGTGTGTGTGTGTAGAACCATGGGCAAACGCGGGAACTACCATGGACCGCCTCCATCTCCTCCTTGTTTACTCTGTCTCTGGATTCACAGGCTCCACCCTACCAGGACCAGAAGCGAAGGCCGCCTCTGCTTCTGCCTGGCGTTTATACATGGGGTCTAGGATCCAAACTCAGGACCTTCCGCCTGCAAAGCAGAGGCTTAATTAACCCTTGAGCCACCTCTCCAGCTCCAGAAATGCAAATTTATTTTTAAAACAATTTATATTTCATATATGTTACAGATGCTTAATTAGATATACAGTATTTTTCTGAGCATATCAGTTTAAATTAGAAAGTAATGACAACATTAAAACTGATACATGAACTGACAGCATATTGCATCTTATTGTGAAAAATTAGAATCTGAAGTTCATTCTTTCAAATACTTATTCAGGCATCCATGATTAATAACCCAAAAGGAGCAATGATATGCAAGATACTCCACACATGTTAGGCCCAAAGTAATCATAATAGGACTTTGCATGACCTGCGCAATCACCAACATGTCATTGACCCCCCCAAAGTCTAGTATGGATCACAGGCTCTAAGATTCTTAGAGGCAAGGGATTAATAGCCACAATACTATTCCTATACTGAAGGGAAACACACAAAAAAAGAGCTTTAGGCAATGTTACTGAGTCCTTTTACTTCATCAGAGAGGAGGACCTAAAGGGAAATTTGACATGCACAGTAAAGGATGCTCCAGGAATGGGGGAAAGAGGCACTGGGAGAAAGGGAGGGGGGAATGGAAGGGGAAAATGGGGAGGGAGCAAGGGGATCCAGGGAGGGGTGGAGGGAGGGAGTGGAATGGGGTACCTATCAAGTTTGTATGAGTGGAAAAAATAAATTAAAAAAATAAATAAAATTAATTATGCCCATATTTATCAACAATCATCAGTTCATATTCAACTGTAGAGCTATAATGTTCAGTGCAATATTTAAAGATTTTGCAACTGTATTATAACCAAACACAATACAATCATAAGACTATAATGAAAATTATATTATTCAAAATGATTCTAAGACCAAAATTACTTATAATTTAGGAAGATATATCAGTACAGCATGCCATTAATATTCAAGAGAATCAGTTCATCATTTTCATCACATTAGTTTTATATCATTATTTCAAATTGTTTAATTTACCCAAAAGTATATTGTGAAAGCAAAATAACTTCACTGTTATAGGAGTTTGAAAATTCTTGATACTAATATTCAAATCCTGTAAGTTTGTTCCTACAATTTTATTTCAGAAGAAACATGGCTGGGTTTCCATCACTCTGAAGTTGGGGAAGTTAGTACTTTTCTTGGTTGACTCATGTCTTTGTGTTACTGTCCATATATACTATTTCCTCTTGTAGCCCCATCTATGAAACAAGAAATGAACTGGCTATGCCACTGAGGATCATAAATGGCTCTAAAATCTTATGTTACTCAACTTTCCAGTTTTGAAGGCTTCTATTTGCCTTATGTTGTAGGCCTCCTGGAGGCCAAGTCTTGGGAATTAAGGTGGCTTTATTCTGTTGCTTAGCTCTGTTCTCCAGAAAGCTCAGATCTCTGCCATTCAAATATCACTCCTCACTACTGCTGACATGCTTCCAAAAATCCTTGTTGTACTTCTCTCTTCCTGCATAGAGTAAAAATTGTCTTTACAATTATTTTCTTATATCCTTTCATTTCCAGTTCCATACAGCAAAACACTTTTACATGATAAATTATCACCAACTATCTGTAGTGTTGAAGTTTCCAGTCACTACCAAGGATCATTCTCTTTATGACTTTTTTTTATTATTATTAATTCAATTGTGTGCGTGCGCATGTATGCGTGTATGTGTGTGTAGAACCACGGACGAATTCGGGAACCACCATGGACCGCCTCCTCCTTGTTTACTCTGCCCCGGGATTCACACTACGAGGACCGGAAACACAGGCCACCCCCGCTTCTGCCCGGCGTCTATACGTGGGGTCTAAGATCCGAACTCAGGACCTTCTGCCTGCAAGGCAGAGGCTTAAACCCTAAGCCACCTCTCCAGCCCCTCTTTCTGACTCTTAAAGAACTGTTCTTGTTTTCATTGCTTAAGCAAATTTTTGGATCTTTCCAATATTACAGGTTTTATTTCTTTCTTCTTAAGAGACATGAATTCAAGATAATAAAATTTAAACCTTTGAGACTGATTCCAATAGAACAGTTTTGGCCCTTCAAAAGTCTGTAATGCTCATCCTTTACATTACCCACTGTTAACAAGGAGATTCATAAAACACTTACAAGCGAAATACTGAATCACCTAATTTACTTTAGCATCCCAGCATGACTAATGAGACAGCATGAAATATGATAACTTATTTGTCCAACTTATCTCTAATTTGGCAAGGCTATATTGTCTTAATACCATTCAGAAAAGTCCCAATTTGGAGCCTATTATCTACACAGGTTTCAGTAAAATACGTATTTGCAAGGTAGATAAAATAATTCCTAAGATTCACCAAGAAGAAGATAATTATATTCCTTAGTATATATGACAGAATCTCTGAATTAGTGTTTGAAAGCTTTTGAAACATTATTTCATTATCAATGTACTGTGAAAAGTAGCTTGAGAAAAACAACTTTGGAGAAGACATTTGCTTAGCCTCATAGTTCCAGAAGTGTAGGTTCAAAGTCAACTGGATTTACTGTATGAGGTGAACCCGAGTATCAGAGTAAGAGAATTAAAAGCAGAGGAATAAAGTAGAAGCCAGAAATAGAGATCGTACAATGGAAACAGTCAAATGTGTGTCAAGTCATGCATTCATCTGCCTTTCTCTCTCTTTCTCTCTCAAATAAATGAATCATACATTAACTTCTTGCAAATACACAGAAGTATGGTTTAGTATCATAAACTGGGCAATAGGCAAATGATTGTTTTGAATGTTTCAATTCATTTGAATATGCAAAGAAAAAAATTTTATAGATTTTTCTTAAACATCAATCGAGTTTTGAATAATGCACCTGTTATATACTGAAAATATAGTTTTTCAAATATTCCCTTAAAACCCTAACTAACAGCCTAGGGGCCTGCAGAGAACCAGACCTTTGCCCTCATAATTGTGTGTCTGTCTGGATACTGGGACTTCTCCTGCTGGCCAGTGCCAGAAGGCAACAAGTTGCAGCAGGTCCCCAGTAAGAAGAAAGTGAATAACTCAAAGTTTGAACAAACACTCATATGTAGTGTATATTTTTTTGCTTTCATAAAATAAAAAATAATTTAAATTCAGGAAGCATTACCATCCCAAGACTATAAAATAATTTCAAGGCTCTTTAGATATACTACAGTGTTAAGCACAAATGTCTCATTTCCATTCCCAACACAATGAGCAAAAATAAATAAAATATAGACATGTTTCAGGTCCCCTTAATTTCAAATTTTAGTCCTTTATTAACTTAAAAAATTATATATCAAGGAAAAGGGGGGAAGATTGCAAGAAGGGAATGGGGAGGGGAGGAGGGAGGTAGAGGACGGGGTACCTATTGAGCTTGCATGATTGGGAAAAAATAAAATGTGAGAGAGAAAAGAATTATCAAAATATATGATCAGATATATAATAGATGGATATAAATTAACATATTCAAGCCAAATATTATTATCTTACAGGGAAACCTAGTTTTAGTCAAATGATTAGTATTTTGTTTTCCTTACAATTTTTTATTATTACCCCACAATGACCTTTCTGAATTAAAATTTGGAAATGAATTCATTTTGAAAATAATTCCATAAGCCAATTGCCATGGGTCTGTTATCCCCAGATGGCTGACATATCAACATACCAGCAAGTTTCTCAGGAAAAACAACTATACTCAGAATCTCAGGGACGGGTACTGGACAAAAGTAGAGAACTTCAACCCTTGCAAGTTTGTCCACTGAAGGGCCATATATATTACCACAGAGACCTGTTTCCTTACTAACAAAGGCATTGCAAAAGGAGCCCTGTAGTCCATATATGCAGAGAGAGAGGAGAGCTGGAGAGACTTGACTAACATCAAAATTGGTGAAGGAAGGGAAAAAAAGGAGAGAAAAATAGTGGGAATGGGGCAAGGACATAAATTTTGATTGTATATGAAAAATTCTCAATTAAAAAGAAATAAATGAATAAGTTAAGTAACATGAAGCTAAAAATAATTCCATAAATCCTTTCAGCATATTAAAACAGAATTCAAACTCATTAGTTCAAAGTGCATCCCAGAATCTTGCGACCCTGTGTGTGCTCACACTCAGTTATGAAGAGTAAGTGAAGTCCTTTAATACACTTAGATCCTGACACATGCCATGGGTCCAGGAGATTCTCATGCATGTTAGGCTTTTTTTCAAAATCCCCTACAAAGTAGTGTTTTCAATTAATAGCAACTTTTATGATTTTATGGCGAATTTCATTTCTTTATTCTGAAGTACGTGTGCAGGGAATATTGTCAACAAATTAATTTCGGTAAAATTTTATGAAATTTATTTATGATGGGCAGGAGAGGTGGCTCAGGGGTTAAGCCTCCGCCTTGCAGGCGGAAGGTCCTGAGTTCGGATCCCAGATCCCACGTATAGACGCCAGGCGGAAGCGGGGGCAGCCTGCACTTCTGGTCCTGGTAGGGCGGAGCCTGTGAATCCCGGGGCAGAAGGAGGTGGAGGCGTCCATGGTGGTTCGCGAATTCGTCCGTGGTTCTACACATACACAGACACACACACACACACAGAGACATACACACACGCGCGCACATACACACGCACATGTGCACAGTTGAATAAATAATAATAATAATAATAAATTTAAAAAATTATAAAAAAATTTATTTATGGTAAGGAAATCCTCTCTATATAATTATTCCTTTAAAATTAATTTTGTGAGGCTATAAAAATCTAAAATGCATTAAATTATATAATCAAGGCACAATCAATTGTGAAATATTATGTTATATTATGTAAAATCATATGAATATTTTCTGGCATAAAAATGCAGTTACATTACATAAGTTGTCAAGGAAAAATCCCTACCAAGAAAAGTGTGGATCACATCTGTAAACATTTTCCTTTTATTAAAAGACATGAAATATAATTACCAAAAGTAATTACAAGCATTTTATTTTAATTGCTAACTATATTTTTCTGAGAGAATTACTTCAAAGACAACTCATACATAAAATTGCAAATCAACAAAAGGAATAAAATTTAGAAATTACAGATGTTGTATTCATTAGACATTGTGGATATGAAAAAAGTAAGAAGGTAAATTTTCAGTACAGGATAAAAGTAATGCAGAGTACAAAAGTTTCTGTCAAAATATCTATGTGAGAGGTACATAATTGACATTAAGAAGATGACAAATTATCATCACTTTTATAAAACCTATAATTTGAATTTTATGACTTTAAAAATATTACATAATATATTCCAGTGGAGAAGATTCTATTGCAGCTAAGTTTAATCTTATACAGATTGATTTATTATTTCTATCTAACCTAAAAATCAATGGGTCCATGTTATACTATTCAAAAATTCCTAGAATTTCACTTGAATGAAATAATCTAAACTTGTCAAATGTACATAGATGTGCAACTTTTGGTTGATATCTCTTTGATTTTATACTCCAAAATATATCCAGAAACTGCAAGCTTTATGTAACTTGAAATTGTAATTGCAGTTATGTATTTAATTTTATTGATTTAACTAAAATAACTCTTTTCAGTTACAAATTCACTTTCTCTATGAAGAACACATTTAAAAATCTCAAAATGGCAAAAATTCTCAAGAATGGAATAGCATGTGTACTTAGAAAAACTTTTTCATGCCTCTAATTTTGGAAATCTTTTTCAATTTTATACTCATAATTTAATACAATATATTTCACAATATTTACATGGTTGCTATTTCTTCTATTAGAGCAGAGAAATAATTAGTTTCATTTTGTCTATCCTTCATAGAATGTAGTCAAATACATTCTCACAAATATTTTACTTATATGCGTTTTTATCTCATTTTGGTTCAAATTAAAAAATTTGCACTTGTACTGAAGCAAGAATAAATTCATATTTTACAAGAAAAATAAAATGAGATGTAATTTGAAAAGCAATGATCAACGAAAATTTTATTATCATTTGTATTTTTGTATTACAGTTGCAGCTAAGTAATTTAGTTATTATCTGAAATTAAAATGTCATAAATTGTTTACATTATGTTAAAAGATATTAAAGACATTACCTGGTTCTCCTAAAAACATTATTGTATATATCTTTAAAAAGTTTACAGTACATGCTATGCCCGACTTTTTCCTTTTTTTTAATTAATTAATTTGTTTTTTTCAACTTATACAAACTTGATAGGTACCACATTCCCCTCCCTCCCTCCAACCCTCTCTGGATCCCTTTGCTCCCTCTCCCCTTTTCCCCTTCGTTTTCCCGCCTCCCTCCCTTTCTCCCATTGCCCCCCCCCATCCCTGGAGCATCCAGGGATGTCATGTCAAACTTCCCTCTGAGTCCTCCTCTCTGATGAGGTATAAGGACTCAGTAGCATTACCTAGAGCTCTTTTTTGTGTTCCCTTTTAATATAGGAAGACTATTGTGGCTGTTAATCCCTGGCCTCTAAGGATCCTAGTGCCTGTGATCCATGCTAGACTTTGAGAGTTCAATGATATGTTTGTCATTGCACAAGTCATGCGAAGTCCTATTATGATTACTTTGGCCCTAACTTGTGTGGAGTATCTTGCATATCATTGCTCCTCCCAATCTTTAGGCTCTTCCAATCATACCACCCTCTCTTCCGCAAATTTCCCTGAGCTTTAGGATGAGGAAAGATTAGGCTGGCCTGGTTCCAGGTGGTTGATGTAGAGTCTCTGATTTTCCAAATTATGGTTTGTTGATTTTTTTTTTTTTCAGTTTTGGTGCTCCTGCACCACCCTTGGCTCCATCCTGATGGGAAATGGATGTCACCCCCTGGCCAGAGATAAAAGGCTGTTAAAATAAAGTCTTATTATAAGAGTAGATTCAAAGGTAGATGGAAAATTGTTTATAAAAGTAACAGTATCTAGAGTCATTAATTTACTGAGTTAATAGATACTGGTTATCTCTTCATTTCAAGCCCTTTTCCATGTGTATGTGTTATTTCATTTACTATGGACACAACTTTATGAGAAATTAATTTACTTTCCAATCCTATAGACCCATGTGTTTCTAATACCAAGATATTTCTCTAATATTATTCATCAATAAAATAAGTTGGGCTCCTTGTCAAAAAAAAGTTTACAGTACAATTTCTCTTAATTTTACTTTAATATTTCATTTATTTACTTGTTCACTTTGGTTCAATTTTTTCAATTAACAATAAAAATCAAGGTTCCATGACATTAATGTGAGGTCTTGTGACCCTGTTAGGCTATTAACTCTGCAAAAATCCATTTCTTGGGAAACATGAATCTCAGTGCCTCCAAAAGCAGATTTTTCTTATCACAGTGCCCCTTGTGGCAGCTGATGGCAATCCATCCCTTCACTAACAAGAGAAACTGGCTGCCACACTTGACCCCTCTCATTTACTCAACCTTGTGTCAGGAAGTACTTTTATTTGTGCAACATCAAAAACCCGACCCTTTCTTGCTATCTCTGCAGGTGCTGCTTCTTATCATGCTTAGAGTGCTGTGTGTTTCTCCTGTGTTGTTAACAGACACAGTCAAAAATCTTACAGCTGCTCATACATCTTAACTGGCTTCCAGTTTTCCTAACATGAAAGCAAAAGTTCATGCAGTGTCTCACCAGGTCCTGGGCAGACTCAGCACACCTCTCTGATCTCCTTTCTCTCCCTCTCCCTGCTCCATTGCACCATGCTTGCCTTAACCTAGACAGAGAAGTAAAAGTTTAAGGACTTCATATTCACCTTTGCTTTTAAAAATATTCTATTCACTTATTTATTTATATGAGAGAGAGAAAGAGAGAGAGAAAGAGAGAAAAAGAGAGAGAGAGAGAGAGAAAGAGAGAAGTACCACATGGGCTATAGAGATTAAATTTAGGATCCAGGTTTGTAAGCAGAACCTTACATGTTAAGCTATATCTCTCATTACTGCCATTTGCTTTTTTGAGAAACTTTCTCTTTTAAAATATTGTCCTGAATTCGTCCGTGGTTCTACACATGTGCACACACATACATACGCACACATGCACAATTGAATAAATAATAATAAAAAAATTAAAAAATATTGCATTGTTAATGCCTTTGGTTATATCAGGTTTGATCAAACCATGTAGTATTGCCAAGACTGCCTTAAGATACCTGTCAAATTGCAAGCTTTACTTCCTCCTAAGCCATTCACACTTAACAGTTTCTACTCTGCTCTTATTTACATTTAGCGCTTGTCAACAGATGAAATTCTGTACCATATGCTTATTGCAAAATTGATTTAGTATCTTTCTTTACTAGAAAATAAATATGAAGGACAAAAGTGTTTCTCTAAAGTGTTCAATGATATAAACAAAGTGTCAAAACCATCCTGAACAGGTTAGCTAATACCTAGCTTAATAAATGAGGGAATAACTCACATTACATATAGGAAGATTTTTTTTCAGTATCTCTTGAAACTTGTTGAATATCTTTAAATATTCTATTTAAACAGATATGTGCTAATCAAAAGTAATTCAATAGGCAGGGGTAGTTCACATGCAATCTATAAATGGGAGTGGCAATTGCAGTTTTCAGATGCTGAGGAACAGCATGTGACTTCCATACAATCCTGGATTGTACTGTGCCAGAAGCTCATCTTCATTGGGATTCTATCAAAACCTCAACCAGTCAGCCACTGAAACCAACCTTAGTTTGTATAAGGAATCTTCCAATTTCAATAATAAACAAGGTGGCAAAATTTAATCTATGGAATATTTAGATGGTATAGAGTTTTTTTTAATCTGCCATTAATAACTTTGATTACAGATAACAAAATTGAAGACGAAAAATCATCCTTTGCTGATCTTTAAAAAACAGTAAATAATACCTCAAAACGTTTTAGTACACATCAGTTTTGATGAATCTGATTCTAGCATATTTTGATTCTTCCAAGATCTACTTGCTTTTTATTGTTTATCTAATTCATTTAGTGTGGGTAGGTGATTTTGTGAGTACACGCTCATGTGGATGTGGATGTGCATGTCAGAGGCTAGTAAAAGGCACTGGATATCCTCTAAGCATAGTTTTTTTCCTGAACCCATGAATCTATCAGAAGTAACAAGGCCCCAAAATTGTCTTTCTCTGTCTTATTTTAACTGCTGTGACACATGAAAGGTAGATGAAAGTTAAAAGCAATGAATTCCAGAGTGGAAATATGAGAAGTATGTTTAACTTTTAAGTGGTTTTAGATTTTATGACTGTTATATCATTGCCTGTGTATGAAGTGGCTTGTCAACAATTGTACAAAGGTTGCCTGCCATATGGCTACTCTAAGCAGTTAAAAACACACTTAGACACATGTTTGCCTTTAGAAACACTAAACTATTATATTTTGCTTCAGCACTTATCTTACAGGACTCTTATTTTGATTGATGAAACATCGACTGCATGATATGAATATCCCTGGAAAGCAAATGCAGATGTGTTAGGCAACTGCTGCTTAAGAGTGATGTCGGTTCATTTTTCTTTCTATTACATTTTCTTGTTTGCTGACATCATGGGATTTTTATGGAAGTCTCAATGTAAAATATCACTACATTCTATTGAAATCAAAAGGCTCAGCCTAGCTGTTTTACTCTGAGTTTTGCTGGACAATATATAAGTTGATCATGAGTTACAATTTCCTGATTCCTCTAGCTTACGGAAATCAGAAATAGGCACAAAGAGCATCACAATTCTGGAATGTGCTGTAGACATGCTATATTTTCTTTTTCTTTCTTTTAGAATTTTATTTATTTATTTATACATTTATTGATTGAGAGAGAGAGAGTGAGACAGACAGACAGACAGACAGACACAAGCATAGAGAAAAGCATATAGGTACATACCATGTGGGTTTCTGGGATTTGAATTCAGGTCTCCATATTTCCAGCACAGGTGCATTACCTGATGAGCTCTCATTGTCCTGTCTATCCTTCAAATTTAGTGAACTGAAAAAAGAGTCCTAATCCCTGCCTCCCAATACACATTTACCTATCATTTCATCTGATTATAAAAGAAAATATTCCTTCTCTGATAGACACTATAAAGAGAAATTTGCATAATTTCAAAAGTTCAAACTTAAGTTATTTTGTAGAAGTTTGGAATTCCAAAAATAAAAGTTTTATTTTTCTTAATTTTTAGTTTTTTTAATACACAAACAAAATGAGTTTCTCTCCACACTGCCCTCCACGTCCCATGACACATTATCCTCTCCTACCCTTCCCTTCCTTCACACATCTGTCCCTGTTCCTTTCACCTTTATGTCTCTGTGCATGTAGGGACCACAGGACTACCTTTTTGGTATCTATAGAAGTAAGGCAGCAGGCCTCCATGGTGGTATAAGTGGCCTTTCTCCAACTATCAGTTGGAGAAACTCCACTTTACCTGTTCGGCACCTACCCCCCAGGATTCTCACTGAGTGTAGTCGCTTCTCCTGAGATTCCTTGCTCTAATCCCATTAAGTATATTTGTTTCTCCTGAGATATCCTCCTGGTTCATGGGGGAATGTTGTTATATCAGTCATTGTGTAGACTTAGGGGTAGTAGGTCTCATTTTATAGCAGCCCTGTCATGATGCAATGTCCTGGTTGGCAATAAACCTCCCTACTTTCGGGTTCTTGCAGTCTTACCACACCCTTTAAAATAGCATGTGGTGATTGTTATTGATTGTGAACTGGCAGGATCTAGAATCACCTAGAAAATAAACTTCTGGCATGTCATTGAGGAAATTTTCAGATTGCTATGACCACTGTTGGAAAGACACACTCTAAATGTGCTAAACATCTTTCCACTGGCTGGGTTCCCAGACTGAGTAAAAAGAAAAATGATAGCTGAGCAGCAGTCCCTATTCTATCTGCTTCTTGGCTGTGGATGCAAAGTGACCAGCCACTTTGGGCTCCTGCTGCTATGTCTTCCCTTCCATGATGGATATATCACTTATATTTCAAGAAAAGTCTTCTTTCCTTAAAGTATTTCACAAGAAAATTTGACTCAAGCAATGGACAGTGGCCAGTACATAAAACATCATAGAAATGTGGAACTCGATGAATAAAAATACCGTGCAGATATAAATATACTGACAGACCAGAAAACATTACATAGCTTCACAGAGGTTTAAATTTTGTTCATTTACTGATTGATCACTTGGCCAAAATATTGTTATATAGTGAATACACTAGTTCAAATAACAGCAGTCATGCTTTCACACAGATAAGAAATGTACTGATTCCTTAATTTTACATTAGGCAAGGTATCCTCAATAATCTTCAGGTTTCTAAAGTGCAGTCCTCAGTTTTCTGTCATTGTGAAAAAGATACCAACCACAAAATAGCACAGTCAAAGGAAGGTTTACTTTTGCTTCATACTTTTGAAGTCTTCCTTCCATAAGCAGCCTGGCATTGGGATCTGTGATATGTAGAACATAATACAAGTTCATAGAAAAGGAAGGTGATCACCTCATGACATCTAGGAAATAAAGCAGAGGGAGTTAACGGGATATACCTATCCATTTCAAAGTCAAAGGCCTAGGGACCAAATTTCCTTGACATTCTTCTTCATTTGAAGACCATAGTACAGAAGTTTCCTCTAAAACTCGTGACTTTGAATGATCATGAGAATCTAATTATGCAAAAAATATATGAGTTGTCAGTGTGACTTTCATGGTCTTCATGGGCATGACTCTTTGTCCAAACAAAGAAACTTCATACCCTTACTTTTAAAATTATAAATCAATTTTACTTGGTTTTGTATTCCACATAATTGATGGTTTAGATTGTTTGCTTTTTTATGTTCTATTTGTGAGATTCAGGAACACTTCGTATATAATAGTCCAAAGATACATGCATCTTTCTCACTGAGACTATCTTTTAGTTCACACTGTGCATATAATAGAATAGTACTATAATAAAAACTATGGTGCAAGAATTTTCCTAAACACATTTGACATAATATATCATAATGTCATAGGATAAACATTACTGTTGTTCAAATTCATTTGCTGCAAATCTAAAATCCAGTTACTAAAAGTGTGCTTCCTTTGGAAGTTTCTACATAGATAAGAAAGATAACAAACTGAAGGATGATCATGATAATAAGACTTCTTAACTTTTAAGATGAATGTAAATTATCTAGGGAGATATGTATCTAAGGAGAATGTAAATTATCTAGAATTCAGAAGGTTATCATTAAGTTTTTGGTTTTATTTACTGTTATTAGATGGGGTTAGAGAAAGAGATTATGTGAGAGAGATTGTGAAAGATATTGTGTTTGTGAGAGAGACAAGGAGGGAAGGAGAGAGAGAGAGAGAGAGAGAGAAGGATACATGTAAATATGAATTTCAGAGACCAGTTTTGTGGATATGATTCTTCCTTTCCCCCTTTATATGGTTCCTGGTGGTTGAACCCAGGTTGTTAAGCTTGAACAGCAATTCCATTTACCCATGATGACATCTCTGTGGACACCTGCTATTAAGTTTTAATATGTTTCCAAATAATCCTGAGCTTGATAGCACAGACTGCACACTTTGAATGAGTAAGATGATGATGATGAAATAAAGTAGCTGTCATTTCTACTGCTGGTGAAGGTGTTGGGTTAAAACATTGCACGCTCAAACTTTCCACGATGCAGAAATGAATAAGCATTTTATGATTTATTTATACATTTTTATGATTCAGAACCACTTGCTGATGATTCAGAGAGTAATTCACAGGAAAGTTTAAGTTTATTATTAATCTCTTTTAAAAAGCATTTATGGAAATGTTAGTGAAATCAGCATATATTATACTCCTGTCAGAAAATCACAATTCTAACCACCTTCACTCCATGGAAACAACGATGAGCTAATCCTCACACTAATTAAGCACAAAAGCCTGCATAATTTAATATTGACAGGAATTAACTAAGCAAAAATAAGAGAGGAGCAAAGCTATAAATTTAGCTTACCAATGCTGTTTTAACTTTCATGTAAATGTTAATATGTCATTTTTTTTTGCTTCTTTATGTGTGTGATCATTTTTCCTGTTAATTGTTGTTTTTATTTTATTTTTTATTTCCACTCATACAAACAACAGGTATGCCGGTCCCCCCCCTACCCCCAACCCCCTATATCCCTGTGCTCCCCTCCCCTTCCCCTTCTATCCCCATCCCCCAGTGCCTCCCCTTCCCATCCCCAGAGCATCCTTTAATGTGCATGCCAAACTCTCCTCTGGGTCTTCCTCTCCGATGAGGTGCAAGGACCCAGTAGCATTTCCCAGAACCATTTCCTATGTTCCCGTTAAGCATAGGAACACTACTGTGGCTGTCAATCCCTTGCCTCCCATGATCCTAGTGCCTTTAGCCAATGCTAGACTTTGTGAGGTAAATAGTGTGTTGGACATTGTGCAGGGCATTGCGCAGGGCATGTAAAGTCCAAATATGATTGCTTCGGCCTTGACTTGTGTGGAGTATCTTGCATATCATTGCTCCTCCCATCCTTGTGCTCTTAAAATCTTACCGCCCCTTCTTCTGCAAATTTCCCTGAGCTTCAGGATGGGGAGAAATTAGGCTGGCCTAGTTTCAGGTGATTGATATAAAGTCTCTGATGTTCTGGATTATGGTTTGTTGATTTTTTTTTCAGTTTTGCTGCTCCCGCAATGCCCTTGGCTCCACCCTGATGGGTATTGGATGTCACCCCCTGGCCAGAGATAAAGACCTGTTAAATTATAAGTCTTGTTACAAGAGTATATTCAAAGGTAGATGGAATAGAAGTATGAGACTGCGGTGAGGGAGGGGTCAATCACCTATCTGTGAAATGGTTACTTTCTATCTGCCAGACTATATGCCCTCCCCTTCTGGTAAGATCATACCCCATCAGTTGTAAATGATCAGGAAGGAAAGTCTGTGAACTTAACCAGATGTCTCATTACTTACTTGCAGTCCTTGGATGGTGCCTATTTTCTCTGCTGTAACATGGTCCCCTCTCTCGTTGCTGGTGTGGCCCTCCTTCCCCATCCTTCTTATTCATAACCTTAGCAATTACTGTAGTTATTACAGAGATTTATCTTTGAGTGTCTCTAAGTGGGTTTCATACTAGGAGCCACCTATTAATTTTTCCTGTTAATTGTTGTTAACAAACATCGTTTTGGCCATTTTATTATTTCTTCCCATCAACACCTCTCTTATATGCCTCCCATGCTTGCAAAACCCACTTCTTCCTTAAAAATGTCTCATCTTAATGTCTTTGTTTTGTTTCCCAATCAGTTTAACCAGGCACATCTTTGTGACTATGGCTTTGGAGCCATCTATTGGAACCTGATGGTTAAGGAGTCAGTATGTAGCTGGATTCTAAACTTCCCACTTCTCCCATAAACTGTCAGTAACCAAGAGTTTAGCACTTAGAATCAACCCCATGAATTCCTCACACCTCCATAAGTGGGTGTTGTCTGTGTATGCCTAAAGTCAATAAAAATCTGTTCCTGTGACTTCATGATTGCTACAACTGTTTCAGGCTTAAATGTTGTTATGTTGCAGAGTTTCTTCTGGTCTCTTGATTTTTATGTTCTTCCCACTCCCCCAATTTCTTAACGACTCCTGAGCCTAAAGAGGCTGATGTCTTTTTAAGGCTTCATAGTCAAATATCATGTGTTACAAACATCTTGTGCAGTCATAGTTCTCTACATTCAATTCTGATAATTGCAAAGAGAAGCTTCTCTCATCAAGACTCAGGACAGCCTTTTAACTTTGGTATAAACATATTACTTAGATTTTGGCTTGATATTGTGAATTTTGCTAAACATCAGTAATAGATTTGTCACACTAGAACCTACTACCTCTTCATTAATGGGTTTTTAACATGATTTCAGTAGCAGACATGAATTTTCTTTTGTAAGATAGTTTTCAAATCCAACCAGACAATGATTGTTAATACCTAAAATTATGATGGTACTATTACACAGTTAGTCACATTTTACCCAGAAAGACTTTTTGCAATCAGTTGACTTCACATATGGCTAACATGTGGTTATTTCCAAAGAAGTTTGTAGCACCCTTTGACACTGTGAAAATTACTAACGGGGGGAATATTTTAGTTCAAGTCTAGGTTGATTTCTCTATATCCTACCTTTAGTCTATGTTGTATCTTCAGTAATGGAATCATATGAAATAATTCCCTTAAGCAACTGTAAGGAATAGCAGGAGCTGTCATTGTTGGTTTGTGTGGGGGAGCTCCAAGACCTTCCCCAAGCAACTGCATCTGTGCAGCTACCCTATAGGTGACCTTGTAGTTTTTGTATAATGACATATTGGTTCCAGGGCACCATTTTTATTAATACTTAAGCATTATTTCATTGTAGCAATATACCTCATTCTCATATCAAATTCATGTGTCACTGGATATCTAGGCTAATTCACTTCTTAGCTATTTCAAATATAACTACAATTAACATGGATGTCCAAGTATCTTTGTAGTAAAGTATAAATTATTTTGGGATCCCCAACATTGTGATGTTTTTGGCCTAAGCTGCCAATTTTATTGAGTCAATATGTTGTGTTACTGACAGAGAACTGTTAAACTATAATATTGCGTGGTTTGTTTATCTGGAAGTAAATCTGACTTGTATTTTCTCTTGCTATGCAGGCACTGAAAAAACAGTGCTACATCCCTAAACCATGGCAAGCCTCCTCCATGGTCTGAATGAAGATACGAATGAGAAGCCTATGAGTTCATTATTTCTATGTGTTTATTACAATATGTAATTAAAATTACTGACCTACTGACTAATTAATCATTTCAACATTAAACTCTATATGCTAGTCAAATCTAATAAAATGTGTATTAATTTCTATATATATAAAAGAAGAGAATCAGAACACTCATAAAGGAAGCAGAATGAAACAATATTTTGAAAATCAACATTTTTCTTATCTTCACATTTTAAGGGACAGTTACACAGTAGTAAATATCTAAATAGTGTCTTAGCTCAAACCCACTTCCCCTTCCTTTGGAACCAGTTAGTCTTGGTTTTTTTAATTGAATTCCTCTAAAGGATGTCTGACACAAACTGTTGAAATTAACAATGGATTTATTCATGCTCACAGTTCTAGGCTATAGTAAATCATCCAGGTGAGTGATATAAGCATTTTATCACTGGCCACACCACATCTGTAGGAAGAACTGATAGAGAATAAGAACCATTATGCTTGCCAGTCTGCCAAATTGCCAACCAGCACTTATCTATCTTCTAAGGAATAGTCTCTCCTAGTATGGGCTGGGTCTTTCCATATACATTGGATAATTTACTATAAGGCTGTTCAGAGGCTCACATTAACTAAATGATACTTCATAAGTGTGCTCAAAGTTTAGCTCTTTTTTTTATTGCCACTCATACAAACTTAACAGGTACACCCGTCCCCTCCCTCGTTCCAGCCTCCAACTGCCCTGAGCCTCCCTTCCCTCCCCATTCCCCAGCGCCTCCCCCTCCCATCCCGGAGCATCCTTTAATGTGCATGCCAAACTCTCCTCTGGGTCCTCCTCTCCAATGAGGTGCAAGGACCCAGTGGCATTTCCCAGAACCCTTTCCTGTGTTCTCCTTAAGCATAGGAACACTACTGTGGCTGTCAATCCCTTGCCTCCAAGGATCCTAGTGACTTTAGTAAATGCTAGACTTTGTGGGGTCAATAGTGTGTCTGACATTGTGCAGGGCATGCAAAGTCCAAATATGATTGCTTCAGCCTTGACTTGTGTGGAGTATCTTGCATATCATTGCTCCTTCCATCCTTGTGCTCTTACAATCTTACTGCCCCCTCTCCCGCAAATTTCCCTGAGCTTCAGGATGGGAAGAGATTAGGCTGGCCTAGTTCCAGGTGGTTGATCTAGAGTCTCTGATTTTCCGAATTATGGTTTGTTGATTTTTTTTTTCAGTTTTGCTGTTCCTGCACCACCCTTGGCTCCATCCTGATGATGGGTATTGGATGTCACCCCCTGGCCAGAGATAAAAGGCTGTTAAAATAGAGTCTTATTATAAGAGTATATTCAAAGGTAGATGGAATAAGAGTAGGAGACCATTTGCAGGATGTTTACCTTCTATCTGCCAGACTATATGCCCTCCCTTTCTGGTGAGATCATACCCCATCAGATGCAAGTGACCAGTAAGGAATATTGTGTATGTTTGTGTGTGTGTTCCTATATTATGATTTTGTACAAACTATTGAGACATGTACCATAATAGAATCTTGATTCATTTAATTAACACTGAAAAACAGTAAATCCTGTATTTTGAGCTATACGTCAGACATATATTGAATTATAAAATCAAATCATTCCTACTATAAGGTTGAAAAATCTCAGTCAAAACAGTGATGTATATATCACAGGTTGGCTGAAGAAATGTCACGGAGACACAAATTAGATATAATTGAGATGGTTGCCCTTATCACAACCAAATATGAAAATGCAAGAATAGCTAAATATGGGTGCATAAATTAGGTAAAGTAAAATTAACAATTACACCCCTTCTAAGAGAAATTTTGTATGAGTAACTGAGACCAGGTTTTGAATGGTTTCAGTTTCTTTTTTGTTTGTTTCCTTTTCAATACTTTCTTTCTTGTGTTTAGGTCTTGTGTTTAGATGTCACATTCCTTAGCAATATACAATTTTCTGAGGATTTTTCAAGATATTTCATATTTCTCAGCATATATAATGTCAGTCTTTAACACAAAAAGAATTTAAGGTCATTATGGGCTACACAAAAGTCAGTTTCAAAAAAAGTACAAAAGCCCTCTTCCACCCTGCCTGAAACACTCAGTCGCTTCCTCATTTGTGGTCCATGTAAGGCACCCTGCTACCCAGGTACTTCCCACATGCACCCAGATCACCCACTTTCTCCCAGTCCCTCCCACCATCCAGCCTAAGCAGCGCCCAAGCTGCCCAGGGCTTGAATGGACCATTAGGCCATGCCCCAGGTCCCAGGTGAAGCACACCAACATCGACCTCAGGCCATCCCCTTTTCCGCCTGCCTGGACGCACACTCGCTCTGTGGCTTGTGGTCCAGAGAGTGCACCCTGCTTCCCAGAATTCAACAGAATCCAAACAAAACCCAAGCAAAGCTCTAGGGGGCAAAGGCCATACATTTGAAGTCCTCTAAAATCATCCTATCACATAGAAGAGATTCTTCACATCCAGCTCAAAGATAAGTAAACCCACTTTTTACTGTCCTGCTCCTCCCAATAATTAATCACTGTAGATTAACTTTTCTATATAGCAACTCCTAAAACATATACTACTTCAGGGACTATACCACTCACCCTCACATATCATCAAGGTTAAATCATAAAAGTTCACTACCATCTAATATTCAACCCGTCTACTATACCTGACTTAACTGATGTACTAACAGTCTAATAGCCTCATCTAGGAAATAACAATAACAACAGACAAATGCACCCAATTCCAAGGCAATCACTAGTAATAACTGCCAGAGACCAGTAATACCAATTAAATCAGTTCATTCAAAAAGACATAGAAACTGAAAGGACTTAAGAGACAAAACAACAATGCCCAAGTCAAAGTGCAGATCCATGAAAAACAAAACCCAGGAAGACCAATCTCCCACCGAAAGAATTAACCCCATAATGATAGATTCCAACCAGAACAAATTCACAGAAAATAGCCGAGAAAGCTAGGCCCAAGATAATGATTTTCAAAGAATGATCATTACCATGATCAATACTATGAAAAAGGAAATCTTGAAGGAGTTCAATAATCACATTAACCACTTTGAACAGGAACACAACAGACACCTGGAAGAGTTGAAGAAAACAGTTCAACAAAAATAGGCATAGAACAGTTAAAACAGTCTCAGGCAGAGTTTAAAACTGAACTAAAAGACAAGTTATACTCAACCCAGAACTCAAGAGAGAGTCTTATCAGCAGAACTAATGAAGCACAAAATAAAATTTCAGATCTTGAAGACAAAGTGGGAGTATTAACCAGCTCAAAGGAAGAGGTTGTTAAAGACAAAAAGATATACGAGAAGAATATTCAAGAGATATGGGACACCCTGAAGAAGCTTACCATGCGAATTCATGGAACACCAGATCAAGAATCCCAAATTACCTCACCTGAGGAAATTTTTCAAACTATCAAAAATGAAAACTTCCCTTATCTAAAGAATGAGAGGCCCATCCAACTACAAGAGGCAATCCGCACCCCAAACCGATATGACCAAAATAGAAACTCACCACTGCAAATAATAGTCAAAACAATCCACATTCAAGACAAAGAAAAGGTGCTGAGAGCGTCAAGGGGGAAAAAACAAGTCACTTTTAAAGGTAAACCTATAAAACAACAAATGACTTCTCAATGGAAACAGTAAAAAGCAAGAAAAGCTTGGAGACATACTTCAAGTATTGAATGAGCAAAAATGTCAACACAGGTTGATATACCCAGCAACTGTCCATCATGATTGAGGGAGAAAGAAAAGTCTTCCAGCACAAAGACAACTTAAAAGCTTACATGTCCACCAAACCAGGCCTTCAAAGAATGTTAGAAATGATACTCAAGCTTAAAGAAAAAAAAAAAACAAGCATATCAAGGAAGACAGAAGGGAAGTACAATACCACCAAAACCCAAAACCAAATAAAACACAAAAGTCATAAACAAAAAAATGTGTGGAATTAAAAATAATTTCTCCATCATAACAGTAAATGTCAATGAAATTAACTCACCAATCAAGAGACAAATTACAAACCTGGATTAAAAAACACAACACATCAATCTGCTGCCTTCAGGAAACTCCTCTCACCAAAAAAGATAGGCACATCCTAAAGATAAAAGGTTGGTGCAAAATTCTGCAAGCTAATGGAACCAGGAAACAGGCAGGTGTAGCCATTATGCTATCGTACAAAGTGGACTTCAAACCAAAAAAAAATCATAAGAGACACAGATGGTTACTACATATTAGTCACAGGTACAGTTCACCAGGAAGACTTCATAATACTGAACATATATGCACCTAATACGGGCCCCTCCACATTCATTAAGAAAACCCTACAGCATCTAAAGTGAGAAATCAACCCCCAAAGGATAATTCTTGGGGATTTCATGACTGCCTTCTCAACATGGGATAGATCAACAGGTAAAAAACATAACAGAGACACATTGGAACTTAATCAAACTCTTACTGAAATGGACCTTACTGATCTCTATACAACTTTTCATCTACGCACCAAAGAATACACATTTTTTTCAGCAGCACAAGGAATATTCTCCAAAATAGACCACATACTGGGCCACGAATCAAATCTCCACATATACAACAAACAACAGAAAATACATTAATTCCTGGAAACTAAATGCTATGATGCTAAATGAGAATTGGATTCAGGAAGAAATTAGAAAGAAAATTCAAGATTGCCTGGAAGTGAGCAATAATGAAAATACAACTTATCAAAATCTTTGGGACACAGTGAAAGCTGTCCTAAAGAGGTAAGTTCATACCTCTTAATGCCTACATCAAAAAAAAAAATAGAAATATCACAAGTAAATAACAATGCAGCTTAAAGCTTTAGAATCACTAGAGCAATCTGATCCCAAAAGCAGTGGATGAGAGGAAATTAGTAAAATCAGGGATGAAATATCCAAAATTGAGATAAGGAAAATGATACAGAGAATCAACCAGTCAAAAAGCTGGTTTTTGAAAAAATCAACAAGATTGATACACCCCTAGTTAAATTCACCAAGAGCAAGAGAGAGAAAACCTAAATTAACAAAATTAGAAATGAAAATGGAGTTATTACCCAAGAAATCCACAAAATTATAATGTCATATTTCAAAAACTTATACTCTGTGAAATTTGACAACACAAAAGAAATGAATGAATTCATAAGTAGGCAAAACTTACCTAAATTTAATCAAGAAGTTTTGAATTTGAATTATTAAATGATCCTATAATGTAGGAGGAATGGACAATGATTGCACCACAGCGGCTTCCATCCCCCATACAGAGAGGCTCTTTGGACTCCTCCCTCCTGCTAAGCATACAAATCCCTTGAGACTACAAATCTCGCAAGACTACACCTTCTCCAAAGCAAAGACAGTTGGTGCTGTTAAACTGCCTGGCTGAGAGGACCAATCTGGACAGGACAACTTACCAAAGACTCATACTGGGACTTATGGGATATTGGGTGGGATATATAAGCAGCCTGAGTGCCTGCTTTGCCACTCACCTGACTCCTGGAGTCTGTGCTGTTGACTCCATGTCAGCTTATCCCCACCCTCAAGGGTCTACTTGGGCCCCTGTTACACTGTTACACTGTTACACTATAACATATGAGGAAATCAAAGATGTAATCTTGAATCTTCCAACCAAAAATTGTCCAGAACCAGATGGATTCAGCACAGAGTTCTACCAGACATTTAAGGAGTTATAACACCAATACTCCTTAAACTGTTCAATCAAATAGCAAAGAAACTCTACCAAATTCCTTCTATGAAGCTAATATCATCTCAGTCCCAAAACCTAATAAAGATACACTTAAAAAAGAAAACTATAGGCCAATCTCTTTGATGAACACAGATACACAGATTCTCAACAAAGTCTTAGCAAATTGGATTCAAAAACATATCAAAAAGATCATCCACAGGGATCAAGAAGGCTTCATCCCAGGCACACAAGTTTGGTTCAACATATGCAAATCAATAAATGTAATTCACCATATAAACCAGTCCAAAATCCAACATCACATGATACTCTTGATAGATGCAGAAAAAGCTTTTGACAAGATCCAACAGCCCTTTATGATCAAAACTCTAGAGACAGTTGGAATGGAAGGAACCTTTATCAATATAATAAAAGCTGTATAAAGCAACCCAACAGCAAGGATTATACTCAATGGGGAAAAACTTGAAGCATTCCCCCTTCAATCAGGAACTAGACAAGACTGTCTATTCTCACCACTTCTATTCAATATTATTGTACTTGAAATCTTAGCTGAGGCCATAAGACAAAAAAGGAGGATAAAACAGATCCAAATTGGCAAGGAAGAAGTCAAGTTATCTCTATTTGTAGATGAAATGACCTTATACCTGAATGATCCCAAAAAATCCACCAGGAAACTCCTGGAACTAATACAGAAGTTCAACAGAGTGGCAGGATACAAAATAAATGTACAAAAATCAGTGGCCTTTCCTCTATGCCCAGCATGAAAGAAGGGATAAAACCCCTAGAGAAACAATCCCACTTACTATAGCTCTTAAAAAAATGAAATACCTTGGTATAAACCTAACCAAGGAAATAACAGACCTTTACAATGAAAACTTTAAAACCCTAAAGAAAGAAACTACAGATGACACCAGAATGTGGAAAGACCTCCCATGTTCCTGGATTGGCAGAATCAATATCATAAAAATGACCATCCTACCAAAGGCAATATACAGATGAAATGCTATACCAAACAATTCTCTAAAGAAGTTCCACCAAACAATCTCACAATTCATATATAGGCACAAAAGACCCAGGATAGCAAAAAACAATACTGAGTAACAAAAACACTGCTGGAGGTTTCACCATACCAAACTTTAGTCTATACAACAAATCCATAGTCATAAAAACAGCCTGGTACTGGATCCAAAGTAGACACACAGATTAATGGTTAAGGGTTGAAGACCCAGGTATAAGTCCACACAATTAGAGCTATTTGACCCTTGTCCAAAGGGCCCAAAAATTCCAATGGAAAAAGAACAGCATCTTCAAAAATTGGTGCTGGCAAAACTGGATATCCACATGCAGAATATTACAACTGGACCCATACTTGTCACCATGTACAAGACTTAATTCCAAATGGATCAAAGACCTCAATATAAGGCCAGTGACTATAAAAACCTTAGTTGAAAGGGTAGGGAACTCCCTTGAGCTGATTGGGCTAGGCCAACAATTCCTAAATGGAAATCCAATAGCCCAGTCAATATAACCAACACTCAACAGATGGGATCTTATGAAAATTAAGAGCTCTGTTCAGATAAAGCAATTGTAACTCAAGCAAAAAGGCAACCCCCAGAATGGGAGAAAATCTTCACTAACCACATATCTGATAGAGCTCTATTATCCAGAATGCACAAAGAACTTAAAAGCTAAACACCAAGGAAACAAATGGCCCAATTAAAAAATGGGCTTTGGATCTCAAAAGAAACTTTCCCGGGGATGAAATTGAAATGTCTAACAAATATCTTAAAAAATGCTCCTCATCCTTAGCCATCAGGGAAATGCAAATCAAAACTTCCCTGAGATATCATCTCACCCCTGTCAGGTTGCCAAAAATCCACAATACAAACAACACCAAAGGCTGTAGAGGATGTGGTGAGAAGGGAACTCTTCTACATTGCTGGGGAATGCAGGCTTATACAATCACTCTGGTGAGCCATCTGGTGATTCTCTAAAAATTAAAGTTTGAAATCCCTTATGACCCTGCTATCCCACTTTTGGGAATAATCCCCCATACAGCGACAACTTACCTTGATAGCTCAAGCACGACCATGTTCATAGCAGCACTGTTTACAATAGCAAAGTCATGGAATCAACCCAAATGTCCAACAGTTGATGAGTGCATAGGGAAAATGTGGTACATTTATAAAGTGGAACACTACTCAGCCATCAAAAATGATGAATTAATGAGACTTGCTGGTAAATGGATGGAATTAGAAAAAATTAATTGAGTTAAGTAACCCAGACACAGAAAATTAAGTGCCATATGTACTCCCTGATAAGTAGATCCTAGTACCAAATCCACTTACTGTCACATTAAAGATAAAGTTCTGTAATACCTACAGTAATTGCAAAGATTATAAACAGGAGGGGAGGATAAGGAGGACTCTGCCAGAAACAAGGTGAGATGGGATCATGCTACAGCAGAGAAAACAGGCTACCATCAAGTACTGCAAGTAATGAGACAGCTGGTTTAGCTCACAGACTTTCCTTCCTGGTCACTTGCAAATGTTGGAACCAGATCTCACCAGAAAGGGAGGGTATAGAGTCTGGCAGATAGAAGGTAACCATCCTGCAAATGGGAGACTTAACCCCCTCACTGCGGTCTCCTACTCTTATTCCATCTACCTTTGAATCTACTCTTATAACAAGACTCTATTTTAACAGCCTTTTATCTCTGGGTAGGAGGTGACATCCAATACCCATCAGAATAGAGTCCAGAAACAGCAAAACTGGAAGAAGAAGAAAAAAGAAATAAACCATAATTCAGATCATCAGAGACCCTACATTAACCAACAGGAACCAGGACAGCCTAATCTCTTCCCATCCTAAAGCTCAGGGAAATTTGCAGAAGATGGGGTGGTAAGATCATAAGAGCCTAAAGATGGGGATGAGCAACGATGTGCAAGATACTCTACACACGTTAGGGCTGAAGTAATCATAATAGGACTTTTCATGACCTGCGCAATGACCAACATGTCATGACCCCCCAAAGTCTAGCATGGACCACAGTCTCTAAGATCCTTAGAGGCAAGGTATTAACAGCCACAATAGTATTCCTATACTAAAGGGGAGCACAAAAAAACAGCTTTAGGTAATGCTATTGAGTCCCTACATCCCATCAGGGAGGAGGACCCAGAGGGAAGTTTGACATGCACTAAAGGGTGCTCCAGGAATGGGGAGGGAGGAATGGAATGGGAATAGGAGGGAGGGAGCAAGGAGATACAGGGAGGGTTGGAGGGAGGGAGGGGAATGGGGTACCTATCAAATTTGTATAAAAATTATTAATAAAAAGTAAAACAAAGGCAACGAAAAACTTAAGTGATAGAGTGTTTATGTAAACATGTACAATTTCCTAGGTTCAATCCCTAGAACTAAAGAAAAAAGTTTAGATATACTTTAAAAAGTGTGGGGAATAGATAGAATTAGCAAATACTATGGTAGAAAGATAGTAACATAGAAATAGTAAGAAGAATACAAAACTATTTGTTTTAAAGGTAAGCTATATCAAGTCACTGTTTTGGACTGAGTTCCATTATAGACAACATAACAAATAGTCAAAATGGAGTTATTCCGGCTAAAATTTAAAAAGTTGTCCAACTAATACCATGCAATATATGACCTTCTGACAAAATAAATAAGATAACAAAATGAACCGAACAGACCACTTCCAAGACATAGTGAAATTATTTCAATTTCAACCTTGACCAAATTAAGTAGCCTATGGTTAATTAGATTATGTTTCTATTGTATCAATTCTAATGTTCAGATAACTGATTATTTTTTTTGCTTTTGTCTTCTCATTTTCCTCCTTACCATCAACCTCTGCTTGATAGAGGAAAATTTTCTATAGACAGTTCTAGGCTAGGGATATAAATTAGAATAGCTCTTTCATAGGCAGCTCAGAATAGAGTAGCCAGGCTGCAAGGTCCTTGAAGGCAGTTCCACAATTGATTCTTATCCCCCACAATGTAAAAATCACCAACTTCCTCAAGCTTTTGCTTATTAATGGATATACATATGAACTCCTTAAGCTCAGTTAAGAAAAACTTGTCAAAAGAAATAGCTCACTCAGAATTTGACCCCCAATATGAAAGGACCAATCAGACATAGAGACCAAAAACCCCAATCAGATTGGAAAATGAAAAAAAAAATACCTAAATTGAGCAGTAAGAAAAAGCTACTGGTTTTCTAGGGCCTGTCTATCACTATAATTACTATCAAATGACATCCTTGCTCCTCATACCCTCCATGTTATTTTCTTTTCCTAATTTTACTCATCTTCCCTTAACCTCTTTACATGTGCTGGTCTTCAAGCCCAGGAACACAAGAACTTGAAGAAAAACCTGTTATTTTGCTCAGCTTATAAGACAACTACTCTTGAAGAATAAATTTTTGTTGAATTTCATGATTACTAATTAAATTAGTAACTATCTTCAAACTAAGTATACCGTCATTTTATTTTTCCTTTGATACTTATTATAACTATCTTGAATTGATAGAAAATAGGATCCTCAGGCGTTAAGTAGCTGGTTTTGGTCAAGATACCAAAATGTTTGTTTCAGCTAATGCATTCATATTCTATATTCTTGGCATGTGAAACCCCTAGGACTTTTGACCTAATTCAGATCATGAACTTGAATGTGGTTCAGGCTATTCTCTTTAGCATTTGTATGTGAAATTAACTGAATCAGGAATTGACTAGAGCTGAAGAGATTACTGCAGAATCTGTTTAAACATCTCAGATAATAATATCTGATTTTGATGGCAGTCTAACAATGCAGAGGTGGATCAGGAACATGAATCATCAGATAATTTGACTCACTGATATTAATAATGCCTGAATGCAGGTCAGTCAGTTCATTAATACACAAGCTTGTACGCAAGATCAATTGAAATTTATTATATTCATGTTGCTATTTTATTCTGTTATGTTGTGTGTCTACACTTTCATACAAGTTAAAAGCTGTAATTCATACATTTAAATCATTTTATTATTTTTAAACAGGTTTAAACTATGCAATTATGAAATCACTGTATGGACCAGACAGAACTCAGATTACCAAATGGTAGGCTGAAATGTGACATGAGACTGATAAAATTCAAGGGCATTTAAAAAATTTAATAGTATGATCTTATTGTCCCCTCTTTACAAGTTTCCCTGAGCCTTACAGAATAATATTTTTATTTCTTGAACTTAAAACTATATTTTATTTTATTTTTTTACCGATATCACAATTGTCTTGGTCACTGTCTCATATCTGAGGATTATTTTTCAGTAGAACATGTATCAAAACACACAGTGAAATCTTTTTTTAGTATAAAATCATAGAGTCCTTTTATTTTATTTATTTTTTAAAGATTTTCTACTTTTATAAGCATATTGAATACTTATCTCTGCTTCCCTCCATCATCTCTACTTTCCATCCCTCCATTAACCCAGCCCTCCTGCCTGTCTGCTTCTATGGATGAGAGGGTTGCTTCTGGCTCGTCTACACTAGTGGGGGTTCAGGCCTCTGTGGCTTATCAATTTGCCTTTCTTCAAGCCACCCCACTCATAGAGGCATTTCCCTTCACTCATCTAACTTTAGTCCCCAAAGTTTCTACTGTATATTTTTATCTCTCTTAAATTCCTAAATATTTTATGGGGGCATGCTGATATGTTAGTCATTATGCAGATCTGGCAAGGACAAATCTCACTGTAGCGAGTTCTTAGATACAGCAGTCCTGCTTTGATTGGGATGTCATGTCCAAAGGTGAACCTTATCTTTATGTTCTCACATTCTCACTGCCCCCTCTTATGGTAGATTCTCAAAGCTTTAGGATGGGGAGATTGGGTTGGTTTGATTCCACATATGCTTTGTTTAGTTGCTGGTACTGTGCATTTATAGCTGGCCATTGCTGTCCATTTCACTCCTCTTCTATTGCCCTAAACTGCGTCCTGTCAGGGTGTTGAGATTTTCTACCTCTCTTGTAGGTGAAGATTTTTAGGCTCAGTGCTAAGTGCTTTGTGAGATAAGATTCTGACTGGCTGATTAGGTCTGAGCATTCTGGTTTTGATGATATTCTCTATTCTGACATGGTCTATTTTTCTGCCTTGCTAGTCTTTCACTGTAGTACAATGCAACTTTATTGAGTTCTGAGAGTTTTTCTTATGTTTTCCTTTTTCTCAGCTTTCTTGGTCTCTTCTTTCTCCTACTCCCTGAGTTATATTTTTTTTGCAGTTATAATGGGTATTATAGAAATTTCCCCTTGAATATATAATTTTGAACACTTTAGTACTAGGTTTCACTTAGTCCTAGGTATTTCTGTTTTTCACTCAGTGTAACATCTTCTAACTCCTTCCATTTATCAGCAAATGTATTAGTTCATGTTTATTATTTTTATTATCCTTTAATCTGCTGTTAAACATTTAGGCTAGTTCCATGACTTTGTTATTGTGAATACAGCTGTTAATGAACACAGATATCCATGTGGCTATAGTACAATGAAGCATTCTTGGGAGTGTTCCCTGGAGTAGTATACGTGGATCATATTGCATTTTTTAGGAATCATACCGATCTTCAGAAAAGTTTACTAGTTTTCATTCCCACCAGCAGGGAAATGAGGTATACTTGGCCAACACACTGCTGCTGTAACAAGAAAGTTACTGTGATGAGAACCTTTACCACCAAACTTACACAATGGTTGATGTGGTGAGTCTTCCCAAGGACTAATTAGAATCTTAGAAGATACTGTGCTCTCAGAGAGTGTCTCAGAGATAGGTTCTTGACAAGGAAAGAGGAACTTCCCCAGGTACAATTTTACCCAATGAAAACTCATATAAATTTCAGCAGAAATCTCACTCCCCTGCCAACAAGGGCACCCCAAAGAAAGTCCTGAGATACTCACAAGCAAAATGGCAGGAGTAAGGTGGAACAGAACAGAATGGATGAAGGTGGGAGAAGAGTGTGGGGATGGAGAGGGCTGGGGATGAAGGAAAGGACAAGGGCAAAGACTTAAACCCAGTTTATTGGTAAATAAAGACATAAAAAGCTTTAAAGTATTTAATAGTATAAATGTTCGAGACTGTACATCTCAACAAGTATTAATATACATGTCTGTGTGGAGGTATTTTCTACTGATTATGAAGAGATGGGTCTTCAGGACCAACTAAACATTATTTCACAGATTAAGTTTGGATTCTGAGCATGTTTATGCAAGGTTGTCCTTTTTGTTTTTAATGGGGAAGAAATTTCCTTTC
The DNA here is from genome assembly GCA_023101885.1 of Typhlomys cinereus. Taxonomy (NCBI): domain Eukaryota; kingdom Metazoa; phylum Chordata; class Mammalia; order Rodentia; family Platacanthomyidae; genus Typhlomys; species Typhlomys cinereus. The sequence goes on from JALPQD010000226.1 coordinate 1,530,524, forward strand.
TAGGTGGGGCCATTACATAGGCAATTGGTATAAAACATTTGAAAAGAGATAACTAAGCATGTATTGTTGGTCCTTGTCCTCTTTTTTTTGCTATGGCTATGAAGTGACCAGGTGCTTAATATCTTGTAACTGTAACTTTCCGACAATGATAGACTGTTCCCTGGAATTGTGATTTAGATTACCATTTCCTTGTAATCTGTTTATGAAAAACATTTTGTTCTATCAATTAGTAATGAAATTAAAAATACTTTTTAATTTTATGTTCAGTTTATTTAATATTTAAGTATATTTAAAATTTTGTCTATTCCCTTTAATTCAAATATCTATGATGAGTTTCACTTAAAATATCTATAAGACAATTCTATGTTCTTTAAAACTTGATTAATGATTATTAATGCATTTATTTCATAATTGTTCCATTTAATTTTAAAACACCTCCAATAGAGTATCTATTCAAAAATGCACTTAAAAAAGATAAAATTAGATTTTTGGGTAGTTTATATAACTGAACTATTTTGAATTCTTTAAGTCTTCAGGTACCTTGAATATCTGGGATACTGCTGTTTAGATTCCAATCATGTTTCTGAACATCTATGGATGGTTATAGTGAAGAAAAAATGAAAAGGAAGAGAAGAATCATCAATTAATTTATTATTTTATTTTTCATACAATATATTATAGGAATATCACATTTTAAGAAATTAGTTGAATACCTAAATTTCAAACATGTGGAAAAATCAATAAAAATGTTATCACCTGAATTTTGAAAAAAATCTTCAATAATCTTTTTCTTATTCCATTTGGGCTTCCATAATTACTTAAAGTGAGAAAATAGAAAAGTATTGTTGCAGTTAGGAAAATCCAAATCTTATGTCAGTAGATTTTGTGTCTGATTTCTCCCTGGGCAATGCCTTTCTTTTGTATCTTTGCACAACAGAAGGAAACAAGGAGCTCTGTAAGGAATACCTTGTTTAGACATTTGATTATTTTCTCTTATTAACAGCACCTCCGGGAAGAATAGGCTTCAAAACACACATTTGGAAAACCACATCCATTCAGAGCCTAACAGTTCTGAGCTGAGTTATTTCTCAGAAAGAACTAGAAAGTTTCTGAGAGTTTTACTTCTTTCCTCCAAAACTGCATTTCCTAAATTTCTTGTTTTATTTACATAAAGAATAGATCAATATTTTGTCTATATGTGTATGAAATAAAGCGAAAGACATTACCATTTCTCATACTGAAATTTCATCAAGCTGTTTTGATACAAATTTCTTCAGTGTTTCTTGTTAATTTTATTTAAGTATATAAATACACTGTGATTTAAAAAATGTAGAAATAAAGATATGTGTCTGAGTAATAGATTTTTAAAATAGAAAACAGCATGTAAAGTAAGTAAAGACTTAAATTACCTTATGCAAATAATATTAAATATTTAGCTAAGTCATCAAGTTAAAAGAAAATCAAACTTATGGACTACTTCATTTTATGTACAATATTGAATTGTTTAGATGCATCAAAATTTCAGGGTCAGAACAAATGAACCTATGAAAAATCAAACACATTTTAAAAACTGAAATATTGTTACTATTTTCTATTCACATAAATATGACTGTGAGTTCTTGAACTTTTTGTTAAAACTGTGGAAACAAAATCTAAAAAGTTTATTTCTTACATGTGATTTTTGTTACTCAAGCACATCTTGTTATGCTACAATATAATTTCTTGATCCATCAACATTTATCTGCTATTGGTTCCTTTATGTAATTCTCCTGAGCATATAATTCACAAGAAATTAATCAATGAAGGAAACACTGTATTTCCAAATTAACAAATACTGCTAATAAAATATGATATTTAAGGCCACTTAGTTATAATTGAAGAAGCAGCAATAAGAGAAAATATATCAGTGAGTATGTAAAACTACTATATTAAATTTCTTAATTGTGTCATCTCTGGAAAATTAACAAGTCTAAAATTGTTAATATTTAATATTAAAAATAATCAAACATAAGTGGAGAAGAAAATTAATTTTAACAAGTGAGTTATGGTACCATGAGTCTTTGAGAAGCTATGGAGAAGGTAGTGATGGAAAAAATATTGCCAAGTGCCTTAAGAGGAGGAAATTATAACTTTGACATTATGATTCCTTATTTCAATTTTTAATGCTGTAGATCAAACAGGTATTATGCTATGATTTGCATAACAAAACTTGCTTTAAATTGAAAAGAGCTATGAAGCAACAAGGACAGAGCTAGATTGTTTTTGAATTACTTTATTTTTTATTACTTTTTTTCTTCATCATACAAGCTCAACAGTTGCCCCTCCTTCTTCTCCCTCCCCCCTTACCCTGTTGTTCCCCTTTGCACTCTCTCCCATTACCATCCCCCAACCTCTCACCCCTTTTCCTTCCTTGCACTATCTTGGTGCCTCCTGGTTTCTCCTTTCCATTCTCAAGAGGATCTTTTCATGAGGGGTCCCTCTTGGGCTGCCTGCTAGCATGGCAACTCTGTTATGACTGTTTAACCATTTCTCTCTAAGGATCTTATTGCCTGAAGCGTTCTCCTGTGTGATCCCAGCTAGGCTTCGGGTGGCTATTGACATGATAGCCATTGTGCAGGTCAGGCAAGGTCCAAGCACATTGCAGCTATATCCTGGCTGTTGCAGCCCTGACTTGTGTGGAGTATCTTGCTAATCTTTGGTCCTCCCCATCTTTAGACTCTTACAATCTTATAGCCACCACTTCCCCAAGGTTCCCTGAGCATTAGGATGGGGAAAGATTTGGCTGATCTGGGTCTGGGTGAGTATTTAGGGTCTTTGGTGTTCTGAATTATGGTTTGCTGTTGTTTTTAGTTTTGCTCTTCCTGCTCTGCCCTTGGCTGCAACCTGATTGGTTGTAGAGGTCATATCCTAACCAAAGATAAAAGACTGTTTAAATGAAGACCTTAATATAAGAAGAGACTCAAAGGCAAATGGAAGAATAAGTAGGACACAACAGTGAGAGGGGTCAGCCTCCTCTTTGCAGATTGGTTATCATCCAACTGCCAGCCCTTATACCCTCCCTGACTGGGTTGATCAAACCTGTTCTGTCCCAAGTGAACAGAAAGGTAAGTGAGAGTGAGCAGCATCAGAAGTCACATTACTTACATGCAGTACATAACCGTGACATAATTTCTCTATTGAAGTGTGTTCTTTTGTGTCCTTTCTTTTGAGGTCTTCTTTCACATTTTTTCCCATTTATTACAGAGATTCACTTTTGAATATGTCATTAACTGGGTTTGTAACTAGGATCCACTTACTGGGAATACATATGACATCTAACTTTCTGTGTCTGGGATGCTTCTCTTAATGAAATTTATCTAATTCCATCCATTTCCTGGCAAATTTCACTAATTCATTTTTTGGATGGCTGAGTAGTATTCCATTATATAAATGTACATTTTCATTACCAATTCATCAACTATTGGACATTTGGGTGGATTCCATGACTTTGTTATTGTGAATAGTGCTGCTATGAACATGGTTGTGCTCCTTTCAATGTAGTGAATTTTGAGGGATTATTCCCAGTAGTGGTAGCAGGGACATATGGCATTTCAATCCATTTTTTTTAAATCACCATACTGATCTCTGGAGCAATTGTATAAACCTGCATTCCCACCAGCAATATATGAGAGTTCTTTTCTCTCAACATCTTCTCCAGCAATTAGTGTTGTCTGTATTGTGGATTTTCCTTATCATCACCCAGGTGAGATTATATCTCAGGGTAGTTTTGCTTTTCATTTCCTTGATGCAAGATATTTGTTAGACATTTCAATTTCATCCCTGGAAAAGTGTTTTTGAGTTCCCAGGTACAATTTCTAATTGTGCTGTTTATCTCCTTGATATTTAACTTTTTTTCTCCCGCCTTTTATTTTTTCCCAGTCATAAAGCTCAGTAGGTAACCCTGTCTGCTCCCTCCCTCAACCTCTCCCCAGTCTCCCCTTGCACTCTCTCACCCCCCAGTTTCCCTTTCCTTTTACCCCTCTCTCTCCCTTCTCCTTCCATTTTCTTCCCCTTCCCTCCTCCCATCCCCTGGAACATCCTTTTGTGTGAATGTCAAACCTCCTTCTGAGTACTCTAGTGAGGTGTAAGGACTCAATGGCATAGCACAGAGCCCTTTCTTGAGCTCCCCGTTAGTCTAGAAACTCTACTGTGACTGCTAATTCCTTGCTTCTAAGGACCCTACTGCCTGTGATCCATGCTAGACTTTGGGAGTTCATCGACATGTCTGTCAGTCATTGTGCAGGTCATGCAGGGTCCAGTTATGGCTACTGCAGCCGTAACTCGTGTGGTGCATCTTGCATATCATTGGTATTTTACTTTATAAGCTTTTTATGCACTCTGGAAAATAGAGCTCTATCACATATAGTTAGTGAAGATTTTCTCCCATTCTGTGGGCTGCCTTTTTGCTCAGTTTACAATCTCTTTAACAGAACAGAATCTCTTTATTTTCATGAGGTCCCATTTTTTGAGTATTGGTTCTAGTACCTGTGCTATTGAGTTTCTGTTTAGGAAATGTTGGCTTAGTCCAATCCACTCAAGGGAGTTTCCTACTCTTTCAACTGTGGTTTTTTATAGCTTCTGGCTTAATACTAAGATTCTTGATCCATCTGAAGTTGATGTTTGTGCATGGTGACAGGTATGGGTCTAGTTTTATTCTTCCACATGTGGACATCCAGTTTTGAGCTGGCTTTTTTTTGTACAAAAGCATAGCTTTATATAAGTAATTCAGTAAGTAAAACTACATTTATTGAAAAATGGTAAAAAATTTGGAATATTCTATCACTACCATGCATCATGAATGACTACTAACTGCATTACTTAATGGTATTCTTGATAATATATTATCAGTTTTGTGCTTGGAAATTTGTCTAGGTGAAGTTAACTGGACATTAGACCTTCACAATCATTGTCTTCAACACAGAATACAACTGAAGAAACCTAGAAGCTAATGAACTTCAGTGAGTTATATCCCTTGGTAAACAATAAGGTATAAACATTCTTGAAAAGCATAGTCTTATTACTGGACTTATATCTGTATTATGAAATATTTGTCATTAAGTTAATGACATTTAATAATAAAATATTTCAGAGGCTTTAAATAATTCTTAGTTTGGTATTATTGAGTTCCTGGTCCTCGTTCTTTGAAGTTTTTTTTTTTCAGAATACTTTTACTCTCCAGTTAAGATATCTGGACAAAATAGCTCTACAACAAGGTATGCAGACTCTATTTGGTCTGCTTGGAATAAACTAGTGCCCGTGAAAAGATGAATGGAGGAATTAGCTGCATTTAATTCCCTGGCAACTTACTAAGTTCACCATGGTCTTCAAGGCATTTAAGTCTTCACAACAACTCTGTATTCTAACATGCTTAATATAAGGAGGAATTGGAATATGTTTAACATTTTGCCTAGTGTTTAACTTTTCTTATGCAATAAAACTGCCCCGCAGCCTGGCTTGCTGCTGAGTCAGAAGTGCTAGCAGTAGCAGCTATCCTTGTGAAACAGAAGTAGTTCAGATGGTTCATTCAAAATACTCAGGGATGTTGCTCTTTTATGTTGTGATTCAACTATAATTCTTAAGAAGGTCCATAGAGCTGGGGATGTAGCTTAGTAAGTAATACACCGCATGCCTAACTTGCCAGAATCCTTGGACTTAACTTCTAATGTCTCACACAAAAATGTTACAAGTCTTATATCCCTCATCTCAAACTCCATTGCTTCTATTCAGAACAAAATATTAAGCAGTTTACCACCATAAAAGAAGTGGATTTGCAATTTTAGACCATTACTTTTGCTTTTCTAAGTTCTCTGTAGAAATTCTAGCTATACCTTCATAAAAGAAGAGAATAAAACTGTATTTGGTTGTTGGTGTTGATTACATTTTAAAATATACTTAAGTTTTTCATGGAAATACTGAAATATTTGACTAAGAATTGTGTAAAATCCCAGTATAGTATGCAGAAATATTGGGCTGAGGATTGGTAAAGTGCCAGTAGTATGCAGAAGGACCAAGACTCGATCCTAAATACTGCATAAAACAGGAATGCAGATGCATACCCATAATTCCAGCATTCTTAAGGTGGAGCAGGAGGAAGGGAAGTTTAAGGTCATTTGTGTTCACATAGGAAGTTCAAGATCAGATTACAAGACATAACCCTGTGTCAAAAAAAAAAAACCCAGAAGTAAAAAGCACTGGAGAATTATTGAAAAGTTGTTCTACTTTTTTCCATTGCTTTCTGTTACTCTCTGACAAATGAGTGATTGTGTGTTAAGCAATAGAAAGGTAAATTGAAAAGATGTGCTGAGAGAGTTTTGATGACCTCTAAAGGAGATTGTAAGGATGCTCATTTTAAATTTCTTATCTCACAGACCAGGGATCTTCTGATGTAAGCTCTTTTTGAGTGAATATTTGGTAGCTTTTCCTCTTGACTTGGACTCACCAAATTGAGAAATATAATTCCATTGGCATTTAGAAGCCCTGTAGATGGTGTGTATCATTAAGATGATAGCCCAGTTCTTCTGCCTGAATTTTAAAATGTCAACCCACATATTTCTCACAAGTATATATTCAGGACCAGTAGCTGCCCTTTAAAAAACAGACAAGGACTTGAAATATTGTCAAGTCTTGGCCTCATACCCAACAGCAGAACACCTCATGGATAAACCCTTTCACTTGATTGGCTCGTCCTCTCTAGTGACATACAGGTTTGCAGAATCTCCTGTAGAAAGGCAAGCAGGACTCTGACATTAATAAGGTTTTGCCTTTTACTGCCCCAGGCCACCACTCCTATACCTAATCATATAGTTCACCTAAGACTTTCTTCACAACTTCAATGAACATGATTCTATTCTTCTTCAGGAGAGTAGATTCTCAGTAATTATTAACATTTACCGTTAAATATTTTTCTTGATTTATAGAGAGAAATCAAATTCTAAATAATACAATTATGATTGGATAGAGAACAAAAAGGATTATTAGTATTCAGTTTTCTTTACTATAATATGTAATTTCAGCCCTACATTTTAAAAAAGTATTAATTCCTCAATTCTCAGAGTCCTAAGAGAAAAAAAGAAAAGGAGTGACTATGAGATTTGTGAAGCCTTTGATTGTGGGAACTGGCACTTTGTCTGTCTGGCAGGTAATCTGTGTCAGCCCAGGATTAGGTGTTACTATACATCCTTCAAAATGAAAAACACTGAGAAAAAAGTGAGATCACAGTTTAATGTGAAAAAATTTACATCTTAACAAATGTACTCAGCTAATAAATAAAATGGAAGAGAAAAGTGATATTGATGGATTCTGCTTTATTTCTGGTTATTTGCTTTTTTTTCTGTGACATCATTTATATACTGGCTCCTTTACCTTTTATGCATGGAAGGGAGGGGGTGAAATAAAATGAAGCAAGCAATAAAAATGAATAACTGAAAATTACAAAGGTAAAAGGTAATTTTCAGTAGTGTGTATGAATGCTTCTGCTATGAAATGAACAATATTTAAATTTGTATCTGAAAACCTGAGACAATGGTGCAGGATGATTATCGTAATGCACTATCCAGGTCTATAGGCATGCAACTCGTGTGTGTACATGTATGTAGATTTACAATAACCTTTGACAGGAATACCACAGCATTAGCAGTCAATGAATAACTTCACTACATCTTTTTTTGGCGATGATCTCATCTCATCTATATACAGCAAACTCTGCAGGAGATGATCAATTGATACTTCTGTTACTTGAACACCCCATACTTGACTTCTTAAGCAAAGGGGAAGTCCATTGATAGCTGAAGCTCAAGTTTCTCTAAATGTCATTAATCTTCATATATATCCTCTTCTTGTTCAATTTTATCTGAAAAACAAAACTATTTTAGTGACAAACAAAAGAAACAATTAGCTAAACGTATGCACAGTTGCCTACATATAATAATTCTTTCATGCATTTAAACAGTAATTATTTGAACAAGGGTGACATTGAGATAGATAAAAATTGAAAAATCCAGTGTGCATACCTGGTACAGTCCTGCTCACAAGCCTTTTGTAAATTTTTCAGCTCCATGTCCCTCTAACTTCCCAGATCTCACCTTGCTTAACCTTGGACAATTTCATGTTAATCAGTTGTTCAAATGGGCTTCTAAATAGCAAGTCCAAATACTTTAGTTTCAAGTATTATTTCTACAGCTCATTGAATAACCAATTCAATAATAAAATAATTTTTATATGTTAATCTATTAAAATATACTTGTTCTTTCCCAGACTAAGAAGTCAATTGTAACATTCATTTTCCTGTTTCTGTTATGTTTAGAGAGGCAACCTTTCAAGTCTTACAAATATTCCTGAGACTGGAGTGGGCACAGAAGGAGCAGCACATGAGTGATTGAAGCACATGAGTGATTGTGGGTTTTGCATGTACTTTTTTTCTACTAGTTTTTACTTCATGATAATGGAATCATCCCCTGAATAAAAAAATCTTTCAAAGCCAAGATGACTTGGGGCTGCAGAGTCAGTAAAGGAGATGAAAAGACTTTCACTGGGAGGAACGCAAAACAAGCCTGTGAAGTAAGAATTCCTGGGTAAGGTCATCAATTGTAGTGGCTCCCATAGAAATAAAGCAAAAAATCTGAATACTAGAAGCCTTGATTTGTAGCTGTAGATTTTTTGTTCTTGTTGTTGAATTGATTTTAGACAAAAAGTTGGTCATTGTGGGAAGAATATCTCTTCTGTATGATGCTAATAACTAGGCACTGAGATAATATGTCTTGAGCAACAGGATCTCCAGCACTGATGAGATCATTGTTACATCATTGACATGGCTAGATTATAGCCAGTGGAATATATCCATAAATATCTCAGGTACATCTTATTTTTTAAAAGAAGAAATAGTTTTATCTGCTAGAAGTAATCATTTTGCAAATGGGTGATGGACCCCTCCCTCACTGAGATTTCCTACTTTTATTACATCTACCCTTGAATGTGCTATTATAACAAGACTCTAGTTTAACAGCTTTTTGTCTCTGGCCAGGGAGTGACATACAGTGCCCAGCAGGATGGAGTGAAGGGCATTGAAGGAACAGCAAAACTGCAAAAGAAAATCAACAAACCACAATCCAGAACTTCAGAGACTCTATATCAATCACATAGAACTAGGCCAGCCTAATCTCTCCCCATCCTGGAGCTCAGGGACATTTGCGGAAGAGGGAGCAGTAAGACTGTAAGAGCAAAAGGATGGGAGGAACAACGATTTGCAAGATTCTCAACAATAGTTGGGGCCAAAGCAATCATAATGGGACTTTGCATGCCCTGCGCAATGTCCAGCATACTGTTGCCCTTATAAAGTCTAGCATCTGTTAAGGGCACCGAGATCCCTGGAGGGAAGGGATTGACAGCCATAGTAGTGCTCCTATGCTTAAGGGGAACAAGAGAAAGGGCTTATGGAAATGCCACTGGGTCCTTATATGTCATCGGAGAGGAGGACCCAGTGGAGAGTCAGGCGTACACAATAAAGGACTCTCTGGGAATTGGGGGGGGAGGCACTGGGGGATTGGGAGGGAGAGAAGGGGGAGGAGAGGGTTCAGGGGGAGGAGGGGGGAGGGAGGGAACTGGTAAAAAAATTTTAAAATGTATAATTACATTTTTAATAAAAAAAGAAGAAATAGTGTTTCTTTTACTTATGTCATATGAGTTCTGGTCTTTTAAATCTAAGTTCATTACTCTATTTTCTTCTTCTTTTAAGTGTGGTGTGTGTGTGTGTGTGTGTGTGTGTGTGTGTGTGTGTGTGTGTGTTATATTTTAACAATAATGTGCCTCAGTACTAGTGGTAATGTCATAGAAGAACCTCAATTACTCATTTCTGTCTTCTATCTTATTTTACACAGGGCCTAAAGTGTTCATACATATGCCAGGCTATGTGGCTCATTGCCTTCTAAAACTCACAGTATCTCCTTATGAAGGCTGGGTTAACAAATGTGCACTTCTGCATCAGGTTTCCAGTGGGCTCTGGAATCAAAACTCATATCTCAGGCTTGCACAACAAACTCTTTACATGTTGAGCCATCTACCTTGTCTATTTGGTTATTTTTGGTTTTAGTTCCAACATGTTGGTGGAGAAGAGAAATTGTGTCAGGCATTAAAATGTAAATGAAAAAAGTAAGACATGGATATATTTAACAATATGTTTGTGAAATTCTGATGGTTTGCTAAAAGGGATTTAAATTCATAAAGACTTTATCATTTACTCAAAAAATATCAATATTTTTGTTTATATATAGGTCATATTTAGGATCGTTTCACTGGATCCCAGGGCAGCTAGATAGGTGAAATTTGCTCACATTCCTGAGGGTGGACTTTTTCTCTCATGCTGACTCAACAGTGTTTCAGTTTGTACTCCTGTGGCAATAAATTCCCTACCAGTAGCTTAGGGAATAAAGGATTTTTATTCCTTTATTGTAAATTCTGACTACAGTTCTTAGGTCAACTTGGCAGGAGTTCAAACCAATACAAGGAACAGAGGGAACTGGCCACATCATATAGACTCACTTACCAGACTGCAAAACATCTGTCTAAGTATGCCAAAGAATGTCAAGCTACTGACCCAGCTGCCCTATTCTCATCCACCTCTCCAAGGAATGTTGCCACACACTATCAATTTGGTCTTCCCACATCAAGCAGACAATTTCCTGCAAGCTTTTTCAGGACTTGACTCAACTATAATTCTTCCAAGATGTGCCCAGAGCTCAGTCTTCATCTATATAAATAACTAGCACAAGAGCAACATTTTTTCTATATCCCTGTCATGGAATCATGATATTAACTTGCATACTTTTATGTATTTTTACAACGTAATAATTTTAGAGGCTAATAATTAACAGAATCATGATAAGTCACACAAATGACATTTCAAGTTGAGTTATAAGAGTTCAAAAGGAATTCACATGCACTGAGATGGTGTGTTTTATAAAGTCACCAATCCTGTCATTCCTATATCTCCAGGCCACTGTTCTGTAGCTTTCCTTGCTTTGAGTGTGTGGTTTCTTGTAAACACATTAGTTGGTTCTTTCAAGTAAAACTAATACTTATTGATAAGATTGTTGTGATCAATAATAATAGGATAGTACTCTTTATGAAAAGTATTTTTAATACAAATTGAGTTTAATGACAACACAATACTTATTGATAATATGTTTGTTCAGGTTTAATCTTTTTAATGATAATACATAGGATTTTTTTTCTGGTTGTTTGTTTTTAGAATGTGTCAACTTTCTACCCTAAGCAACTGTGCAACAATTATACAGATTCATGTGGTAATTTATGCCCAACATCTTGAGTGCCTTGGCTCTATTAAGGATTGCTACTCAGTGTGCTCTGTTGTCAGTGAAGAAGCAGTTTGAAACCTTTACAAAGGACAGTAGCCTTATATCTATGACCTTAAGTTTCAATTGAGAGCATAATTTTTCAATGTGGCTTGTTCATTGGATTTTTGTTCTTCTACAATATTTGGGTATATAAGATGGTACATAATTATATCTACTTAACACAAGCTATTGGTTGGGGTTTGAAAGATCGCATAACAGTTGAAGACTAAAGCAAGTGAATCTGAGTTTGAATCTCTGACTATATGTATAAATGTAGGAGGAAATGGTGGTGTCTTCCAATCCCAGTTCTGGAAAACAGCATAGGAAAACATAGATCAAAAGCAATAAGGAAATACAGGAATCTAGGATGATTTCTAATGTCACTTTTGGGTCTCCACAGGCTCACAGACACACTCAAAGTTCCATTCTATGTGCATGCATGCACATACACACACACACACACACACACAAGCATGCACACACACATACATGAAAGCAATAACAAAGCAGCTCTTGGTTTTTCATCATTTAAATATTTACTTAGTATTACCTCAAAGATATTTCTTTAGGCTGTGATATACATTCTAATGTATTTTTGAAAATGTGATATACATTTTAATGTATTTAAGAATCACATCATGGTTCTTAATTTATCACATGCTTCTGGCTAAAGTCACCCTTAGATAGTTGTTTTGAAAATGAGTACAATTGCTCTCAAATTCTCTGAGTTGCCTAGGCATTAGTCAGAATATTGATGTTATTTGTAGAGGTAGAAATCTGTAGAGGCATATGAGGGAGCAGAATTTTATCATGAAGTACATTTTTTCTACATAAATTGTAGATAGATAAATAATGTTTTATAAATAGTACTAATCAATATTAGTCCATAAAGGACTACAAAAACATCTGTTTTCAAAACCATCATTGAATTTAGAATAATTCTGAGAAAACTGATAAAGATTGAAGAATGAAAGCTAGAGTTTCCTTCCATTCAATTATGCTTAACATTTAGAGCATTTACTTTCTCATAGGGATCTGCTTCACACAGCTAGGGTATTGGTTACTCTCTACCCCGGGGAGGAGGACTCTGTACTCCTTAAAAGAGTACTCTGAAATTCCCAAAGAAGGATTCTGTTCTCAGCACAGAAGGACTCTGTACTTTCCATGGGAGCACTCTCAAGTGCACTGGGGTGCTCTGGACCCCTACAGAAGCACTGTATGCTCCCTCAGGAGCATTCTGTAATCTCCGCAGGAGGATTCTGTACACCCCGCAGGAGCAGCATGCACTCCGCACTGGAGCACTCTTTATTTGCCATGGGATCACTTTGTGGGGACACAGGAATATCTTGTGTTCCTTAAGGAGTTTGATTTCAGTAGATTAAATAAAGAGCTCTTTTGAATGAAAAGAATGTGATATTTTAAATACAAAAACATAGGCATTTGTATTTCAGTTCATTCTACTTAGTAGTCCAGTATGGGGGACATGTGAAGATGAAGGAAATTTGCCTTTATTCTGCACTGGCAATGGGCTTAAGCAGTGTAAGCAGACAGAATAACCTCCATATTTAAAATGTGAACTTCAAAGCAAAGTTCCTGAAGTCAATTTTAGGAGTTTAAATACCACGTAATTCAGTTCAAATGACATTTAAATTTGAAATTACTATTGATTTTAAATTACAATAAAGGTGGTACTAAGTTTGTGGAATCAATTTAACAGACTACTTTAATATTGAGTTCTTCTTCCCTAATAAACTTGGCAGGGAGAATAGAGCAGATTCCTGTAATTCTAAGTTTCTGTAATTTCACCCTTATTTGCTAAATTAACATTGATCCCCAAAACAATACTCACAGAATTTCCAGTTCACTTATGGATAGCTTTGTGTGCATGTGTGTGTGTGTGTGTGTGTGTGTGTGTGTGTGTGTGTATCAGAGGTTATTTTGTATGATTGTGGAGACTCAAGGTTGACCAGTGGGAATCATTCTTAATTAATTTACCTCCTTATTGATTTGTTCTGGGGTTTCCCAGGATCTGCCTTCCAAGACTAGAATGCAGGCCAGACATTTTTATGTGAGATCTGAACTCAGAACCTTTTCGCTTATAAGGAAAAACTTAACACCTGAGCTATCTCTCTACTGCTACATCATTATTATGAGGCAGTTCTCAAATCAAACATCAGAGGAATAGTCTGGTAAACTAGCTTATTCTGTGGATTTCTAGTGTCAAGTCTCCCAAAAATTCTACAGTCGGCCATATTCAGCCTGCATTTACATGAGATCTGGATTTCATTCCTTTAATATTGCAGCCAGCACATTAATCACCTGCCATTTTCACATACACATTGCATAACATGGCATTCAGCCTTGCTATCATTTACACCTCATGCCTAATTCTTCATCATAGTCTTTTTATATATAAATACATAAAATATATAAAATAATAATGATAAATTGTTATACCTCTTTTTGATTTCTATGAGGTTTCCCAGACAACACCTTCTCAAACAGTCTATAGGCATGATCTTAATTGTTCTTGGTTATGAGTTTAATGTCAATAGATCAGTAACAAGCAATCAATGCAGTGTCTTACAACAAACACATACCTAATACAAAGACAGAAAAACAGACAGGCAGCCATTTGGTCTTTGACAAAGGGGCCCAAAGAATCCAATGGAAAAAGAACAGCATCTTCAACAAATGGTGCTGGCAAAACTGGATCTCCACATGCAGAAGATTAAAGCTGGACCCGTACTTGTCACCATGTACAAGACTTAATTTCAAATGGATCAAGGACCTTGATATCAGGCCAGAGACTTTAAAAACCATAGTTGAAAGGATAGGGAACTCCCTCGAGCTGATTGGGCTAGGCCAACACTTCCTAAACAGACATCCAATGGCACAGTCACTGCTACCAACTCTCAACAGTTGGGATCTTGTGAAATTAAAGAGCTTCTGTTCAGATAAAGAGATTGTCACACGAGCTCAAAGGCAACCCACAGAATGGGAGAAAATCTTCACTAACCACATATCTGACAGAGCTCTACTGTCCAGAGTGCACAAAGAACTTAGAAAATTAAACTCCAAGGAAAACACTGGCCCAATTAAAAAATGGGCCCTGGAACTTCAAAGAAACTTTACCAGGGATGAAATTAAAATGTCTAACAATTATCTTAAAAAATGCTCCACTTCCTTCGCCATCAGGGAAATGCAAATCAAAACTTCCCTGAGATATCATCTCACCCCGGTCAGGATGGCAAAAATCCACAATACTAACAACGACAAATGCTGGAGAGGATGTGGAGAGAGGGGAACTCTCCTACATTGTTGGTGGGAATGCAGGCTCATACAGCCACTCTGGCGAGCCGTCTGGAGATTCTTAAAGAAATTAAAGATTGAAATGCCATATGACCCTGCTATCCCACTTTTGGGAATAACCCCCCATGCAGCAGAGGTTCGCCTCGATAGCACAAGCTCGACCATGTTCATAGCAGCACTGTTTACAATAGCAAAGTCATGGAATCAACCTAAATGTCCAACAGTTGACGAGTGGATAAGGAAACTGTGATACATCTATACAATGGAGTACTACTCAGCCATCAAAAATGATGAATTACTGGAATTTGATGGGAAATGGATGTCATTAGAAAGAATTATATTAAGTGAAGTATCCCAAACCCAGAAAATTAAGCGCCGAATGTACTCCCTAATAGGTGGCTCCTAGTACCAAACTCACCCAGCCCACATTGAGACACTCAAAAGTAAACCTATGTAACACAGTAATTGCAAGGATTATGAACAAGAGAGATGGGTTAGGAGGGCCACACCAGAAACAAGGAGAGAGGAGACCATGTTACAGCAGAGAAAATAGGCCACCATCAAGGTCTGCAAGGGGTGACATACAGTGCCCAGCAGAATGGAGTGAAGGGAATTGCAGGAGCAGCAAAACTGCAAAAGAAAATCAACAAACCACAATCCAGAACTTCAGAGACTCTATATCAATCACATAGAACTAGGCCAGCCTAATCTCTCCCCATCCTGGAGCTCAGGGACATTTGCGGAAGAGGGGGCGGTAAGATTGTAAGAGCAAAAGGGTGGGAGGAGCAACGATTTGCAAGATTCTCAACAATAGTTGGGGCCAAAGCAATCATAATGGGACTTTGCATGCCCTGCGCAATGTCCAGCGCACTGTTGCCCTCATAAAGTCTAGCATCTGTTAAGGGCACCGAGACCCCTGGAGGCAAGGGATTGACAGCCATAGTAGTGATCTTATGCTTAAGGGGAACAAGAGAAAGGGCTTATGGAAATGCCACTGGGTCCTTATATGTCATCGGAAAGGAGGACCCAGTGGAGAGTTAGGCATACACAATAAAGGACTCTCTGGGAATTGGGGGGGAGGCAATGGGGGAAGGGGAGGGGGAGGAGGGGGGGGAGGGAACTGGTAAAAAATTTTAAAATGTATAATTAAATTTTTAATTAAAAAAAAAGAAAAGAAAAACAGACAGGCAGACAGATAGATATTAGTTCAGGAAAAGCTAATCAGAGATTCTGAGTTCCCATGTTTCATGTTCCCTGAAAATGACAATGCAGCATTGACATATTTGGCATCTAGGCAATAATATTTTGATGTTTCTGATGTGATTGAATTTAGTACTTAACTTCAATTTTTACAAGCATAAAAGTTTCTACAAAGCTAATATACTAATTCAAAAACCAAATAAAGATACACTCAAAAAAGAAAATATAAGCCAATCTCTTCGATGAACACAGATGCAAAGATTCTCAACAAAATCTTAGCAAATTGGATTCAAAAACATATCAAAAAGATCATTCACTGTGATCAACCAGACTTTATGCCATGTGCACATTTGGTTCAACATATGCAAATCAATAATTGTAATTCATCACATAAACCAATCCAAGATCACATGATACTCTCTATAGACACAGAAAAAGCATTTGACAAGATCCAACATCCTTTGATCTATGATAAAAACCATAGAGACAGTTGGAATGGAAGGAACCTTTATCAACATAATAAAAGCTGTATACCACAAACCAAGACAAGGATTATATACTCAACAGGGAAAAACTTGAAGCATTCCTGCTTCGATCAGGAACTAGACAAGGCTGTCCACTCTCACCACTTTTAGTCAATATTTTATTGAAGTCTTAGCTAAAGCCATAAGACAAAAGAGACAGATAAAACGGATTCAAATGGGAAACAAAGAAACCAAGATATGTCTATTTGCATATGACATGATCATATACTTGAGTGAACTTAAAAACTATACCAGCAAGCTTCTGGAACCAATACTTAAGTTCAACAGAGTGTCAGGTGGCCTTCCTATATACCAAGGATGAAAAAAAAGTGAAAAAGTCCTAAGAGAAACAATCACATTTACTATAGCCCCTAAAAAAATGAAATACCTTGGTATAAATCTGACCAAAAAGGTGAAAGATCTTTGCAACAAAAATTTAAAACTCTAAAGAAAGAAATTACAGAAGACACCAAAAGGTAGAAAGACCGTCCATTATCCTGGATTGACAGACTTGACATCATAAAAGTTACCATCCTACCAAAAGCAATATACAGATTCAGTGCTGTACCAACAAAAATTCCCAAGCAATTCTTTAAAAAATTGACCAAACAATCTCAAAATTCATATGGAAGCACAAAAGATCCAGGATAGCAAAAACAATCCTGAGTAACTAAACACTGTTGGAGGTATCACCATACCAAACCTTAATTGATCCTGCAAATCCATAGCAATAAAAACAGCCAGGTACTGACTCCAAAATAGACATATAGATCAATGGATAATATATAAGCACACACAACTACACCCATTTGATTTTTGACAAAGAAGCCCAAAAATTTCAATGCAAAAAAAATAGCATCTTTAACAAATGGTGCTGGCAAAACTGGATATCCACAAAGAGAAGGTTAAAACTAGACCCATACTTGTCACCATGCACAAAAATTCATTCAAAATTGATCAAAGATCTTTTTTTTTAAACTTTTTTTATTTATTCAATTGTGCATGTGTGTGTGTGTGTGTGTGTGTGTGTGTAGAACCACGGGCGAATTTGGGAACCACCATGGACTGCCTCCACTTCCTCCTTGTTTACTCTGCCCCGGTGTTTATACATGGGATCTAGAATCTGAACTCAGGACCTTCTGCCTGCAAGGCAGAGGCTTAACCCCTGAGCCATTTCTCAAGCCCCCAAAGATCTTAATATTAGGCCAGAAACTATAAAAACCGAATTTGAAAGGGTAGAGAACTCCCTCAAGCTGAGTAGGCCAATAGTGCCTAAAGAGAAATCCAATAGTACAGTTACTAGAACCAATACTCAACAAGTAGGATTTTAGGATATTAAAGAGCTTCATTTTAGATAAAGATATTATAAACCAAGCAAAAAATCTTCACTAACCACATATCTGATAAGCTCTATTATCCAGAGTGCATAAAGAAATTAAAAAAATAAACACTAAAGAGATAAAAGGCCCAATTAAAAAAATGGGCCTCTGAACTCAAAAGAAAATTCTTCAGGGATGAAATTGAAATGTCTAACAAATATATTAAAAAAATGTTCCACATTCCTATCCATAAGGGAAATGAAAATCAAAACTTCCCTGAGATATTATCTCACCCCTGTCAGGATGGCAAAAAATTCACAATACAATGCAGGTTTATACAACCACTCTGGCGATCAGTATGTTGATTTCTAAAAATGTTAAAGATTACCACTTCTGGGAATAATCCTTCATAATGCAGGAATTCACTACAGTGACCAGAGCAAAACTATGTTCATTGCAGCATTATTTACATCAGCAAAATCATGGAATCAACCTAAATGCCCAACAGTAGATGAATGGATAAATAAAATGTGGTATATTTATTAAATGAAATACTACTCAGCAATCAAAAAAGATGAATTAATGAAATTTGTTGAGCTATGGATGGAATTAGAAAGCATTATACTGAGTGAAGTATTACAGACACAGAAAGTTAGACACCATAGATACTTCCTAATAAATTGATCCTAGTTCCAAACCCACTTAATGACATATTAAGACATTTGTGGGCTGGAGAGGTGGCTCAGGGGTTAAGCTTCTGCCTTGCAGGCAGAAGGTCCTGAGTTCGGGCGGAAGCGGGGACCGCCTGCGTTTCCGGTCCTGGTAGGGCCGAGCCTGTGAATCCCGGGGCAGAATAAACAAAGAGGAGGTGGAGGCATCCATTGTGGTTCCCGAATTTGTCCGTGGTTCTACATACACACACATACATACACACGTGCGCACACACGCACATGCACACAATTGAATAAATAATAAAATAAAGACATTTGTAATACCTACTGTAATCACAAAGTATTATAAATAGAAGGAAAGGGGAAGGAGGGCCTCAAAAAAAAAGAAGAATTAGGTCACCGTCAAATATTGCACAAAAGTAGAGAGACATCTGGTAAAGCTCATTCTTACTTTCCTTCCTAGTCACTTGCAACTGAACAGGTTCAATCTCACTAATCAGGGAGTGTATAGAGACTGGCAGATAGACAGTAACCATCCTGCAAATGGGACACTGACCCCCCCACACACACACACTGCTGTGTCTTACTCCTATTCTTCCATTTACCTTTGAGTCTCCTATCTTCATTTAAACAGATTTTTACCATTGGTTAGGCGGTGATTTCGGTAACAATCAGGATGCAATCAAGGGTAGTTCAGGAAAAGCAAAACTGAAAACAACAACATACCATAATTCATAACAACAAAGACCCTACATTAATCACCTAGAACCAGACCAGCAAATGTCTCCTATCCTAAAGTTCAGGGAACCTTGCGGAAAAAGAGGTGGCAAGTTTGTAAGAGCTTAAAGATGAGAGGACCAACGAAATCCAATATACTCCATACAAATTAGAGCTGCAGAGCCAGAATTGGACTTTGCCTGACCTGCACAATGGCTGACATGTCAACGACCTGTCAATGTCTAGAATGGATCAAAGGAGAGAAGGTTCCAGGCAGTGGGATCCTTAGAGGCAAGGAATTAAACAGTCATAATAAAGTTCCCATACTAATGAGGACCCCAAGAGGGAGCTCCTGGCTATTCCACTTAGTCCTGAATCCTCACTAGGGTGGAGAACTCAAAGGAAGGTTTGGCATTCACACAAAAGAGTGCTTCAGGGGATGGGAAGGAAGATGGGGGAGGCTCTGGGATAGGAGAAGTGTGGGAATGGATAAAAGGAAGGGGGGAAGTAGGAAGACTGGAAGGGAGGACAACTGGGGAGGTGTGAAGTGAGGGAGAGGACAGGGGTACCTATTGAGCTACATAATTAGGAAAAAATAAAATGTGGGAGGAAAATTTTAAAAAGTAAAAAAAATTAAAAAAGTAAAAGCATAAAAGTTTTTCTTTCATCTATTATTTTCATACCCCATATTCAAATTCTTCTTGATTTTAAATATTCATCAACAAGTAAAAATACAGGCAACTCTCATTAAACTCCGTGGTTCACCACACACACACACACACACACACACACACACACACACACACACAAGAATACATAAAAGTGGGAGTGAAGTTTGTTGGGAAGAAGGATTTTCAGTGGGAGAACAAGAAGGATAGCTAGAGTAATGCAGAATGTGTGTGTGTGTGTGTGTGTGTGTGTGTGTGTAACTTTTTGTGTATGTATGCTTATGTGAAATGATTAAAAAAAACTAAAAGTGTTCAATCCTCGGTCATACAAGGATGAAATGAGAAAATGACTCCAATCCTATGAAAGTCATCTCTAGTTTCTCTTGCTAGAATTAATTTTTTAAACATAGTATACAAACGAAAGAACAGTTGGAAGAAATTTGCTTGTTTTGGTTGTATTTCAGAACATAAAAGTTGTATGTGCAAACAAGAAATCTTCTGACTTGAGGAATTTGTAATGGGATCAGAGTTGTAACAAAACGAAAGTTCTAATCAGTACTTTGGTAAATATCAGCAATATGCTTACTTATTCATTTCTTTTCTTATATGCATTACTCAGAACAAAAACCTCTGTGTTTTCTGTATGGCTCACTCTTCACTAATTTAAAGGGAAAAAATAGGTACTATGAAATTTCATGCATCTCACATATAAAGTCAAGAAGAGATTTTGCCAAACAATCAGAGAAAGCTTTCATTAGTTTTGCTTTGGTAACCCACCTTCCCACCAAAGAGAAATCCTTTTGTGGTTGCTACAAATGATTCATTATGGAAGATAAAGACAGAATTGTGGAGCTACATATGTAAGTCATGTTTTATGCCTCCTTTATTGGATCCCAGAGATTGTTTTGCAATTTACTGCTACTTTTGTTCCTTTGTGTTAGGTGTCTGTAGAAGGAAATCAAGAAAGTACAGTCATTATATTTATAAGACTTAGGAAGCTATTTACTTAATACACTTGATTGCAAGATATAAATTTTTTAAGGCTCAAAGAAAAAATACTGATGTGATCTGAACCTAAGCAACATCAGTTCTAAGTGTTTAATATCTGTGTAGCTGAGGCTGGAGAGGTGGCTCAGAGGTTAAGCCTCTGCCTTGCAGACAGAAAGTCCTGAGTTCGTGATCCTAGACCCCACCTATAGACGCCGGGCAGAAGCGGGGACGTTCTTCGCTTCTGGTCCCGATAGGGCGGAACAATCCTGGGGCAGAGTAAACAAGGAAGAGGTGGAGGGGGTCCATGGTGATTCCTGAATTGGTCCTGCGGTTTTACACACACACACATACATACACACATGCGCGCACATACATACGCGCTCGCATACACAAACGCGCACACACGGACAATTGAATAAATAATAATAAAATAAAAAAAATTAAAAAAAACTGTGTAGCTGCTAAGTTACTCTAAACCAGATGGGAAATTCAGACAAAGCAGAAGTCTAAGGTCTTTGAACTGGTCAGACTACTTTTGACAATAAATGTTGATCTATTCAACCCTGTGTTGAAATGTGTTATTTTAATGATCCTTTCTATTGATTACAGGGTACAAATATATATCTTAAGATTTATATGCTTCTTTCTAAAATTTCTACCAGAGCTAAGTAGGATAGAGATAAGAACTCAAGAGTATATTTCTCTTCATGATTTCTTACAAATATTTCCTCACAAGTACCAATATATGTTAACAGAAATGCATTATAATTTCAAATTTTTTCTGTAACATTATATCAAACTATTGAATAAGTAAATATTCTCCTCTCAGATTCTCACTGGCATTTATAGTCACACTGAAAAAGAAATTACTGACTTTTAGGGAAAAGTCTATAGTGCTGCTCTAATCACTGCAGTAATTGTCAGTGTTTTCAGGCAATTAGGACTAGCATTTATTTATTTTATTAAAGAGTTTTAGAAACTAGAAAGTTTCCTTTAAAACTTTTGAACATATGATGAAGGTTGTTATTGGTTTTAAGCAATGAACTTTTCTCTGTCTTTCAACCTCATGACCACTGAATCATGTATTCTTGCTGAAAATCCCCAAAATCCCCACATGATTTTGACACTTGACTGTAAAATCACAAGGGACATGAAATTACTCACTCTATTTGGTAGCTTGAACATGCTATTTTGTCAGATTTCCAATAGCAAGTATTTTCTAAAGCATGGAGACTCATACAGCTCATAGTTCTGGAAGCTGAGCAGTGAATATGTGAGACAGCAGCTGACCATGACCTTTGGATATTTCCTCACCAACCACTGCCTAATTAAAAGAAACAAATAGTGAGATTACCTGCACTTAATGATTTCTCCAAAGTGAATCACCAAATAGGATGATATACAAATCCATGAAATAAGTTTTCACCACAGAAACATTTGAAGGATATACTCAAATCATAATAGAAGTGAAGGACTTTGGTTTATTTATTTTTCTAAATACAGAATTTTAATGCGGCACTCTAATCAACAAAATTTTATACCTATGATTTTACCTTTTTCTCTTAATTAAATTTGCTCTTTGATAGTTTCAAATATGTATACAATTCACATTATTCTCCCTTCCTACCATCTCTCATCTCCTTCTTACCCTTGTAAACTGTCTTCCTTGCTGCCCGGGTCTTTAGGCTTATTATTTGCATTATCCATCTCTTGGGGTCTCACCTCGTAGACTGCTTGGCCCTGATCAAATTCTTCAAAACTCCATGAGCTATTCTTGCTCCATGTTGGGTGCCAGATGTGAGAGTCCCTAGGGATCGCAGCTCTGTCATGCAGGCAGGTCCAGCGGATCCTCCACAAGGGAGATCAGAGAAAGGTGAGTGCGCTGCCCTCCCACTTTCAGCCCTCCTTCCCGAGGACAATCAGATGCAACAGAGAGTCTAATCAAGCAGGAACTCATTTATTGCAAGTCTGCAGGCATCTTATAAAGGCAGAAACAGTAAGGGGAATTCCAGGGTGGGGAAATGGGCAACCAATCATCTTAAAGGTCAAGCCAGCATGTAGGCTATAGGTAGCAAAATTTCTTCAAAACATCCTGAGCTATGCCTTACTGACTTCCTCCATTAAAACATCCTGAGCCGCCTCCTCCTGATTTTCTCCTTCAAATACATCCTGAGCTACACCTCCTAACTTCCTCCATGAAAACGTCTTTGTCTAACCTTGCCAGATTATTGAAGTCATCTAGACTGAGGCCCCCACAATAACTCTCATCTATCCACAGTCTCACCCTAGCATTTCTCTGTGCAGTTCACTTCTTAATATTACTAGTGAGACATCTGGTGAAGCTCAATCTCACTTCCCTTCCTGGTCACTTGCAACTGAAGAGGTTTGATCTTACCAGTTCAGTCGCAAGGAGTATAGGGACTGGCAGATAGATGGTAATCATCCTGCAAATGGGACACTTAATCCTCCCTCATTGCAGTGTCTTATTCTTATTCCATCTATCTTTGAGTCTCCTCTTATGATAAGATTTTCATTTAAACAGCCTTTTACCTTTGGTTAGAAGGTGACCTTCAATACTAATCAGGATGCAGCCAAGGGCAGTGCAGGAAAAGCAAAAATGAAATCAACAAAAAACCATAATTCAGAACAACAAAGACCCTACATTAATTACCTGGAACCATACCAGCCAAACAGCTCCACATCCTAAGCTCAGGGAAACTTGCGGAAGAGGGGAAGGTAAGACTGTAAGAGCCTAAAGATGGAGAGTACCATGTGCAAGATAATCCACACAAGTTAGGGCCAAGGTAGCCATAATTGGACTTTGTATGACTTGCACAATGACCGACACGTCCAATGACCCTCCAAAGTCTAGCATGGATCACAAGCAGTAGGATCCTTAGAGGCATTATAAGTCATAGTAATGTTCCCATACTAATGGGAAGTCCAAGTAAGGACTCCTAGCTACGCCATACCTCACTAGGGTGAAAAACTCAGAGCTTTGCTATTCACATGCTCCAGGGGATAGGAGGGAGAAAGGGGGAACCACTGGGAGAAGGGAAGGGAAGGGGGTGAAAGGGAGTGGAAAAGGGGGGAGAAAGGAACGGGGGACTGGGGAAGAGTGGAGGGAGAGAGAGGACTGGGATTCCTATTGAATTGGTATGATTGGGGAAAAAATAAAAGAAAAGTATTTACTGCAAGAGTTGCTGTTTTTTAAGTGAATTATTTCCAAACAGATATCAGTACATTCGAAATTGCAAAGACAATAATTTATTTGTTATCTTTAATTATTTATAATTTAAGCCTTTATACACACACACACACATACACACACGAGAGACTGTTTCTCCCCTCTACTGTAAACGGAATAAATCTCCCTTTCTCCTTTAAATTGCTTAACTTTGAATGCTCTTTCTGTACTCTTAACTGTTGCTATGAAAGAGTATTCAAAGTTAAGCAATTTAAGGGAGAAAGGGATATTTATTCAGCTTACATTTCTAGAGGGGAGAAACAGTCTCTCATGGTGAATGCGACGTGGCTGGTGGCTGAAACTGGAGGCAGGCCAAGTCTCTGCAAACATCCTGGAGATTTAGACCTGCTCATACAGTAGGCTAGTCAGTGACAGCTGAAGACCGGAAAATTTCTGGAGAGTTGGGTTGGTCTTTGTATCATCAATGTAAGTGTTTTGCTCTAGATAATCTCTTCAGGTAGTCTGACAGCTGATTTTAGCCAATGCCAGGTGTGGTCAGGTTGACACTTAGGATTTACTATCACAATTACTTAGAGCCTTTGTACCTTCTTTAATTTCAGTCGAAAAATGCTTTAAATACGTTTTTGAGTTGCTTCTGCACTTCTTGGGCAGCATTCTGAAAGACTAAATATTAAAGGAACTGAAAGGAAGATACAAAGGCAAAAATAGATAAAAGAGCAGCTAAAACTTGCAAAAAAACTATTGAAATGAAGCTACTCTTTGAAAAGATAAACAAACTTAACTTAACTAAAGTCCTTAACTAAATTTACCAAAAGAAAGAGAATGCATATATATTAAACGAAGTCATTAAAACACATCAATAAAATTCAGAAAATTATGATGCCACAAAGTCAAAGCCTACATTCTATTTAATTGGAAAAACATGAAATAAATGATTAATTTCTGGATGCAGATGATCTATCAAAATTAAACTGAGAGAAAATAAATGTTAAAACAGAGCTACATCTATCAATGAGATTAAAATTTTTGAAAACATCTCTCAAATAATGGAAGGTTTCTCATCTGTGTGTGTGCCCATGGAAGGGTCACTTCTACTCTACAGAGGCATCATTCCTTGTTACAGGTATGCAGGATGGTACACATACACTGAAGGATATGTGCTTGATTGATGAAGGGACTAGAAGGTAACTTAGAGGGTTGAGAGGAGGGGAGGCAAGGACATAAATTATTTTATTTGTATATTAAAAATTCTTAGTAAAAAACAAAAATAAATTATTCATGACTAAATGTGTTCATGACAGAATCACCACACTAATCACAACTTTCAAAGAACTAAAACCATTATAATTCAAACTATTTTCTAAAAAAGAACAGAAATATATGTATCCTTCTATGAATCCTATAATAACCTGATTTCAAAGCACATGAAAACTGACAAAAAAGAAGAAAATCATAATCTGTATTCCCTAATGAACATAAATGCAAACATTCTTAGTAAAATATTTGTACGTATACAAGATAAAAAATTAATCTTTTACCATGATCAGATTGCCTTCTTTCTTGAGATAAAAGGATAAATCAACATATGCAAATTGTTAAACGTATTACATCACTTAATCATTGAAATACAGAAATCATGTGAACATTTCAAAAGATGCAGACAAGGCCTTTAACAAATCCAACATGAATTCATAATTAAAGTTATGGAGAAACAACAGTTAAAAATGAATGGAGCATTTCTCAAGATAATGAAGGCTTTGTACTTGAAAGCACTGTAAAGGAAGAACTCAAAGTATTCCCATTGAGACCAAGAGTAAGGCAAGAATGTCCACACCTTTAATTCCTATTCACAATGGTGCTTGTCGTCTTAATAGAATGAAAATACAAGAGAAAGACTTAAAGAGGCACAAATAGAAAAAGAAATCAAAGTATACCACTTGAAGTGACTTCAAGCATAAAAGACCTTCAATATTACAACAAATAACTTATAGGGATGATAAATACTTTAACAATATGAAACAATAGAAAACTAATGAAAAGAAACAGTAGTCTTCCTATATACCAGTGATAAATGTATTAAAAATGAAACCGTGGAAACATATACACATGGAATAAACTTAACCAAGAAAACAAAGAATTGTACACTGAAAATTTTAAGATACTGAAGAAATGATTAAGG
Source organism: Typhlomys cinereus (assembly GCA_023101885.1). NCBI lineage: Eukaryota > Metazoa > Chordata > Mammalia > Rodentia > Platacanthomyidae > Typhlomys > Typhlomys cinereus. The sequence goes on from JALPQD010000226.1 coordinate 1,556,699, forward strand.
ATCAGAAAAATTTTGTAAAACTGGTCGTAATAGCAATGGGAACCAACAATTTTCATGCAATCCCACTTTATATGTATTGAGAATATACTCTGAAAATTAGTACGGAAGCACAAAAGACCAAAGGTATCCTGAGTAAAAAGAAAACTGCAGGGGTTATTAATATACCTGATTTTAAGTTATACTACAGAGCAATCTTTTTAAAATGAGCGTGGCAGTTGGCACAAAAGGAGATTCATATATCAATGGCCTAAAATGAAAGAATCCGATACTATATATCCATACAACCACTGATACCTGATATTTGATAAAGGTGCCAAAAATATACCAGGGAGAAATGATAACATCTTTGACAAATGGTACTTGTCTGTCTTGGATATCAACATGCAGAAATATGAACATATATCTCTATTTCTCACCCTGCACTAAAATCAACTGAAATAGATAGTATACCTCAACATATGACCTGATAATCTGAAATATCTAGAAGTAAACATAGGAAGCATATTTCAAAATGTAGACACAGGTATATACTTTCTTTAATAGGACCCTGAAAGCAGAGGAAATAATATCAGCAATAGACAACTTGCTCTCATGAAGCTAAAAAGTTTCTGTAAGGAAAGGAAAATGTCACTCAAATGATAAGACCTATGTGATGTGAGAAAATCTTTTCTAGTTATGAAACTTATAAGGGATTAGTATGTCTAGTATATACAAAAAAAATTAAACATCAAATCCAGCTTTAAAAATGGGCTAAGAATCTAATTTGAGAGTTCTGAAGAAGAAATTCAAATGGCTAAAAAGCACATAAAATATGTTAAACATTCCTTGCTCTCAGAAAAGTGTAGGTAAATTGATATTTTACCTATCCCTAGGCAAAATCCCCATATTCAAGAATACAAGTGACAACAGGTATTGGCTTAGATGTGGAGAAAGTTAAACTCTCCTGCATTGTTAGTGTGAGCATAAACTAGTGCTGTCATTTCACAAATCAGTCTGGAGGTTGCTCACAAAACCAGAAATTAAATTACTGTATAAATAGACCATATGACTTGGCATAAACCCAAATAAGTTTATATTCTATAACAGAAACACCTGAACAGCTATGTTTATTAATGCACTACTCACAATAGCTAAGAAGTAGTATTAGCATAGCTGTTCACCGACTAATGAATAGATAATGAAAGTGTGTGATTATACATACTGAGTTTTATCAGCTATAAAGGAAAATTAAATTTTGAAATTTGTGATAAATGGATTTAAAAGGAATATGTATAGTAAGCAATAAACTAGGATTAAAGATAAATGCTGCATGTTCTCTCCTATATGTGGATCTTAATCATACTCTTTAGTTCTACTCTTTAGTTCTCTATATTTAATAGTGACTACTTCTGAAAGCCAAAACCGAATAACTGAATACTGGAACATAGCATATAAGACCCTAGCACAAAGTTAAACAGAGTGGAGAGGGAGAATACTCATGGGGGGCAGATGAAGTTTTAAACTGGGAGAAAGAGTAGCAAGAAAACATAGTGTACCAATTAACTAAAATGAAGCAGGTATGAAAGGTAACATGGAAGCCTATTATCTGATAACGTAATTGAAAGTAATTAGTTTGAAGGAAGATATCCCTCGTAGTTAGACAATGTTTGTCCAAAAAGAAGTGTTCAAATAAACAACAGCAACAACAAAAAAACTCCAGTGCCAGGTGTATGATCCCTCTATAGGACTTCTTGACAGGTCGATCCCAGAATTCCCCAAACAGGGAAGATTCTTGTTATTCCTCTGTATAACTAATAGATAAAGACATTATATCTGAAGAAATTACATGTTTCAAAGCAAGATAAAATCAAGCAGGACCAGCGCTGGAAATTATTTCTCTGCTGCCTAGCTTTCACCATGTGAGAGGAGCTATGCAGGCTACATGAGGGGTAATGGTCTTCTTCTGTGGTGAGAGTTATGAAAAATAACACTAACATGCCAGGCAATATATATCCATTGCTAGACAACATGGTATTCACAACAATTATGGGTCAACCATACACCCTTTGATTAGTTTTGATGCTTGATCAACAAAAACAAATTCATTCCTGGTTAAAAAAAATCCTCATCAATACAAAAACCCATAAAGTCATAGAAGGGAATTACTACTAATAACCTAAAATCTTACAGCATTGCATATCTATGTTTTTATTCACAAAGAGTACTCTTAGTCTTACTGAAAGAATTATCTTTGTAGTGAAGAAGGGTGAATGCAAAGACCCTTTGTTGCACAGATGCTATCAACAAATGATAGTGGAGGCCTCGTTCCCAGTTATGACACTTATGCTACCACTTAAAACCTCAGAGATCACTGTAGAAGAAGGGTAAAAAGGATATAGGAGACACAGAATAAGCACAAAAATTGCTATGAAATGCTATCTCTTTTGATAGTTCATCTTGAGGGTCAACTTGAGCACACCTGGCATTAACTAAGATTAGCTGTCAGACCTCTTGAAAAGATAATCCAGATCTATACAGTTACAATATAAAGACCAGCCTTAGATCTGATCAGAACTTCCTGATAACAGACCAGAAAAAGGAACCATAAAACAGAAGACTTTGAAAAGACCCCAGGTTGTTTGCTAAATCACAGGAAACAAACCTCCAGCATCGGCCACCAGCCATGCCTCCTCCACCATGAAAGACTGTTTCTCCCTTCTGTAACCATAAACTGAATAAACCTCCCTTTTTCTCTTAATTACATGACTTTGAATACTCTCTCACAGCAAGAGTTAAGTAAGAGTGACTATTAGACTCCTAAATATGAAACAAGACCACAGAAATGATGGATCAAAACAACATTGGCCCAAGTAGTTCACAGGTGTGAACTGGGAAAGGACTTATGGGCTCTAACAATTAATGCCAATAATGAGCAAGTAAAAATTTTTGGGAAAAGGGTAAGTAGATTATCCAGGTTTTTACCAAGTAGTTAGTTTACAGACTGCAAAGAATAGTTTCAAACCCATGGACATTGTTGCAGTTGACCTGCATGGTTGCTGATAAATCACAATCGAATGACTTCAGGAACAAGGCATTTATTCTCTTATGATTGTCCAATAACAGTTCTCAGTCCAGCTTGACAGGAGGGCTCATACCAGGGCTGAGGGAACTGGCCACACCATCTCTACATAAAGACTGAGAGAGGAGTGATCCTCACCTGCAGACCAGTATGTCTGCCTAAGTGTACACAAGGATGACAACTTTTTCAACCAGCTCTCTGTATTTTATTCCAGAACTTAGTCCCACCTACCATAAGCTGAGCCTTCTCCATCAGCTAGACAATCTCCTGCTTGTTTTCTCTGGGTTTAACTCAGCCACTGATTCTCTGCAAATGTGCCCAGAGCTCAAATCCCCAACTGTCACGTTGACACCTGTGCCTAAATATGACAGGCATATGGAGTAATGTGGCAAAATTTATTAGGCCACAGAACAAAAGTCATGAATATGGAAAAGAGATATGAGAGATTTGTAAGAGAGAAGGGAAACTGGTAATATTAGGAAAGAAATATGAGTCATGAGGAGTATTTAGGTTTCATTATATTATATAAATGTGTACGATTGTCAACAAAATTTATTAATAAGAAGGAAAGAAAATAAGTTCTTGAACCAGACAGAGATCACAAACAAAATTTGAGATCAAACCTTACACTAAAAGCTTTCCACTGGTTTATTTTTATTCATAATGGTTTTATTTTGATTAATATATTGCTTATTTATATTATTTCTTATTTTGTCTAATCTAAAGCAATACTTTAGATATATGTGCAAGTAATTTTTCCCATTATAATCTAAGGCCCAAATAAATACCTAATATATAGTGGTCATATAATATTACTGAATTCAACTATAGATAAATAATTCTATTATATTTTTATTTTGTTTTTATCACATAAAAAACACATAAAAGCATTGCAAGTAAGTTATGGGAAGGAAAATGCTTTAAAACTAAACAGAAGTTGGGGAGATGACTCTGGGTAAGCGCTTGCCACGCAGCATGAACATGTGAGATTCCCCATATGCAATTCCACTACCATTACAATTGCAACACCACTACCCCAAATGTGGGACCTAGAGCTTACGAGACAGAAACCTGATTTATGAAGAAGTGGTCAGGAGCCCCAGTCTTACAAGATAAGGAACAGCACATTAAGTGTTGTCTTCTACCTCAATACATGTGCTATATTTCACACATTGTACTACAGCACACACACACACACACACACACACACACACACACACACACATGAAAATACATGGCATCAAGCATACAATGTAAGTAGCTACCTAAAATTCCTGTGTCCTTGACCTCTGTGATATGGCTGACTTCACAATTATTGTCACTTAACTAACAAATAATATTCTCATTTACTTTTGAAAATTTTCTGTTGAGTAAAACACTTTCTGCATTTTATTGTTTAAAAAATGTTCTGCAAAGTTAAGCCGCAGACCCTGAAACTAGATCAGAGTCTGGCCAAGGTCAAATCTTAGCTCTGTTCTTTTTAATTGTGAATATAGACAAATGACTAAATAACTGTGCCTCAATTGCTTTTTTTGTGAAGCAGAGCAATAACAAGACTTACAAACTATCAAATCGAAGTATTTTAAATATTAAATGGAATGATCCATGTAAAGTCCTCAAAGTAGTACTTAGTCTACCAGGAATTATTCAGTAATGGCTACTATTGTTAACCTCAGAGTAAAAAGAGTAAAGATATCTGACACAGAACCTTTGTGTATATACTCCAGGTCAAAGTTTTAATAGCATCTGTATCCTTGTGGGTGTGAGACAGAAACAGATGATGTTGATTAGAAAGAATTCATTAAAATATATCATTAACTCCATGGTTGTACAATCAGTGAGCTAATAGAGGCCATAAGTTTTGTTCAGAAAACTCCAAATGTTTCTTCTAGTTAGAGTAAACCAATAATTCCAATAATATTTATATGTCAAAATCTGTTAGCACAGGTTTAACATCTTTAAAATTCATCTGCATAAGTTAGTCATTCATTACACTTTATTTGGGAAAGAAATGTTTCCCTTATTTCAGCTTTGAGAACTGGGATAAATGTTAGCCATTTAGGAAACAGATGGAAGGTAAATATTCAGGATATGTTAACTCTATATGTCAATGAACAAACTTAATTTAATAATTTCCTCAGCAGACCCCACACATGAAGACTTACTACCACACAATTTAAGACAGAAGTAATCAATCACTATCCCTTCTAAAAGCTTTAGTGATTTCAAGTACTTCCCATGATAACACTCCCATCATCCACTATAAACAAATGTAACTCACATCACTTTTCTATGAACATTGATTTCCAAACAATAAACTGCAGACATAGCATCTAAATTCCTCAGGCAACATGTGCAAAACAGGAATTTCTGCATATACTTGAAATAAATGAAGAAATTGGTTCCTGTCCTTGATTTAATTTTCCTTTTAATTTTATATGACTAAGTCATATACTAAAGAAATTGTCTTAATATATATAAAATAATGAAAAATAATGAAATAATGAAAATATTTCTTTTTTATATGGTTATATAGCTGAAATGAGAAAAGACTTCTGTTAGGCTAATTGACTTACTTCTCTGCTCAAATACCAACTTTGGATATGGTTTACATTTCAGAATGTCTGTCAATTGCAATATTTTACCATCATTGGTAAGTTCACTCTTATGAGTATCCTCATATATATATTCGGTATCTATGCTCCTGTAATTTTATTCACATCTTTACTTTCACTGATTTCTCTCCATCAATCTTGAGAATCATCTTGGGTTGTCTTTGTGAATATTCTACAACGTTTATTTTCTACATTTCTCTCATTCTGCTGTATTTTGTTCTATGAATCATTGTTATGATTATCTTTTTTTTAACATTTTTTATTATTTCCACTCATACAAACTTAATAGGTAGACCAGTTCCCTCCCCCCTTCTCCTCCCCCCGAACCCCCTGCTCCCCCTCCCCATCTCCCAGTGCCTCCACCCCCAATTCCCAGAGAGTCCTTTATTGTGTATGCCTAACTCTCCTCTTAGTCCTATTTTCCGATGACATAAAAGGACCCAGTGGCATTTCCCTGAACCCTTTCTCGTGTTCCCCTTAAGCATAGGAACACTACTGTGGCCATCAATCCCTTGCCTCCAAGGATCTTGGTGCTTTTAGCCGATGTGAGACTTTGTGAGGTCAATAGTGTGATGGACATGGCGCAGGGCATGCAAAGTCCTATTATAATTGCTTCAGCCCTATCTAATGTGGAGACTCTTCAAATCATTGCTCCCCCCATCCTTTTGCTCTTACAATCTTACCGCCCCCTCTTCCGCAGATGTCCCTGAGCTTCAGGGTGGGGGGAGATTAGGCTGGCTTAGTTCTATGTGGATGATATAGAGTCTCTGAAGTTCTGGATTGTGGTTTGTTGATTTTCTTTTGCAGTTTTGCTGCTCCTGCAATGCCCTTCACTCCATCCTGCTGGGCACTGTATGTCACCCCTTGCATTCCTTGGAGGTCGATTTTCTCTGCTTTAATATGGTCCCCTCTCTCCTTGTGTCTGCTGTGTCTCTCCAACCCCATCCCTCCTGTTCACAATCCTTGCAATTACTGTATTACATAGATTTACCCTTGAGTGTCTCAATGTGGGCTGGGTGAGTTTGGTACTAGGAGCCACCTATTAGGGAGTACATACAGCGCTTAACTTTCTGGAATTGGGATACTTGACTTAATATAATTGTTTCTAATGACATCCATTTCCCAGCAAATTCCAGTAATTCATCATTTTTGATGTCTGAGTCCATTGTATACATCCATTGTATAGATGTACCAAAGTTTCCTTATCCACTCGTCAACTGTTGGACATTTAGGTTGATTCCATGACTTTGCTATTATAAACAGTGCTGCTATGAACATAGTCGTGCTGGTACTATAGAGGCGAACCTCTGCTGCATGGGGGGTTATTCCCAAAAGTGGAATAGCAGGGTCATATGGCATTTCAATCTTTAATTTCTTTAAGAATCTCCAGATGGCTCGCCAGAATGGCTGTATGAGTCTGCATTCCCACCAGCAATGTAGCAGAGTTCCCCTCTCTCCACATCCTCTCCAGCACTTGTTGTTGTTTGTATTGTGGATTTTTGCCATCCTGACCGGGGTGAGATGATATCTCAGGGAAGTTTTGATTTGCATTTCCCTGATGGCTAAAGAAGTGGAGCAATGTTTAAGATATATGTTAGACATTTGAATTTCATCCCTGGTAAAATTTCTTTTAAGTTCCAGGGCCCATTTTTTAATTGGGCCATTGGTTTCCTTGGTGTTTAATTTTCTAAGTTCTTTGTGCACTCTGGACAGTAGAGGTCTATCAGATATGTGGTTAGTGAAGATTTTCTCCCATTCTGTGGTTTGCCTTTGAGCTCGTGTGATAATCTCTTTATCTGAACAGAAGCTCTTTAATTTCGCAAGATCCCAACTGTTGAGAGTTGGTAGCAGTGACTGTGCCATTGGATGTCTGTTTAGGAAATGTTGGCCTAGCCCAGTCAGCTCAAGGGAATTCCCTATCCGTTCAGTTATGATTTTTATAGTCTCTGGCCTTATATCAAGGTCATTGATCCATTTGGAATTAAGTCTTGTACATGGTGACAAGTACGGGTCCAGCTTTAATCTTCTGCATGTGGAGATCCAGTTTTGCCAGCACCATTTGTTGAAGATGCTGTTCTTTTTCCATTGGATTCTTTGGGCCCCTTTGTCAAAGATCAAATGGCTGTATTTTTGTGGGCTTATATCTGGGTCCTCAACCCTTATCCATTGATCTGTGTGTCTATTTTGGAGCCAGTACCAGGCTGTTTTTATAACTATGGATTTGTAGTATAGACTAAGGTTCGGTATGGTAATACCTCCAGCAGTGATTTTGTTACTCTGGATTGTCTTTGCTATCCTGGGTCTTTTGTGTCTCCATATGAATTTTGAGATTAATTGGTCAACTTCTTTAAAGAATTGCTTTGGGATTTTAATTGGTATTACATTGAATTTGTATATTGCCTTAGGTAGGATGGTCATTTTTACGATGTTGATTCTGCCAATCCAGGAGCATGGGAGGTCTTTCCACCTTCTGATGTCTTCAGCAATTTCTTTCTTTAGGGTTTTAAAGTTTTCATTGTAAAGGTCTTTTACTTCCTTGGTTAGGTTTATACCAAGGTATTTCATTTTTTTAGGGACTACAGTAAATGGGATTGTTTCTCTCAAGGCTTTTTCACTTCTTTCATTCTGGGCATATAGGAAGGCCTCTGATTTTTGCACATTTATTTTGTATCCTGCCATCCTGCTGAACTTCTCAATTAGTTCCAGGAGCTTCCTGGTGGAGTTTTTGGGATCCCTCAGGTATAAGATCATGTCATCTGCAAATAGGGATAGCTTGACTTCTTCCTTGCCGATTTGAATCCCTTTTATGTCCCTTTCTTGTCTTATGGCTTCAGCTAAGACTTCAAGTACAATATTGAATAGAAGTGGTGAGAGTGGACAGCCTTTTCTAGTTCCTGATCAAAGTGGGAATGCTTCCAATTGTTCACCATTGAGCATAATCCTTGCTGTGGGCTTGTTGTATACAGCTTTTATTATATTGATAAAGGTTCCTTCCATTCCTACTGTCTCTAGCGTTTTTATCATAAAAAGCTGTTGGATCTTGTCAAAGGCTTTTTCTGCGTCTATCGAGAGTATCATGTGGTCTTGGACTTTGGACTGTTTTACATGATGTATTACATTTATTGATGTGCGTATGTTGAACCAACCTTGTGTGCCTGGAATGAAGCCTACTTGGTCCCTGTGAATGATCTTTTTGATATGTTTTTGAATCCGATTTGCTAAGACTTTGTTGAGAATCTTTGCGTCTGTGTTCATCAGGGAGATTGGCCTATAGTTTTCTTTTTTAAGTGTATCTTTATTAGGTTTTGGGATTAAGACGATATTAGCTTCATAGAAGGAATTTGGTAGTGTTCTTTCCTTTGCTATGTAATGGAACAGTTTAAGGAGTATTCGTGTTATTGACTCCTTAAATGTCTGGTAGAATTCTGTGCTGAATCCATCTGGTCCAGGACATTTTTTGGTGGGAAGATTCGAGATTACTTCTTCAATTTCCTTATATGTTATAGGGCCATTTAAGTAATTCACAACTTCCTGATCCAATTTAGGTAAGGTGTGTTTACTTAGAAATTCCTCCATCTCTTGTGTGTTGTCAAACTTCACTGAGTATAAGTTTTTGAAATATGATGTTATAATTCTCTGGGTTTCTTGGGCATCAGTAGTGATTAGTCCATGTTCATTTCTAATTTTGTTAATTTGGGTTTTCTCTCTCTTGCTTTTGGTTAATTTAGCTAGGGGTGTAGCTATTTTATTGATTTTTTTCAAAGAACCAGCTTTTTGACTGGTTGATTTTTTTCTATCGTTTTCTTAGTCTCGATTTCAGATATTTCTCCCCTTATTTTGCTAATCTCCTCTCTTCTACTACTTTTGGGATCAGATTGCTCAAGTTTCTCTAAAGCCTTAAGCTGCATCGTTAAGTTATTTATTTCTGATGTTTCTATTTTTTTGATGTAGGCATTAAGAGCTATGAACTTACCTCTTAGGACAGCTTTAATTGTGTCCCAGAGATTTTGGTAAGTTGTATTTCCGTTATCGTTCACTTTCAGGAAATCTTGAATTTCCTTTTTAATTTCTTCCTGAATCCAGTTCTCATTCAGCATCATATTGTTAAGTTTCCAGGAGTTAGTGTATTTTCTCTTGTATGTTGTGTTGTGGATGTCCAGCTTTAGTCCGTGGTGGTCTGATAGGGCACAGGTTAGAATTTCAACTTTTTTGTATATGTGTAGATTCGTTTTGTGGCCCAATATGTGATCTATTTTGGAAAAAGTTCCGTGTGCTGCTGAGAAAAATGTGTATTCTTTGGTACGTGGGTGAAAAGTTCGATAGAGATCTGTAAGGTCCATTTCTTTAAGGGTTTGATTAAGTTCCAAAGTGTCTCTGTTAAGCTTTTGACCTGTTGACCTATCCCATGTTGAGAGGGCGGTGTTGAAGTCCTTAAGGATTATCGTTTGGGGGTTGATTTCTTGCTTTAGGCGTTGTAAGGTTTTCTTAATGAATGTGGAGGGGCCCGTATTGGGTGCATAAATGTTCAGGATTGTGAAATCTTCCTGGTGAATTGTACCTGTGACTAAAATGTAGTATCCATCAGTGTCTCTTATGATTTTCTTTTGTTTGAAGTCCACTTTGTCTGAAAGCATAATTGCTACCCCTGCCTGTTTCCTGGTTCCATTAGCTTGTAAGATTTTGGACCAGCCTTTCATTCTTAGGATGTGCCTATCTTTTGTGGTGAGATGAGTTTCCTGAAGGCAGCATATTGTTGGATTGTGGTCTTTAATCCAAGTTTGTAATCTGTGTCTCTTAATCGGTGAGTTAATACCATTGACATTTAATGTTATAATGGAGAAATTATTTTTAATTCTGGACATTTTTTATGTTTAGTAGATTTTGTAAGCATGTTGTTTGATATTTATGTTTTGATGGTATTATACTTCCCTTCTGTCCTTCTGGATACGCTTGTTCTTTTCTTCAAGCTTGACTATCAGTTCTAGGATTTTTTAAAGGCCTGGTTTGGTAGACATGTATCCCTTCAAGTTGTCTTTGTGTTGGAAAACTTTTCTTTCTCCCTCAATCATGACAGATAGTTTTGCCGGGTATATCAGTCTGGGTTGGCATTTTTGCTCATTTAATACTTGAAGTATGTCTCTCCAAGCTCTTCTTGCTTTTACTGTTTCCATTGAGTAGTCATTTGTTATTCTAATAGGTTTACCTTTAAAAGTGAGTTGCTTTTTTTCTCTTGAAGCTCTCAGCACCTTTTCTTTGTCTTGAATGTGGAGTGTTTTGACTATTATTTGCCGTGGCGATTTTCTATTTAGGTCGTATCTGTTTGGAGTGCGAAATGCCTCTTGTATTTGGATAGGCCTCTCATTCTTTAATTGTGGGAAGTTTTCATTTATGATGAATTGAAATATTTCCTCAGGTGTGGTATTTTGGGATTCTTGTTCTGGTATTCCATGAATGTGCATGTTAGGCTTCTTCAGGGTGTCCCATATCTCTTGAATATTCCTCTCCAGTATCTTTTTGGCTTTAACAATCTCTTCCTTTGAGCTGGTTAATTCTCCCACTTTGTCTTCAAGATCTGAAATTCTATTTTCTGCCTCATTTGTTCTGTTGATAAGACTCTCTGTTGAGTTTTGGGTTGAAGATAACTTGTCTTTTAGTTCAATTTTAAACTCTGCTGAGACTGTTTTAATTGCTCCATACTTATTTTTGTTTCTTGAACTGTTTTTCTCAACTCCTCCAAGTGCTTGTTGTGTTCCTGTTCAAAGTGGTTGATACGGTTGTTTATCTCTTCTCGGATTTCCTCTTTCATAGTATTAATCATGGTAAGGATCATACTCTGAAAGTCGTTATGTTGGGTCTGGCTTTCATGGCTATTTTCTGTAGATTTGTTCTGGTCAGAATCCCTCATTATGGGAATGATTCTTTCGGCAGGAGGTTGGTCTTCTTGGATTTTGTTTCTCATGGATCTGCACTTTGACTTGTACATTGTTGTTTTGTTTTTTAAGACCTTTCAGTTTCTGTGTTTTTCATTTAATCCATGTATTTAGTATTGTTACGCTTGCCAGTTATTACTAGTACTTGCCTTGAATTGGGTATGTTTGTGTATTGTTATTATTATATCCTAGATGAGGCTACTAGGCTGTTAGTACGTCAGTTAAGTCAGGTTATGTTACCAGGGGGTGAATATTAGTTTGGTAGTGCACTTTTATGATTTAGTTTCTTGATGAAATGTGGGGGTGAGTGGTGTACTCACTGGAGTTGTATGTTGTGGGGTGGCTGTATGAGAAAGTTGATCTACAGCATTGATACTTTAAAGGATCAGTAAGGTGAAAAGAAAAAGTTTACTTATCTTTGGGCTGGATAAGAAGAAACTCGCCCACGTGATATGATGATTGTAGTGGAGTCCAGATGTATGGCCTGTGCTCCCTTTGTTCCTTAGAATTTTGCTTGAGTTTCCTTTGGGCTCTATTGAATTCTGAGTAGCAGTGTGTCTTCTGTGGACCACGTGCGTAGGTCCCCGGTGGGCCAGAGAGGCAGAGGGTCTGATGTTGATGGCAGAGTTCTTCACCTGCGATCTGGGAAGGTGGGCGTGGAGAAGGGCGGGGCCGGGGCAAAGCAGGCTGCACAGCGAGGTGCTGCTCGCAGGGCGGCTCCCGGGTGGGGGGCGGGGCGGGGCGGGGCGGGGCTGGGCTCTTTTGCTCCTTGGCTCAATGGCAGAATTCTTCACCTGGGATCCAGGGGGGTGGCTAGGCGCACGGGGCGGGAGGGTGCGAAGGGCTTGAGTCCGGGACAGGGCCCAGGCTAAGCCGCAGTCGGCCTGGGTGCTCGCCGCCGGGACGCGTGGGGCTCCAGGGTGGTTGGGGGCTTGGCTGGGCGCGCCTGTTATAATTATTCTTTCTGCTGCTATGAGACAACACTCAGACTTAAGCAACTTAAGAGAAACTACGGGTGGAAGATATGGCGCAGGGATTAAAAATCTCTCTCTCAAGCAGAAAGTCCTTAGTTCAGATCCCAGGCAAGTCCCACGTGAAAATGTCAGACAGAAAAAGTAGGCAGCCTGCACTTCCAGCCCTGATGGGAAGAGCTTGGAAAATCCCAGAGAGAAACAAAAAAAGGAGATAGAAGCAATCCAAGACTATTCCAAAATTGCTCTTGGCCCTCCACAGGGACACAGTGCCCTCTCTCTTTCTCTCTTTCTCTCTCTCTCTCTCTCTCTCTCTCTCTCTCTCTCTCACACACACACACACACACACACACAGAGTTTAAAAGACAAAGAAAATAAAAAGTGGTATTTATTTGGCTTAAGGTTCTGAAAGAGAGACAGAGTCCATTATGGAGTAAAAGACATGGCTGGGTGGCAGAAACTGGAGGTGGCATAGGTCATGTCCATCTTGAAAGCAGAGAGAGCAAGCTGCAGCCAGCTACCAGACTACCAGTGGAGGTATGATATCTACTCAAGGCCCAACCAACGGTGACATGCCTTCCTCCAGCAAGGCTCCATCTCCTGAAGTTGCCATGACCTTTCTAAACAATATTAGCTAAGAATTCAAAGACAGGAAGTCTGTGGTAAGCAACTCACATTCAAACCATGAAAGCTATGATTTCCTTTTTCAAAAATATGATATATGTGATCTGCTGTGAGATCCAGATAAAGAGTTATTTGGTTGTGTTTCCCTTATTAGTTTCTCACATCAGATATGAAGATAGAGAAGAACATTCACACAAGACAAAAGACACACATACACACACACACACACACACACACACACACCCTTTTTATATATCTGCAGTCATCTAATGTGCAGTAATAATGGCAATGTAAATGTAAACTTTATGGATCGTATGTCTATTATATGCCCATATTAGGGCATATAAGTATAATGAAAGGGTCACACACTAAAAATACTTCACTCTCGTCTTCAAAGATTACTATTTCATACAGTCATTGAATGTTAAGAATCTATGTAGAAGAAATAATCTAGAGTGAAAATTTAATCAATATATATCATTTAAAATAGTAACAGAATTTATTAACATAGTACATAGATCATGTACCTCTCATTACAGGAACATTGTAGTACTTTGAGTGATACACTTCAAGCAATACAGCATCATAGGATGTTACTTTAAATAGCAATAAGAAGGCACAAAAAGCATCTAGGCAATTCTGTGATTTTTTTTTCAGAAACAACATAGAAGAGTTGCTTTTGGTCACTTTTTGTTATTATATTGAAATACAGGAAGTCTACATTATTAAAAATATGCTTATATAAGCAACAAATTTTAATGCTAGAAGCCAAAATACACTGCATTGTCTCTTACAAATGTCACTTGTTTCTATCACATCATAGCAGGAATACATACGTGTGACTGTGTTGTCTTCGATCTCTCTCTATGTCTCTGTCTCTGTCTCTCTCTGCCAAGATTATCTTCTCTATTGAAAAGATGATAAGTGTTACACTCATCTCTGTGTGATTTATTATGTTTTTCAATAGTGCTAGAATTTTCTGAGCTACATATGATATCTGAGGAGATATACATTGTCAAACTCTTCAAGTGAATCTTAGATCATCTCACTTTTACCTTTTACATATAATAATCTAGTTTTAGTTCATTATTTTTCACAGTGAGGCCCTCACGTCTAAACATTGTGATCAAATTACATTTCTACCTTAATAATAAAAGTTTTGCATGAATCTGGGAGCATCAAAATCATACTGGGACTTGTGTACAGTTGCCATTTTATTCAGTTACATCCTCTATCCAATGTGTAGCCAAAGATACCTGAGCAAATGCTCATTCTTCTTTGTGACTTTGTGATGCCTGGAATCACAGGATACTAGTTTTATTGCAAATTGTTATAATAAATATACTCAAACAGATTGTGATGAAGGACTGTGTTTTAATCGGCTAACAGTTTCAAGTTAATAGTCCATCATTGTGAAGAAGTTCCAGAAGTTGAAATTGATCATATCATAATCATTTACCAGAGGGAAAAGACCAGCACTTGTAAACTTCTTTCCTAACTGATTATACTCAACTGTACTTATTTTATATAGTTCTGACTGCTCTGTCAAGAAAATGGAACCATCTCAAGAGCTGGGCCTTTCCACATCAATAACACAGACAATATGTTCCCTACAGGTTCATTCAAAGGCCAGTTTGAATGTAGAGAATCCTTTATAGATATTCCATAAGTTATATCTTCTGTGAGGTTGAGAAATAATCCTAACCCTTACACAAAATAAACATTATTTTTTGTGAAGATCAAAAGCAGTGGTATATATTATGGATCTAGAAAATGATTAAAACATAATGAATACAAATAATTGAATATTTTGGGGGATTTAATTCTGATGGCCACATATCATATTTATATCATATTTAAGTCTCAACCAGTTTTAGGGAAATTCAGTTTATAGGATATAGATTTTAAGGAGTAATTTTCTCTAAATTATAAGACATAATTCTGTTTCAGAGTATGAAATTATGATGTAAAAAACAAAAAAGAATTGAAGACAGTTTTAAGAACTATTCTAATTCTTTTCCAAATGCATAATTTTGAAAAAAATTATATTTTCCATAATTGTGTTTAATAAGGAAAACAAAAGATGAAAGAAATCACATAGCTTGAAATGGATGGGTGTTGTTGCTAAAATGATTTTCTTTGTTATATTTAAATCATAAGACATGAACTGCTATAAATTATGTTGAAATTATTATTAGATTTCAGACAAATAAAGACTAAAGAACATCCCAAATTTACTTGCGTGTTTCAATAAGTTGGATTCCCTCCCAACCAAGGGATTCTTAAATGCCTTTGGGTACAGTAGAAGAGTCCACATTATTATGTGACAAACAAAAGAGTTGAGTGAGATTAACTCTTCACCTATCTTTACTGAAAACTAAACTTCAGATTGCTTCCTATCTCATGGGTTCTCCTCAACCTGATTGAGGACAAAACACAAATGAAATCTAAGTTGTTTCCTTTGAGTTCAAATATTTCCTTCCTTGGGTGAGGAGGAGGCTCCCAAGACAATGAAACCTACAAGTCTCAGGAAGCAAATGAAAGAAAGGTCACAAAGTTGCAAAGTCTCAGTAAACCCCTTCAGAAGGTCACAATAAAATGACAGTGGTTGGGGAAAGACTTCATTAGCTACCTGGTTGTAAATTGAGCAGGGCTCTCTAGAGATACAGATTTTATGAGTGGACAGGTACACTGAGATAGGCTTTTCATCGATGTAGCTGCCATTAAGTCATTCATTCAATGATTTATAAATAACCCCAATAAAGTCACTGACTTACTAAATTGGACATGGGTGAAATTGTTTCTTCGATCTGTTGTTGGGGTCCTATCTAGAGTGAACAGACACTTATTTATATCTCCCTAATAAGTCACAAGGCAAAGGAAAATACAGAAACCTATGAATTGATTCTCTTTTGAGAACCAATAACATTATTTGGAAAACAAAGCAAATTTAGAATACAAACTGGACACTGTGATTCGAATTAACTATAATAATAGGGTAAGGATTCTGATTTTGAATCACACTTGCAACTTTGTGACCTTTCTTTCATTTGCTTCCTGAGACTTGTGTCACATTGAAATAAATGAAGAAGTAAATAAATGTGATTAACATGATAAAAAACACATTAAAGTTCCTGAGTTCCACCTTTAGCAAGATAACAACTCATACGAGAAAAAAAAAAAATGAAATCCTTGGCTACAACAATAGTTACAAATTTAAAGTTAGCAAAAAATGAAACCCAAACAAAGTTGCAACACATTTATGCAAAGGGTTACTGTAGAGGCCACACAGCCTTTGAAGCTTGCTCTTTCGGTACCATATTAATCAGCAAACTAAAAGGAAATTGCAAAAAAAAATTCAACATGAAAGGTAAGGAAAATTACTTAATTTTGAACTCTCCTCACCTAGTGCACATAGGCAGTGTATCTATTGTAAGTAACTTCAAGTGAGGCATCACACCATGTCAGAAAGAACATCCAGAAAACACTCATATTTTTACAAGGGGAACACAGTTATGTGACCCTACTTGAATCTACTGTGGATTCTCTGAATGAGGTTCTGTTGGAAGGAATGCAGGTAATTTTAGGGAAAAGTGACCTTAGGATCCTGTTTTTTCATATAACTAGAATTTCATTTTTGTTTCTTTTTAGTTAGTGATTTTTTTTGTTAGTCAGTACTTAGTTTTTTAAAGTCTCAACAGTCACTTACAATATCATTGACTGTAACTGAGTCTTAGTAGTAAATTCAAAATACAAACAAATATGGGAACAGGAAGAATTGACCTCAAAATGGGATAAAAGCAAAACATTACTTCCCAGAAATGGAGTCTTAGCTCTGAACTCCTCCAGCTTGAAGGAAGCCTTTTCTCTTATTTAAAAATCATGATTTGAAATTTCTGCTTTCTCCATGACTCATTCTTATCTTTTCCTGAGCAACTAATACTTTTCTCCAAGAAAAACTGGGAGATTCCTGCATTAATACTGCAGGAAGAATAAACCTGAGCCTGCCTGCACAATTCCCTCATTAGTAACTATTCTTCCTACGGCATGTGTGGGCTTTATTGTAATGTTTGTTCTCAGTTCTTTAAACTTCAGAATCAATATTAGGTAGTCATAAATTTTGAGATTTCTACACTTTACCCCAAACGTGCATAAATAAGATTTTTGGGGATAGGAATTAAGAAACTGAACTTTAAACATATTTCTTTGATGAAATTTACTTACTCAAAAGAAACTGTTTGACAGATATGAAAGGTAAGAAAGTAACGGGGAAAGAGGGAAAGAGAAAATCAGTGTTAAAGATATTAGAAAATATCAGCACCTCTCCACATAGGGCCTTTCCTCTGTGTTTGGACAGCAAAATTCAGCAGTTCTTTTCCTAAGCCAAATTCTACCTTCTTTTGAGGACACAGATGAGATTAAATCAGCACTTACCCTAAGAATTTATTCTAAGTTTCTTGCCCTTAAGCTGTCTTCTCTGCTCTAATTCTCTCTGCCCTTAGAGAATTGTTTCCTTTTTGACTGTCTTGGAACAAGCATCCAAGTTTTCTTCCCTCTTCTCTCAATAAATTCTTGCTTGTACTTCTCAATTTATTCCTGTTTCAATCTTCTGCTCCAGAGTACAAGAATTCCAAGGAAATTCAGTTCAGTCACTTGTGAGTTACAATGCTGTATCAGATACCCTGTACAAATTTTCATGCAATAATTGAAATTGGTGGATCAAACAAAGAAACAAATAAAACAAACCAATTAGTGGAAGTGGGAGGGGTAGCCAGAAAGAACAAAGGATTCGATATAGATAAATTGAAAAGAAAGTGGTAATAAGTGAATGTAGTTTTAACAACTTACATATATGAAGGAAATTGATAAAAAATACTTCTAAACTTGCACACTTAAATTAGCTATATTATAACTGCTAATTTTAAGTTATGTGAATAATATTTGGGTACTGCCAGCCAAGCAGCTAAAAGAAGATTACTCATTTCAAAGATTTCAGAGCAGTAAAATCTAGGTGATAGTGCTGAGTAGACCAGTTAAGAAGTCTGGAAGAGAGACGCCAGGGAACAGGCCAACAGTCAGAGAAAGAACCTTGAGCAGGCCAGAATCCTGGAGGAAACTTTATATAGCAAATTAGAGTAAAGAGCTATAGGCAGGCAGTTTCCTAAGTTATCCATGCTTCAGAATGTTTTGTGGTTATATAACTACCTTCGAATTGTCTCTTCTCCTGTAAATGACACTCACTTCTACTCCTGTAAGCTCATCAATGTTTGTCAAGTTGAACCTTTGGGTAATGGTTACTTTGATCTGTCATGAAAAATTCCAATTTGGGGTAGAAATATGATTATACAACATCTCCCCAGGAAAAGTGTTCACACATCAGATGCTATTATTATTATTTTACTGAGATATTAGAGATTAAACTCTGTGCCCTGAATACAAAAGTCAGGTACTATAAGTTACATCTTCTACCCCATACTAGGACATTATTTTTGTAGGAATTTTCAATACTAAAATTGATTGTATGTAGCAGAAAATAGTCAGTGATCAAGAGATATAGGACTGACTTTGGAAAATTTATGTGGGAGTTTTTGTCATTTTAAACTTATAAAAATATTTTAAGAAAACCCGATCATTGAAAAAGAGCTATAGCGTGGAAATTTTTTGGAATTTTAGTATTTCAGTTCTTTGCCAGAAGGAAAAATGTTTGGTCTCCTTCCTTGGATTATTTTAGGAATATGATTACAGAATAATAAATGTTAGTTCATATAAGAGGAGGGCATATAGTCTGGCAGATAAAAAGTAACCATTTTGCAAATGGGTGATAGACCCCTCCCTTACTGTGGTTTCCCACTTTTATTACATCTACCTTTGAATGTGCTTTTATCACAAGACTCTAACAGCTTTTTGTCTCTGGGCAGGGGGTAACATACAATGCCCACCATGATGGAGTGAAGGGCATTGCAGGAGCAGCAAAACTGCAAAAGAAAATCAACAAACCACAATCCAGAACTTCAGAGACTCTATATCAACCACCTAGAACGAGGCCAGCTTAGTCTCTCACCATCTTGAAGCTCAGGGAAATTTGCGGAAGAGGGGCTGGTAAGAATGTAAGAGCAAAAGGATGGGAGGAGCAATGATATGTAAGATACTCTATACTAGTTAGGGCTGAAGCAATAATAATTGGACTTTGCATGCCCTGCGCATTGTCCAACCCACTGTGGACCTCACAAAGTCTAGCATCTGCTAAAGGCACCAAGAGCCTTGGAGGCAAAGGATTGGCAGCCACAGTAGTGTTCCTATGCTTAAGGGGAACATGGGAAAGGGTTCAGGGAAATGCCACTGGGTCCTTGTACGTCATCGGAGAGCTGATGTACCAGACAAACTAGACACCCTGAACTTCTGCCCAGAATTCCTGCTCCTCAGGCAAGGCTCTTAGACCACGCCCCAGGCCCCATTTCACCTGCTTCTCCCACCATCAGTCAGAGAGCCAGCCAGTCTGCCATGGTGTTGTGGATGACATTTAGGCCATGCCCCATGTTCCAGATGATCTGTGCAACATAGTAGTCATTCTGCCCTTCAGGCCTGGGCCCAGACCAAGGCAGACACCCTGCTCCTCATAATTCAACAGCGTCCAGAGAAAACCCAAGCAAAGCTCTAGGGGAAAAACACCATACATCTGAAATCCTTTAAAATAATCCCAACACATGGAAAAGAATCCTCACATCCAGCTCAAGGATAAGTAACCCTTTTTACCATCTTGCTCCTCTCAATTATTACTCACTGTAGTTTAACTTTTCCATATAACCACCCCTAAATGCATACAAATTCAGGGACTATACCATTCACCCTCACATACCACCAAGAAGTAAACCAAAAAAGTGCAATACCATAATAATCTTCACTCCCTATCTATTAACCTGACTTAATTGAAGTATTAACAGTCTAATAGCCTCATCTAGAAAATAACACCAATACCAGACAAGCATACACAACTCAAAAGAAAACACTAGTAATAACCTATTCTCATTCAGTTCAGTCAAAAACTCATAGAAACATAAAGAAGGCTTAAGACATAAAACAAAAATGCCCAGGTCACAACAAAAATCCATGAGAAACAAAAACCAAGACAATGAATCTCCTACTGAAAGCATTAACCCCACAATGATAGATTCCAACCACAAAAAACTCACAGAAAATAGCCAAAAAGTCATACCCAAGATAACGATATCTTTACCATGATCAATAATATGAAAGAGGAAATCCGAGAAGAGTTAAATAACCAAATCAACCACTTTGAACAGGAACACAACAGACACTTGGAAGACATGACAAAAACAGTTGAAGAAACAAAAATAGGCATAGAGCAGTTAAAACAATCTCAAGCAGAATTTAAAGTTGAATTAAATGACAAGTTATCTTCAACCCAGAACTCAACAGAGAGTCTATCAACAGGACTAATGAAGCAGAAAATAGAATGTCAGATCTTGAAGACAAAGTGGAAGAACTAACCAGTTCAATGCAAGAGGCTGTTAAAACCAAAAAGATACTTGAGAGGAATATTCAAGAATTATGGGACATTTAGAAAAAGCCTAACATGCTCATTCATGGAATACCAGAATAAGAATCCCAAAATACTACACCTGAGGAAATTTTTCAAATTATCATAAAGAAAAACTTTCCTCATCTAAAGAAAGAGAAGCCCATCCAAATACAAGAGGCATTCTACACCACAAACAGATGTGACAAAAATAGAAACTTGCCATAGCAAATAGTAGTCAAAACATTCCACAAATAAGACAAAGAAAATGTGCTGAAAGCTTCAATGAGAAAAGAAAACACCAAGTCACTCTTAAAGATAAACCTGTTAAAATATCAAATGACTTCTCAATGGAAACAGTAAAAGCAAGAAGACCTTGGAGAGACTTACTTCAAGTATTGAGTGAGCAAAAATGTCAACCCAGGCTGATATACCCAACAAAACTATCAGTCATGATCTAAGGTGAAAGAAAAACTTTCCATCATAAAGACAACTTGAAGGCTTACATATCTACCAAAGCAGGCCTTCAAAAATGCTAGAAAAGATACTCAAGCTTGAAGAAAAGAACAACCATGTCTGGGAGGACAGAAGTGAATTATAATACCACTAAAACCTACAAGCCAAATAATATACTTATGAAAGCCACTAAACACAAAAAGTGTCAGGAATTAAAAGTAATTTCTTCATTATAACACTAAATCACAATGGAATTAATTCACCAATCGAAAGACACAGATTGCAAACATGGATTAGAAATCAGGACCCATTCATCTGCTGCCTTCAGGAAACACATCTCACCACAAAAGAGAGGCACATTCTAAAAGTAAAAGGATAGTCAAAAATTCTACAAGCAAATGGAACCAGGAAACAGGCAGGGGAAGCTATTATGCTATCAAACAAAAAAAATCATAAGAGACACAGAAGGATACTCCATTCTAGTTACAGGTACAATTCACCAGAAAGAGTTCACAATACTAAAGCATATACGCACCTAATATGGGCTGCTCACATTCATTAAGCAAATGCTACAACGTCTAAAGCAAGAAATCAACTCCAAAACGATAATACTTGGGGATTTCAATATTGACCTCTCAAAGTGGGAAAAATCAACATGCCAAAAACTTAACAGACACACATTGGAACTTAATGGAACCCTCACTGAAATGGACTTTACAGAACTTTATCAAACTTTCCATCCACGCACCAAAGAACACACATTTATCTCAGCAGCCCAAAGAACTTTCTCTGAAATAGACTACATATTGGGCCACAAAACGAATCTCCACATACACAGGAAAGTTGAAATTTTAGCCTGTACCCTATCAGACCACCATGGAATAAAGCCTGACATCTGGAACACAACAAACAGCAGAAAATACACTAACTGTTGCAAACTAAACATTATGATGCTGAATGAGAATTGGGTTCTGGAAAAAATCATAAAAGAAATTCCAGATTTCCTAGAAGTGAAAAATATTGAAAGTACAACATATCAAATCTCTGGGACACAAGAAAGCCATCCTCAGAGGTAAGTTTATAGCTCTTAATGCCTATATCAAAAAAATAGAAACATCACAAATAAAACACTTAACAGGGCAGCTTAAAGCTTTAGAGACACAAGAACAATCCATTCCCCCAAAAAAGAGAGGAGATTAGCAAATGGAGAAATATTGGAAATTGAGATAAGGAAAAAAAATACAGAGAATCAACCAGTGAAAAAAGGTGGTTCTTTAAAAAATCAATAAGGTTGACACACCTCTAGCTAAATTAACAAAAATCAAGAAAGAGAAACCCCAAATTAACAAAGTGAGAAATGAAAATGGAGTTATCAGTACTGATACCAAAGAAATTCAGACAATTATAAGGTCATATTTCAAAAACTTATACTCCATGAAATTTGATAACTCAAAAGAAATGGATGAATTCTTAAGTAAGCACAACTTACCTAAATTGAATCAGGGAGTTTTGATTTAAATAGTCCTATAACATTGAAGTAAATGCAAATCTTCCCACCAAAAAATGTCCTGGACCAGATGGATCCAGCACAGAGTTCTATCAGATGTTTAAGGAACAACTAACACAATTACTCCTTAAACTGTTCCATCAAATTGCAAAGGAAGGAACACAGCCAAATTCTTTCTATCAAGCTAACATCATATTAATCCCAAAACCTAATAAAGATACACTTAAAAAAGAAAACTATAGGTCAATCTCTTTGATGGACACAGATGCAAAGATTCTCAACAAAATCTTAGCAAATTTGATTCAAAAACATATCAAAAAGATCATTCAGTGTGATCAAGTAGGCTTTATCCCAGGCACACAAGGTAGTTCAACATATGAAAATCAATAAATATAATCCATCATATAAACCAGTCCAAAGTCCAAGACCACATGATACTCACCATAGATGCTTAAAAAGCTTTTGACAAGATCCAACCGCCTTTTATGATCAGTTGGAATGGAAGGAACCTTCATCAACATAATAAAAGCTGTATACAAGCCAATAGCAAGGATTATGCTTAACGGGGAAAAACTTGGAAGCATTCCCTCTTCAATCAGGAATTAGACAAGGTTGTCCACTTTCACCACTTCTATTCAATATCGTTCATCATAACTTTAAGTTTCTCGGAGTTAGTGTATTTTCTGTTGTTTGTTGTGTTGTGGATGTCAAGCTTTAGAACATGGTGCTCTGATAGGGTACAGACTAGAATTTCAACTTTCCTGTATATGTGGAGATTCGTTTTGGTGGCCCAATATGTGATCTATTTTGGAGAAAGTTCCATGTGCTGCTGAGAAAAATGTGTATTCTTTGGTGCATGGATGAAAAGTTCGATAGAGATCTGTAAGGACCATTTCAGTAAGGGTTTGATTAAGTTCCAAAGTGTCTCTGTTAAGTTTTTTAACTGTTGATCTATCTCATGTTGAGAGGGCGGTGTTGAAATTCCCAAAAATTATCATTTTGGTGTTGATTTCTCACATTAGACATTGTAGAGTTTGCTTAATGAATGTGGGGGGCCCATATTGGGTGCATATATGTTCAGTATTGTGAAGTCTTCCTGGAGAATTGTACCTGTGACTAACATGTAGTATCCATTTGTTTCTCTTATGATTTTTTTTTTTGGTTTGAAGTCCACTTTGTCTGAGAGCATAATGACTACCCCTATCTGTTTTCTGCTTCCATTAGCTTGCAGAATTTTGGACCAGCCTTTTATTTTTAGGATGTGCCTATCTTTTGTGGTGAGATGGGTTTCCTGAAGGCAGCAGATTGATGGGTTGTGATTTTTAATACAAGTTTGTAATCTGTGTCTCTTGATTGGTGAGTTAATTCTATTAACATTGAATGTTATAATAGAGAAATTATTTTTAATTCCATTTATTACATTTAGTGGCTTTAATAAGTGTATTGTTTTGCTTTTATGTTTTGGTGACATTATACTTCCCTCTGTCCTCCTGGATATGCTTCTTTTTTCTTCAAGCTTGAGTATAATTTCTAGCATTTTTTGAATGCCTGGCTTGGTGGACATGTATCTTTTCAAGTTGTCTTTGTGCTGGAAAATTTTTCTTTCTTCCTTGATCATGATCAATAGTTTTGTGAGGTATATCAGCCTGGGTTGACATTTTTGCTCATTTAATACTTGAAGCACATCTCTCCAAGTTCTTCTTGCTTTTACTGTGTCCATTGAGAAGTCATTTGTTATTTTAATAGGTTTACCTTTAAAAGCGACTTTTTTTTTCTCTTGAAGCTCTCAGCACCTTTTCTTAGTCTTGAATGTGGAGTGTTTTAACTATTATTTCCGTGGCGAGTTTCTATTTTGGTCATATCTGTTTAGGGTGTGGAATGCCTCTTGTGTATGGATGGGGCTCTCTTTTTTTAGATGAGGAAAGTTTTCCTTGATGATAGTTTGAAAAATTTCCTCAAGTGTGGTATTTTGGGATTCATGCTCTGGTATTCCATGAATACACATGTTAGGCTTCTTCAGGGTGTCCCATAACTCTTGAATGTTCCTCTCAGGTATCTTTTTGGCTTTAACAATCTCTTCCATTGAGCTGGTTAATACTCCCACTTTGTCTTCAAGGCCTGAAATTCTATTTTCTTCTTTGTTAGTTCTGCTGATAAGACTCTCTGTTGAGTTCTGGTTTGAAGATAATGTCTTTTAGTTCATTTTTAAACTCTGAGTCTGTTTTAACTTCTCTATGCCTGTTTTTGCATAGAACTTATACACTGTTTTTCTCAACTCCTCCAAGTGTCAGTTGTGTTCCTCTTCAAAGTGGTTGATGTGGTTATTTAACTCTTCCCAGATTTCCTCTTTCACAGTATTGATCATGGTAATGATCATGTTTTGAAAGTCATTATCTTGGGTCAGACTTTCTTGGTTATTTTCCATAGATTTGTTCTGGTTGGAGTCTATCATTATGGGGTTAATTTCTTCAGTGGGAGATTTGTTTTCTTGGTTTTTGTTTCTCATGGATTTGCACTTTGACTTGGGAATTGTTGTTTTATCTCTTATGACCTTCTTTCAATATCTGTGTGTTTTTGACTGAACTGAATTAGTTGGCCTGGAGGAGCTCCTGCTCAGGCTGGCTGGTGGGAGGAGCTGGGACTAGTTGGTTGCCTTGGGTTTGGGGATAAGCAGGGAGAACTTACTTAGGTTGCAGTGTGTCCTGGCTGGACTGCGTGGTGTCCAGGGCCTGTGGGGAAAAGGAGGAGGTGGCGGTGGTAGGCGCAATTGACTTGGGGAACTGGGGCATGGCCCAGGGATTCTCCCCTGGCCCAGAGCAGAGCCTGCTCCAGCTGGCTGGTGGGAGGAGTTGGGACTAGTGGGTTGCCTGAGGTTTGGGAGTGAGCAGGGGAAGCTTACCTAGGTCGCAGTGTGTCCTGCCTAGACTGTGCGGTGTCCCAGGAGGGTAGGGAAAGAATTGAAAAAAAGAATTACCAATTATTCCAAACGTTTACATGAATGACATACAAAATAGGAAATAAGAGAATAGCATTTTTCTTATATGTACATAATATATTATTTTGTACAAAGGCATCAAAATTCTTATCAAAATTGCATATTAACTGTGTATTTATGCCCTGTGAAAAGATTATTAATTTTTTTAATATTCATAAATATGATGGAGATTATTGTACAATAATACATTCGGCCATGGCTGAATACTATTTTCAGCAAGCTAATATTTTTCTGATCATTCAGCTTTTGAATATTGTGTACAATTATCTTCCAGCCTTTCCAATGTCACTGATTTCAAGTATTTTTTTCTTTTAAAGTTCTTGCCATGTATTTTATCAAACTTTGAACTCATATTCAGAATCATATTCTCAAGATCTGATTTATGTTTTATGTGCAATTGCTTGCCTAGAATGGTCATGAAATAATCCAAGAATTTTTCAGACAATTATTTCAAACAAGCAAAATAGCAATACTAAAGTATGTCTCAGAGAACTAATATGAAATATTCATTATGTACAAAATTAAGATTAAGGAGAAAAATGGCACATTTGTAGACAACATCTTTTCAGATAATGTAAAGCATATGGATTATGTTTTTTTGTATGAAAAGCTATGCTGTTGTTGCTTTTTTATGTTGCTGTGAGACAATGCTCATGCACAATTTGGGGGGAGAAAAGGGAGTTTGTTTGACTTATTATTTCAGCAAAGACAATACATTAAAACAAGTATTGTGCAGTAGATGGCATGGCTTGAGGAAGAAGCAATAGTCATTCCTTCAGGTCTCTATAGTCATCATGGAGGCACAGGAAGCAAGAACAAACTGAGGAAAGAGAGTTGGATCACCAACCCTGTGACATATCATCCTTTTATAAGGCTCCATGTATTAAAGGTACTATTACCTTCCCAAACATTAACAGCAAAGGATTTAAACACTTGGACCTCCTGGAGGCAAATCACACTTAAACTATGGCAGTTATGATGTTTGATATTAAGAGAAAAATTTGAAAATGCAAACTTTAATCTCATTCTATCACTTTTGGATGCAGGCAAAATAAAATAATAATTTTGAGATGTTTATATGTACAGATTCACTGCATCATTAATCACAATTGTGAAGACATGGAAAAGGTATATGCATGTTAGTGGATAAAGAAACCACACACACACACAAATACACACACACACACACAGTGATTGATAAAGTTACCTTAAAAATGGCACACTGCTCTTTGACAATTATGTCAGAGAATATGGATTACTTTATGCTATGCTACGTGAAAATATACAGATGCAAGAAAAAACTCAAATACTGGATAGTCTTATACATGAAATTGGCATTCTCATTGTCTCATACTAACCAATAGCAAGGAAGAGAGACAAAGCAAATGAAAATATCCTTCTCAGAGAGTATAATATTCAGTTTTAAGGTGAATAGATTCTAGAGTTCTAATGTGCAGTTCAATGACCCCGTTTACTATATTGTTCAGTTTTCCTTTGTCATGAGATTAGATTCTGGATATTCTAACCGTATATACACATACTCACTTGCGACAATGATATGAAATTGCTGATATATATATGTAGGTATATATATGTATAAATATCCATGTATACATATAGTATTAAAATATATGTAAATAAATATGTATAAATATATTATATTTATACTTTAGTAGATTTTAGAAATTTCACACAATATACATGTTCGTTAAAGTATCACATTTCGTGAACCAAAATATATAATTTTTACTTGTGCTTTAAACTGGTAAGACAAAGAGAACAACAGTGAAGTGAGAGATGGTCTATCATTTGATTTTGGTTTTTATACATTAGCAAATAATCAGACACTTATGTGTACAGACACTTTATATTACAGATTCACTGCATCATCAATCACAATTGTGAAGACATGGAAAAAGTGTATGCATGTTAGTGGATAAAGAAATCACACACACACACACGCACACATACACACACACACAGTGATCGATAAAGTTACCTTAAAAATGGCACTTATGTGGGTGTCAGCTGGACCACTGAAGGCTGAGATTGGTCAAATCTCCGAAGAAAGAGGCTATAGGAGATTTTGGAGTTGATGATGGAAGATCTAGCCCATAGTGTATGAGATCATTTCCTGGTTCAGGAAGAAAAAGATGCGTGGGCTGATTCAGTACTTAAGCATACTTTGGAAAATTTTTGAGTTCTGACAAGTGATATTTTTCTCCTCTCCCTGCAATCTCTGTGCATATGGTATGGTCAGTTCCCAGAGCTTCTGCTATTTGTGTGAATTACCAACCTGAAGTACTAAACTGTTCTGAATTTGTCAGTAACATGCAGACAAGCTTTAAAAGGCAGTGAGAATTCAGTACTGACCACTAAATGTCTTGATTCTTTCCTTTTAACATTCATAAAATGAAGTTATTTTTACAGTACTAGCACTGCACATTATTAACCGTGAGCATGCACTCTCTGCATCAGGACAATGTCCTCTCATTCATTGTCTTAGCACTGCTTCTTGCTCTTTCTCTGTGGTGTGGACCTCTTACATCAAGTGGTTACTGCTGCCCTTGCCCATATCCATTGACACTGAGAAGGAAACATTCTTTTCTTCACTGGGGTTCCCTAGATGTTTGCACTTTCATTCTCTGATCTTCCTTGTCTTAATAAATCACTGTTGAAACCTGAGGCTATAATACTGAGGTGGGAATGAATACTTTAGTCCAAAAAATAAACTTCTCATATACCATTTACAGCTACAGAAAACTGTCTACAAGAATCCCACGCATCATGTGAAGAAAAGTCAATTCAGACTTTTCACTTCTTCCTTACAAATGAGCACTCAATTCAGAAACCTAAAGTATTTTTAAATGACTGGCTGACCCTTTTAAACCTCTTATGCTTAGATGAGCCACTGTGCAACCGACACGGGACTTTTAAAGGTCAAAGCTGGTGTTTTTGTTTGCTTCTCAGGAGCAGAACTACTGCACTCTTCTCTGTAATTTTGCCTCTGATAATTACATGTTCCTGCTGAGTAAAGGGCAGAGTGGAACTTTCAATAGATCAGGGTTTCATTGCCACTAGATCAGCACTCTCACTGAAGGAGTTATGTGCCGTTTGCTTTTAGATTTATGCTGCATGATTGTATGTTTCCCTGAGAGAAGATAGGCAATGCATGCTTGCTTCATTCTTTTCTCCATTCCTATCACATTAATTTAGACATGAATTAATATGCAATGCATTTATCTGTTGTTTTTAATGAAAAAGGTGTGTTTTATTATTTAACATTTCAATATACACTGAAGTTAGTTCTGAGTTTTATCTTTTAGGAAAAGTTGTATGTATATGAAGTTTATTTGGTACGGAAAAAGTTTTCTTATGATCTAGAAAGTCATTCTAGTCTGAAAAAGTACATGGCATTAAAGAACAGACAGATATAAAGCAACATGAAAATCTGGAAATGTGAGCATGTGTGCTTTGTGTTTTGAATGTGAAGCTTCAGCAAAGCATTATGATTTCAAGTGTTACGAGCCTGTTAAACACGTGCATGTTTCTCCATTGATATTGGACTCTCTCATCCTATTTGCTATGTGCAAGTGCTTTACGTGCTTCATGAAAATAATACACAGTACACAATTGTGAAAAATGGTGATTACTTTTCAAAACATACAGTCACTAGTAATCTTTATTTTTCATTCAAAAAATTCAATACAATGAGCAATTTTTACTAAAATATTTACACAATGTGTCAATTGTTTAAAAGTCTCTCCTCATTCATATATATGTATATGTATATATATGTGTGTATATGTATATATGCATATATGTATATGTGTGTACGTGTGTGTGTGTGTGTGTGTGTGTACGTGTGTGTGCGCATGTATCCTTAAACGAATCTCAGGTTCAGACCCATAGTTTTCCCCTCAAGCACATACAATCCCTATTCATTTCTTTCAAACTTTCACACAGCAGGGGCACTGATATATTCAAATGAAAGTTCATGAAAATGATACTCTACACCTTTTTCATGTTCTACCTCAGGTATTCAGCCCCAGATAGATATGTAAGTGGTATACTGAACGTTTATAAAGTGATAATTTTACACTTGAAGTATTTACAATTGTAAGGGAAAGAAGTTCAATAGGACTGTTAGAAGTCTTGGCCATCACATTAAAACAAAGTGTCACTGAAGATGTACTTGAATTTGGTTTATTATTCTGCCTAGATGATCTTAAAGTATCCTGCACTTTGGTGCATGATCTTATAGCTTATTCAGATAGATTTCAAAACATCTTTTCCTCACTTATAAATATGACACTTACAATGCCATATTTCCAGCGAATGATTTATGTAGTCTGGCTTTAAAAGGAACTTTCAAAATAATTTAACATTTTAAAGAAAAAATGTATTGCAAATAAAAATTGCATACTAAAATTTTAGACTTAAAAAAGCTGCACTCCCTTTATTTCTCTAATTTGCCTAATAAGTGCTTTTACTTTCTTGAAAACTTTAAATATGACTCTTTTCTCCCTGTCATAAAATAACTCTTGCCTGAAATTTATCATGACATTCTGATGTTTTAATTGTTCATATTACCAAAACCATGTGTATTGTTTCAAATAAATGGATAGGTATAGGTTTTGCATGAAGATATTTGTCAAGGTGCCATCATATTTATGTGGAAAATATACATAATGGAACATATTCTACTCGATGACTCCATTCTATCACACAGCATTGAATTGAAGATATATGCACAATCTACAAGTCACTCATTTCCAAGACTGTGCATGTATCACTTTGTATATGAAAGCATACACATTCTTTATATTTCTACAAATATTTGGGTCTGTATCATTTGTGTTCACAAGACCATTTTATCAAACAATTAATTATAGTTTATTTCTCTACTACAACATTCTTTCATGTGATTCTATTTCTTGGGTAAGTGCCTTAGGATCGATTTCCTTTAATCCAGGTGAGATACAAGTCCACGAAGACATGCAATTCTAGAAGTCATACTAATGCTTGCTCCTCAGGGTTAAAAAAAAAAGGAGAAAGAGAGAGAGAAAACGAGAGAGAGAGAGAGAAAGAGAGAGAAAGAGAGAGAGAGAGAGAGAGAGAGAGAGAGAGAAGATGCAAATAGCATAAACTTATACTCCAGGTTGTAGTAGTTCACTTACATGGATGATGATAAAATCACAATCTAATGGCTTAAGGAAACAATGGGTTTATTCTCTTATGATTGTCTGATTACAGTTCCCACTCCAATGTGGCAGGAGAGCATGTGCTATCAGTAAAGGGCTGACAGAACTGATCACTCCATATCCATGTAACAGGTAAGAGAGGGAAAATCCTTACTTGTCAGACCAGAATGTCTTGCTAAGTATACACGAGGATGCCCCCTTTCTCAAACAGTTCCCTTCATTTTATTCACCTACAGGGGACTAGTCCCACCCACCATGTGTTGGGCCTTCCCCATCCTCTAGACAATCTCCTGCAGGTTTGTTCTGGGCTTAACTACTAATTCTCTACAAAGGTTCAAGCCCTTAACCATCAAGTTGACACCTGTGACACAGGATTTCTGCTTATTATTGTTTCTTAGATTACAGAGATTGTGCCTGAATAGTACGCAGTTTCTTGAAACAAAATAATGTTTTTATTAGATTTCCAAACACTACCTGGCCTGAAGAAAATTGCTTAGTTGCCTAAGAAATGTTCTATTATTATTTGTCAGTTCTCTTAAAGGAACATGAAAAACAATTAAAGCCATGGATGCTTTCGGTAGCAGAATTCTCCCTTAGGATGCCCATGTTATCCTGGAATACTGAGATCATGGAGGTTTCTATCACCTGGTCAGTGTCACATGTCAGTTTGTCTTTAAAGTCTGTCATTCTGTATCAATGTTTTGTGATCACTTTAGGGGGTGAACTTGGAAGAGTCAAGTTGAGAGCTATGTAGATAAGTACAGTTTATAAAGAATGATTTTAAATGTAGGAGAGGAAAAGTGCTACTCTGGTGCTGTCCCCTATGAACAAACCCTCTCTCTGGGTAATTTGTACAAAAGACTCCAGAAACAATATACTTACTCCAAAGAAACTTTGCAACTTCACTTTTTCATAGCATATTTTTTCTTTACTTCTTTAAGTGTTCCCATATGTGTGTTTCTGTATGTGCAGGCTAATTTTAATGAAATAACTTGAAAAATTTCTGAATGACAACAAATTTGCATTCAAAATTGTTTGCAAAGTGTTATTTGCATGCCTTCACATGATAATTGAGTTCATTGTATGTAGCTGTTTTACATAGCAACCTACATTTTCTGAGATCTCACAAATAAAAATGTCCAGGATTTATTGCTTACAAGTTTGATTTCCTACATTTTTCTGTATTAAAAAAATAAGAACAAAATATAGTGTGAAAATATAAAAGTACGAAACTGTCAGAGAAGGAGTCATCTGGCAAATACTATAATGAAACATTAAGTACAAATACAAGATCAGTTTTAGTAAGTTACATTAATATGAACAGGGGTTATTAGAAGTAAATCATTATGGGATCATATTACAGTTAATATTGACCAGTTTTACAACCTCTCCTCCCATTTTGCATAAGTAAATCTTTTCAAATTCAATGAGATGGTTTTGTAGCAGATTCTTTCTTTTTTCTTTCTGTATTTAGTTTTTAAATAAAAGAATTTGGATTATTTATATTGTACTGACATCTGGTGGACCTTGGCCTTGATACAGCCAGGAAAAATACAAATGATTGGAAACATCCATCAAGGTCAATTGAAAAAAAAAACATTGCAGCCTTCAAGTCACACACTCAATCAAACAAAAGTGAAACGTTATTGTAAATCCCTTTAACATCTCTTACCACAATTCAAAGGAATCATCTCTTGGCCACACAATGTAGCTATTTTAATTTCTAACACTTCAATCATATTTCTTAACAGTGTTAAATATTAGCATTGCAATATTTGAAAAGTTATCACAAAATAAACTGAATACCTTCTTGTTTTCCCAGTGTTAGAATTTTCATGATGTTGTAGAAAACTAGAAAAAAAGATATATGTATAATTATATAGATAGATACCTAGATAGATAGATAGTCTCACCAAACCACTTGAAACACATTTAAATGTGTGCAAAACATGGGAATCTCATACATTTCAAAATTATTCAATTGTCCTTAATGAAGTTTGTTTCTTTTCACTCGACTAAATTTAATTACTGAAAGCTGTATGAGGAAATGACTCCTGAAAATAAAAATGTTCTCTTATTTTTAATTTAGAAAGGCTGTGGAATATTCTCACATGCCCTTTAGAAATGAGAAAAGTCTAAAGCAGTGACTCCTATATTTACAGCTTTCATGCTTAAGAAATTACCTTTTGTTCTTTCAGGCTAATTTATCGCAAATGATTTCTTCTGATTTATGTTAACTTGCAGAGAAAACTAGGGAATCATCTTTAAACAACACTAATGACTAAAATTATGATCATCATATATGTTTTTAAAAATATTTTATTCCATTAAAATTGAGTTAGTAGACCAAGTCATCACTGTTCGTGTTACAGATGAGACACATGGCTATAAGTTTTCTTTCAACTTTATCAGTTATTGCTTCCTCTCTGTGGTATGGAGTGGAGGTAAAATCTTCAGTATTAATTCAATTCTTGACTATTTGAAGGTTTTTAAAGCAAGAGTACAGTTCTCAACCCCATGAAAGAAAATATAGTGTTGAATTAAAACTATATGTATGGCACACCATAATCATAACAAATGATTTTTTGGGTGTGTATGTGTGTATGTGTGTGTGTGTGTGTGTGTGTGTGTGTGTGTGTGTGTGTCCACGCATGTGTGTGTCTAAGGGCACTGTGGGTGACTTTTGGAATCATTCTGGATTGATTCTTTCTTTCTTTCTTTCTTTCTTTCTTTCTTTCTTTCTTTCTTTCTTTCTTTCTTTCTTTCTTTCTCTTTCTTTTCTTTATTCATTCATATTTTCTTAGCTCTGGGATTTCTCAAGCAAGATATTTTGGAGCCAGGACTGCAGGTAATGCTCACATTTCAGACTGGCCTTTATATGTGGGCTCTGGTATCTGAACTCAGGTCCTTCTACTTGAGAAGCAGAGGATTAATCCCTGAACCATCTCTCTGATATAAGAAGTTTTAATCCTAAGGTATCCCTATAAATTTGAAGAGTATATATTTTGGAGGTTATTTTCTGATAAATCTTCAATAATATCATAAATATTTCCTAAATAGTAAAGACGATAAACTAGGAGAGTTTTGGGGAGAATATTGATCTAGTTTTGCAGTGTTCTAAATTTAACTTTATGTTTATGTGAAATATGGCTCAGAAGGAACCCTGGATTTAGATACTATTTTTCATTAATTTCATTAATGCAAAAAGCAACTTTTTAAAGAATGAAGTTGAGGAATATATTCATGAAATAATTGCAGTTCTGCACGATTATTCTTGGAACTGTAATTTTATTTGTATGTTGACATGAATCCTATACTTATCTAATATCTGATTGAACTAGCTCAGAACTATAGTATATTTATCTTTCCTAGGATTTCCATTTTATTTTTTAATTTCCATCCATTTCTATGTTTCTAACATAGTTGTGACAGTTTTTTCCCTTCTCATTTAAATTACTAAATTATGGCTAAATCTATTGTAGAGCTAATTTCTCTGGATTTTTTTTCTCAAATATAAATGTATGGTATGGAGTGGAGGTAAAATCTTCAGTATTAATTCAATTCTTGACTATTTGAAGGTTTTTAAAGCAAGAGTACAGTTCTCAACCCCATGAAAGAAAATATAGTGTTGAATTAAATGTAATGTAATATTTTATTTTAATTAGAAAAGAAAGTTATATTAAATGTTTTCCAGTAATTATATCAAGGTATCTAATATGAACTAGTAGAAAAAGAAGACATTGCCAGTTTAATTGTTTATTTGTTTGGTTTTCTTTCTCTTTCCCATGTGTGCATGTGTATAGGGTGTATGCATATTTGCAAGTGTGTTTGCATGTGATGGGTCACATTTGTGTGTGAGTGTGCACATGTGAATGTATGTATATTTGTGGAGGCCCAAGATTAATATTGGGAATCATTCTTGATAAATCGTTTATCTGTGGAACATGATTGGATTGAAGAGGAAAGGGGAGAGTGGGAGACTAGGGGGTGTATACAGAGGGGTACAGGGCAGTTGCTCATTTGATTTGTATATGAAAGCTTCTGAATAAAAACAGAAAAAAATCAGTGTTTCACCTTACTGTTTTGAGCCCAAGTCTCTTAAATTTTGAGTATGGTATTTTGACCAATTGGTATAGCTAATTCCTGTATTATGCCTTTCAGGTCTAAAATTTCAGACAGATCATTATGTTGAATTGATTTTTTTTGTGAGATATGGGGATCAGAAATCTGATCTTATGGTTAGTCCTGCAAACACTTTAAACACTGACCCATCTTGTTAACCTTTTGTAGTATTTCTGTGTAATAAAAATAGCAAAAATATATGACATTACAAAAGTGAAGACATCTGTTCATGTTATTACATGTGGATTAGTAATTCTCATGTGGATTAGAGAATTAACCACACATTCATCCACTAATATTTTATTACAAGAGAATAATTAAATGGCAGTTGCATTTTGGATTTTTCAAATAGCCATATTTATGCTCTATGTTACTATACATTGTTTTACTGGATCAAAGAAACTTTTTACTGTGTGTTTCAACTTTTCTTTTTAATTCTTCTTTGTTTTGTTTGAGCCAGGTTCTCCCCAAATATACCAGGCTACCCTGGAGTTCACTAGGTAATCTAGGCTAGCTTCAAACTCACACTTTCTTGCCACAGACTGACTGAGTGGGGACCAGGACAGGGGATCCAGGGATTCTGAACCAGGTGGGTGAAGGAGTTGGAGATGGGAAACAGAGACACACAACTCTAGTGGAAGGTGAATCTGAGTCTGTTTATTGCGGCACAAAGCTACAGTTTAAGTACAAATTTTTTGACAAGCAAAAGCAGATTGCAGTTCCATAAGGAACAAAGCAAATCAACTGTAAGAGTGAAAAACAATAATTGGGACATAGCCAGTGTCTTTCTGTTCTGTAAAAAATCAAGCTTCCTTAAACAACAACTAAAATATCATGTCCTAGGACAGGTTAACTATTAACCGCTGAGTAGAAGTTCAGTAGACAATGGTTGGCATATTTCTAAAAATTCTTAAGCATACATAGCTAAAATTGTAGATGTGAGAAACATTTTCTTGTTTCAGGTTCCTCATACAAGTGGCTTTTAAGGGCTTCATGAGATTTGGCATAGGTTTTGTTTTTTAAAGCGTCATAATAATCACACATATAACAAAATTTGTAGCCAACTTAAGAAATCCAGGCCATTCAGGAGTTTCTATATTAAATTCTCATCTCTGTTTAATTTAATCAAAGTTGAGGGATATCCCAAAGCTGTTAATGATTTCACTAAATATTAAGCAACAGATACACGCAACAGCCAAGCAGCATTTCATAGAAAGAGAAAACATGCCATGACTTACCCAGGAAAATGGATTTCCTTGAAATCATTTTCTTCTGATATGACTTTGTCAGGCCAGCAGGATGGACCACGTTGTGGCACTTTCTCAGCTCATCCTCCAAATTCAAGACTCACAGGCAAGTATTGTCATGAATCATTCCATTTGCCAGAACTGTAACTATACAGAGTGACTTGTCTTGAACAAAAACTTTATCATGAGTAACTTCTAAATTACTGAAAAAATTCTACCAGTGGGTGCAAAAAGTGTTGCTCTACATTCTACAACTGAGAAGCTATAAACTTGGCACAGAAAGTTTTCACAAGGAAAAGAAATAATGAGGGACAGTATTTGAAGTAAAACACATTTATAAATTTAGTCGACCCAAATTTGTATAATGGGTCAGATATCACCACTTGAAGTTATGAAGATTGTAGAAAATCGTGCTTTCTGTTTTGATAGACACAGTATTTAAAACATGAGAGGCAAGATTCTCAGACTGTTGAGATATCTCAGAAGTTAAAGCACTTGTTGAACAAGCAGCAGTACCAGAATCAGATCCCCAGAGCCCATGTAAAACGAAGAATGGAGAATGCTAAAATTCCATCACTGTAAGGCAGAGCCTGAGAAACTCCAGAGCATTTTGACAACACAAACTCTATATGTGAACTCTGGGCTTAGGGTCCAGTCTCAAAACTTTGTGTGATTGAAGCTTATTCTACTGATACCAATAGGCAACCATAGTCACATGAATAGGCAAACACATACAGGCACAGGGGTATATACAAATGTGCCTTCTCACATGCAACCACGTGTGCACATACATAAAATGTCAAGTTTCTGAAAATTTCATTTAATATGGAGCTCAGACCATTATAGTAAGGTCTTTGCACACTAAGCATGTGAACTACCCAGCCTTACATGAAACTAATGACCTGGCTAAGGGAGGTGGTTGAGTTCAATCAACTAAATGATTTAAATTTGTTTTACTAATGTGATATGTCTATTTTCCTAGGGATGTACCTATTTTCTTTTCAGACAATAGGCACAACATAAATGGAATCTTATTGTCACAGTTGATTCAAGTGTCAACTTGGTGGTTGAGTATTCAGACCTTTGGGAACATTTATGAAAAATGGACAGAGTGAAACCCTGTAAGCCTGCAGGAGATTATCTGATTGATGGGTAGGCCCAGTCCATGGTGGGTGTGTGGGAAGGTGGATGAGATGGAGGAATTGTGTAGGAACTGGGCATCCCTTGGTATCCTTGGCCAGACAAGGATTGTGCCTCTCAATAGCTAATAAATTAGGTGCGGTCAATTCCTTTGGCTCTTGGTGTTAAATTGGACTCTCCAGCCAAACTGGAACAAGAGTCGTAATGGGATATCATAAACCAGCATGGAACCCCTTGTTCCCTTAAGCCATTTAATTGTGAGTTTATCAGCAAAATGCAGAGAAACTGGGACCATTATATTATAATTTTGAGCTTGCGTAAAGATGGCATCTAGGCAGTCATCATTTGACATTTTTACATTCACATATATGATTTTTTGTGTTATATATTATCAGAATTAATGTACAGTTTACCTCAATCCATTTGCAGTGGTTAAAGTCAAGTGTCAACTTGACAGTTGCAGACTGTTGGGGACACACCTGTGATGAACTGATGGTTAGGGCAAGCCCTTAAGCAAGCCTGCAGGTGATTGTTTAGTTGATATGGCAAACCCAGTTCATAGTGGGTGGTGCTTTCCTGTGTTGCACCTGATAAAAGGAAGTACAAGGAGGAGGGATTTGCTTTTCTCTCTCTATATATAGACTAGCTGTGTGAGTCCACTGTTAGAGCACTTCTGGCTTCTTTATTGCGGCCACAGCCTAAGCTGCTGTTCTTTGCTGACTTCAGTTCTGGGACTTTTTGAACTTGCTGCTATTCTCACTGCCCTCCAAATTGAGTCACGTGGATTTCACTGCTGTTCATTATTGATGGTGGACCCCAGCATTTTTGGGTTAGCTGCTGCTCCTGGTTGACATCAGAAACCAACATCTTGGGCCTGGTTGCCATTTATCAGATGTCAGAGCCCATCTCTTCGGCCCTCCAGCATGACTGAAGCTACAGACTTTACAGTAATCATTTGGTCTTATGAGACATTCAGCTTAAGAACTGAGCAGCTAGAGGCAGCTAATGTAGGACACTGAATTTATTTTTGAGTTAAATTAATAAATTTTCTTATCTATGTCTATTCTATCATTTCCATTCTATTAGAGAATACCATTATAACAAAAATATGTACCTCATCAGTTAAGGTATAGGAATGCAGTGTGGAAGTGCTGGGGAGATTCCCCCAGGCACACACTGTGACGACTCCAGGCCCTCGGGGCAGAGAAAGGCGAATATGCTGCAGGCCCTTTACCCCTACCCGAATCCAGGGGCCTCCAGACACAGCAGGGAGTCTGTCAAGGCGACACTCCATCACTCACTCATTCATTCACTCAGTTACACAGCTCCTGGCTGTAATGGCGAAGATAAGTAAAGCCTGACTGCCCGCACCTCCGCCTCTGCCCTCCAGAGACTCGGCCACAGACAGGGAGTTTGTCAAAGCAAGATCTCAGTTTATTGGGGGTAACAAATCAGCTTATATAGACAAAGACTCAAAGCGAGCGAAACAGACAGCCAATTACCTTAATGGTCAGTAAAGCACATACTCTGCATAGGTCAGACTAAACATAAATGTATGTTGGCTCCTATAAGCCAATTAGGACTCTGTGTAATGTGATCAGGGTACGCCTAGGACACCAGCTCCCAGCGCCATCTTTGGCCCCATGTGCTAAGCCATGCCCTGCTCACTCCCTCCCAGACTGTTATCCCTGGGCAGGCCCAACATGGAAGTTCTGTCCAACAGTAAAATCCATTTTGAAATCTTGGAACTCTGTGTATGAGAGATGCTTTAAAAAGTGAAACAAACAACCACGATGAACCAATCTATATAAAAAAATCTTATTTTAGAAAAATATATCATAAGTTTATTTTTGCATTTGAATACAGTGTTTTGGATGAAAAGCAAAGCAAAGCACAAGGTTACATTTTTCTAAAGATTCAAGTTCAGCAAAAGGCAGTACCTAATTAACAAGAAAAGGATATCTTAAAAATCCTGGCTATAAATCTAGTTCAATCTTTCACATCTTGCATGATCTACACAGCCATTTGGAAACTAGATATTCTTCTTCAATAACAGAAGAGAAAGAATTTCTTGACCTCAGATTTTCCTAATGGCAGATGATAACTCCATTATTTTTTGTTGTTATATAGGAGACTACCTTAGATTTCATGAATTAAAAATATGTTTAATACCTCATTTTATCTGTAGTTAACAATATAGGCACAAATGCACTAAATTTATTTTTGTTATTTTTTAAGACTATAACTGTCATAGAGTTAGCATGTCATTTGAAGATTCACCTGAGGAATGAAGTTCTTCCACTTAGATGTGGCTTGGACATAAGTTATTCTTTGGGGATATAAGACAAAGGGCCTTGGTTCTTCATTGCTTGTCAGCTCCAAACAGTAACTGGTTTGATCAATGCCAGCAAGAGAGAGTCTGTTAAAATGACTTAAGTTATCACACTTCCCAGCATGGTTTATCTCTGTAGTAATACACCAAGTATGCAGGATCTGTGCCACTTATTTTAACATGCATACACTCACAGACTACTATTGTAATGGTCTAAAGTGGGTCAACTCCCACTTTAAGTGAAGATAGGCCTTAGATTTGACCAAATGACTCAGGTTATTCATGCATGCAAAAATTCATAGGTTATGAGTCTGGGAAGGATTTACAGGTTTTAAAGGAAGATTTGGGAAAGCGTTTAATATGTGGCAAATTTAATATCATTTTGGCTGTATCTAAAGCAGTCATACCTGAAACTGTGATGTACATGTTAAAGATACAGTGGAACCTCCAAAAAGTTAAAGGCATCAAAGAGTGGCATAACTACTGAAGAAAACTTGTGCACATAGAAATAGCCTAAAAGAGTAGTCATGTGGACTCAAGCTGATGATACGGCATGCTTCAGGGTTATTCAAACCTGTTAGAATTCATATTACACCACTACATTTAGTGGAATGTATACATGAAACTCCAAAAAGTAGTAACTGACCTTCTAGGTGTCATTCTTGCTTTGTAGAATTCCTTCTTTCTGTGTCCACCACTCCTCTTTCTCTTCCTTTTTGGAAAAAGGATGTCTCCTTTGTGATTTCATAGATTGTATGTATATAGTTTTTGTGCTTTTGTTTTTTTTTACAAAGACTTACACATAAGAGTTTGCCCTCATTTCTGTTGACACATTTTTATTTTTGTATTATTTTTTACATTTTTTGTGTGAAATACATGAATATAGTAAACTCATTATATTTTCACCTCTTAATACCTAATTCTATTCCCCTTCATTTCCCCTGCCAGACTCCCTCATATTTTCAAGACTTTCCACTTGAAGTTTTGAGTACCCCAAAGCATTTAATACTGGGAATACAAAGAAATAAAATTAATGAACTTAGTTAGCATTATAGGATGAGTAACCACTTTAGGTGTCTAGTAGGAGAATACTATGGCTTGAAGAGAGCAATGTTGGAAGCATGAGGAACTGGGAATAGTAATAGGAAACATGTTGTTTTGTTTACTTTCTTTACTTCCTGTTAGTAATGGGATGAATACCACTGACATGTTGTGACTGGAGTGAAGTTGTGCCTTACCTCAGGTCTAAAGGGTAAAGCCTCTGAAATGAGGAGCCAAAATAAATCTTTCCTCTTCTTAAATCAATTCTATTTGGTATTTTTTCATTATGAAGGGAAATAAATCAACACATAACTTAACCAGAGAAATAGTATTACATCAGTTATGTCAGGCAAACAAACACTGGAGACTATGATAATTTTGGATGACTTCAATTCATTCCACTTGGTACCACATGAGCCTAGGGGGAGAGAAGTCACATTATCTTTTTTGTGAAAAAAATTAATTTACTAACAAACTTGGTTCATGACTTTGCTCAGGTCCCCTTCCCTCCCATTTCCTTCCTCCCCTCCTCCCTGTCCATACCCTTCTTCCATCCTCCCTCTACATTTATCCATCCTACTCTGCCCCTCTCCCATGCCCCTGTTTGAAAATTCACATTTAAATGCATGACACTACCGAATAAGGAAGATTTTAAAACTTGTAAACATAGATTTATTTTTGTTGCTTGTGTTTAGATTTATGTTATTTAATTTTTAAAACTATTAGCTTCTAATAACTCAGTACATGGTGGGGATCATTGTGATTCCCTCCCATTCCTTAATTGAATAGTGGCCTGGCCAATCTCTAGTATACCCAATATCAGTAAATGCTACTTTTGTGATTTCATTAAGACTCTGCAATGTGGTTATATAAACTGGAAATTTTTCAGTCTTTTGCTATGTCATCTATCTTTGATACACTGTTTCCCCCTGTTCCACAATGTTCCATGAGCCTTAGAAGGGGAAAATAAATGTATTGTTTAAGGTTGAGCCATTAACTAACAATTGTTCTCAGCATCTTGCCCAGCAATTAATCTCTGTGTTCATCTCTATTCACTGCAAAGAGAGGCTTCCTTTGATTCAGACTGGGAGTAGACTTCATCTTTTGACATAGACACAGGTATTTAGGAGGCAATTTAATGATATGCCAAATTAGCTAAGTATTTTTAGTAGGGTCCCTGCTAAGTCTTAAATTCTCCTTCACCTATGAGTTTCTG
Source organism: Typhlomys cinereus (assembly GCA_023101885.1). Lineage (NCBI taxonomy): Eukaryota > Metazoa > Chordata > Mammalia > Rodentia > Platacanthomyidae > Typhlomys > Typhlomys cinereus. The sequence continues at coordinate 1,598,694 of JALPQD010000226.1, forward strand.
GTTGGATTAAAGTACCTGACATGAATTTTATTTTATGGATGGGGCTTCAAAACCAATCAGAGTGTAGCTGGCTAGATCATAAAAGCTGTGATGCTGTTATTATAAACGTACATATACTGCTTGGTCCATAGAGTTCAAAAGTGGGTAAGATCAGTAATACCTTTACTCACCTATCCATCTATACAGTACTTTCCAGGTTTGTGATAGATGACCAAGAGCTTCATCCTTGGTTCCAGCTTGATTACTCTGTATCTTGGATCCAAAGTATACAGTATCTTCAGCATATAGTGTCTTATGAACAAACAGAAGGAATTTCAAAGGCTTCTATTATTTGGGGAGACTTGGGAAACTCAGCAGAGGAATTCCATTCATGGCATTGTAACTGTTGTTTGGCTGTCTATGAGAAGTCATGAATTCTTTACTCATACATGTGATCACTAGAAGAAAATTTGTAAATGACCAAATCTGTAAAGCTTCTTCTAATAAGACTTCTTTATCACTAGTATGAGTGGTTTAATTGTTACAATGAATGAATGAGACACATGTATATTATATAAGTTCAATATATTGATGATTCAGAGTAGTGACCAATCATTCACACAATATTCACTTCTAGACTAGTTGCTATATCTTCAATATCCTTCTCTAGATAATTTTATTAAATTATATAACACTTGTTAAATGATAAGGACCAGCAAATGACTTTATTTTGCTTTTAATATTAGTGTTTTATTATTCTTGACACCCCGGCTGCAACTGTATATGCACATCACCAAAGACTAGAATATAAATAAAGAAAAAGCTAGGAAATCACATATCTCTACATCTAAATGTTTTCTTTCTATTTTCATTCTTGATGCCACTTGATATTTAAAGATTACTATGAAGGAAATGGATTAGATGAGATATTTCATATGAACTTGTAAAGCGTAAGATAGGAATGCTTTCACTATAGAAGTAAAGCTATATGTCTGGTATTAAAAGGACCTGTTCAGTGAGTTAATTATAATTAAGTCTTCCCTCAAGCCCAAGTCACAGTGCACCACCATCTTTAGTTATTGCCCAATCTCGCTGAATTCACATCTTATAAAACTTTGATATTTCCATATCTTATGCCAAATAATTTAGTTTATAATTATGCAATATATACTTTCTTACATATAAATGTTTAAAAAACTTATAATCATGCTTACTATCTCATATTTATTATGTCTCCCTTTCTTCATAGAAGCGACAGAAATATTAAAAACCAAACAAAACATAAAAAACATTAAAAATGTAAATACAACAGATAACTAAAATTAATCTATAGTTTGAATCTTGCTTGAATGATATTTGCAATAATTTAATTGTTTCCTGTTGCTAAACAGGAAAATTTCTGCATTGGATGAATTTCACAGTTTGTTTAATCAGGGGGAAAAATGATTTTGAGGATCCAGGTTTCTTGGTCCAATACTTTAGCAAAACTTCTTAAAACACACTTTGACTTTCCTTGACTTAATTATGTCACATGCCTAAGTGTACAAAAATATTAAAATGAAGAACATTTTATATGCAAGCTGTATATTATATATGACATATAATTCAACTTATTGTTTTTCTTGGAGCAAGCAGTCAGAAATAACTTTCTACAAGAACAGAGCATTTTTCTACCTGTACTATCCAGTAAGATAGCTAGCCAGTAATCAGATGTAGCTATTAAATATTTGAAGTGTGCCTGGAATTCATTTTGTTATGTTAAATTATTTTAATTAGTTCATTTATTATCAGTTTCAATAAACAAACTGACTAGGAAGTTTATTACATAAGGAAGAATTAAAATAGTTTATTGGCCATTGGGAAAGAGGTAGATGTTTACATGATAACCAGAGACAATATAGTGGAACTCTATGGGAAAATACATAGATGTAGGTGATCAATGTTATTCAATGCATAGACTACAAATTAACTGTTCTTAAGAACTTGAAAATTAATTAAAATATTAATTGAAAAACAATTAAGTTATTAACCCCCTAAAGGGTTCAATATTCCATGGCTAGTGCTGTCGTTAATGTATAGATTTATAGTAGCCCAGAATAGCTGTAAAATTGCCCATTACAAAATCATGACCTTACTTCAAACATTGACACTTTTGTCTGACATTTTGTAACTATTTATGAAGTTCCAGAGTGAGAGAACTGATATCACCGGTTGCAATGTCAAATGTTTGGCCTTACCTATGACATCCTTAATATAGGAGACCCCCTGAGGGCATGGGAATCATTTTATGAGTTTGTCTACCATAGGTTGATTGATGATCTAAAGAAAAACCTAAGACACAGTTTTCGAGGAATATATCCACAAATGAGGAGAACTGAGGGACTACACAAAAATGAAACGAAGATTTTATTTTTAAACTTTTATTTATTTTGCTTGTGTGTGTGTGTGTGTTTGTGTGTGTGTGTGTGTGCATGTGCGTGTGTGTAGTAGGGCACTGTATGTACCTGTAGAGACACAAGGGAGATTTAAAGAATCATCCTGGTTTGCTTTTAACTCCTTGCTTCATTCTGGGATTTCCCAGGCTCTGCCCACAAGGCTGGAAGTGCATGCCCCCACCATTTCCACTTGGCATTTTTATGTGGAAACTAAAACTTTCTGCTTGAAAGCCAGTCTTAATCCCTGAGCCATCTCTCCCACCCAAGACAAAGATTTTAAAGAGAAGCACATCATTTCTATATGCATGTAAAATCCAGGTCTCACAATCTTCTCCCATAGTTGTAAATTAATCAAACATTTAGTGCTTAGCTTCCTGCCTCTAGCCAGGTCAATCCTCAACAGTAAAATAAAAAAATCTCCATTGAGACAAGGATGACTGAATTTTTTTATTATTATTATTATTATTATTTATTCAACTGTGTGTATGTGCGCGCGCGTGTCTGTGTGTGTGTAGAACCACGGACGAATTCGCGAACCACCATGGACGCCTCCACCTCCTTCTGCCCCGGGATTCACAGGCTCCGCCCTACCAGGACCAGAAGCGCAGGCCGCCCCCGCTTCCGTCTGGCGAGGATGACTGAATTTCTTATCTGCCTGTTTCTACTTCACAAGGAAGTGATTACAGATCTGTGTCACCAAACTTTGTGTTGTGATAATCTCTTTTCTTTATTTTTGACATTCTTTAAATGACCTTGACAAATATGGACCTCTCCATTTACTTTCACTATGCCTTAAGGGTCTTGTTAGAGGAGAAAAACTGTTTTGTTTGCATGCATCTGCTCAGTTTGTCCACTGGCCTTACTAGAAAAATAAATGAGAAGCAAATATATTTTGATGATAATGATTGTGAAAGTGGATGAATTATTTCATCCTATCAATGTTTAAAAATGTCAGCCTTAACATTGTATTAATGTAATTTAAATTGAACTTCTTGAAATGTGGATTACCAAATTCAGGAACAAAAGGGTCACTTTTTGTCAGACAAAACAACTGTTCTAGAAATTAATGTAAATTTTCAATAAAGTATGTGTCAACTTAGAAATTAAAGAATTTCTCAATTGACACATATTGTATTGAAAATTGAGCTTGATCCCATAGATTTGTTGCAATATGCAATGTTTTATCTCTGTGTCCTACAGTGATTACAAAGCACACACAGGGTTAGGGTAGCTGAATTAAAAACCATCCCTAGAGTGTCTGTCCTGTAGCTGAATTAAAAACCATCTCTAGAGTATCTGTGCACAACTTCTAGTATAGCACTCAGGCTCTTGCACTTCAAGGATAATTGCAAATAGAATTGTACTCTGCAGACATTATGATTATAAATACAGGTTGATAAGAATGAACATAACTTGTTGCAATGATTCAACAAATATATTTTTGGTTATATGAGATTGAAAAACTCTCAAAGTGAAGATTTTATCTGGGACAGATAAACACAACTAATCCATGTACCCACCAACAGAATAATAATAATAGCTAGTGAATGGAATAATGCAGTTTGGTCTGCTTGGTTCCTTCCTTAAAACTGTTTCCTAAGGAGTATACAAAGGAATATGTGAAAATATTTCCTAATGCTCAGTGAAGACAAAATATAATCATGAGTCTTCTGGCACATTATAGACAGAGATAGGTGTTTGTTTAAATGATGAGCTTTATTTCATTAACAGTTTAACCCTTGTTTCTGTATTAGGCTGATCTCTAATAGTCTCTAATGCCTTGAAACAGCTGCATACACTTCTAGGATCTGATTACTTCCATTAGTGCACTCAACACTGCAGAGAATAAAAGGAAGTAAAAACTAGGGTCCCTGACCTCCAGTTGCTTATTGGATTATGGGTGACTCAAGACCCTCAACCACTTATTAAAAAAAGAAAATGAAAGAAGTTCCCTGCATTCTCTTTGCCCTATTAAAGCAACCTTAATTTTCTTCTCTTAATCAATGGATAGTATGGATTGAGTAGTTTCAGAATGCTCCTCTTGAATTTTCAAACCAATGTCTTTCAACCACAAGCATAAAATAACATGTACTTTAAGTTAACATAGCCCAGAAATATTTTTAGACTTTCTAATTAGAGAATGACAGCATATGTTATAGTATGGACCATCCTAAGAACTATAGAATGTGTGGAAAGGATAGGAATTCAGATAGCATGTCCCTCATCATTTTATGCATAAGAAAAATAAAGTCCAAAGAAATTAGACACTGATGAAACCTCCCACCAAATCAAAGGCAGACCTGAGATTGGCTATATGATACCTCTCATCGATCCCAGGGTTCATTTTAACTTGTTAGAATGTCTTTATCGCAAATCCATAATTTTACTAGATTTAAAAAAGCGTAATTGATTTGTAGATTATCACCTTTCCATATTAAGAATTAATGAGTCTCTAGGACTCAGGAGATGCCACAGTCAATAAGGTGCTTGCTGAATAAACATGGTGATCTATTTGCAGATCTTGAGCAACTATGCAATTGCAAGGGACAGTGTAGTCCACTCTTACCCAGAACTGTCTTTACAGAAGACAAGATGACGCCTCACTATCACTAGTCAGCCATCTTAGCCAAGACATATTTTATTTGCTTATTTTGTGTGCATGAATGTGTGTGTGTGTGTGTGTGTGTGTGTGTGTGTGTATGTGTGTGTGTGTTAGTGTGTGTTATGTAGGTATTTATCTATATGTATTAGAAGCACTGTGTGTTCCTGTGAAGGCCCAAGGATGACTTCAGGAATTATCCTCTATTGCTCTGCCTCCTTTTTGCTTTTATCTTAAGCTCTGCCTTTAAGAGCCTGAAATGCAGACTGTTGCCATTTCTGACTCACATTTTCACTTGGGATACGGAATTCCAATGCAGGTCCTTCTACTTTAGAGGCAGAGTCCAATCTTCAGAGCCAAGTCTCCAGCCCCAAATGTCCTCATTTATTGAAATGTCCTGTGGTTGTTAAACTTTAACTTAACTGTAGATAGCTATTTATATTAAGAGAATCTTAGTGGTACAGCACAACATGGAATGTAGTATGAAGATTCTGAGTCTTTGGGATCACTTCCATAATATTATATTTTGAAAAACTGGATGAATTTTTGAAGCAAGGACTTTTATCACATATTTTCCTGAATCTTGAAACTGAACATAAAGCTGGCTTGTATGAGATTCCTAATGATTATGAGCTACATGTGCTTTAATGTAATATCATATCATCACCATAATAATGTTAAATTAATTGCATTGCCTCTGTGCTATTCTCTATGATGATCAATATGATATCTAAGAAACACCCTAAAGCCAGAATTCAGAATGAAAATACGTCATATTTTCTTTTGGTCTGGATAAAAATACAACCTGCTCTGAATTAAAGGTATAGTGGTTTATCTCTTGTTAAAAGAAACTGCCTGTATCAACGAATATGGCACAGATATATAGATGTGATGACAGCTGGTAAAGGAGGATTAGCTGAATGCAATTGAATTCTGATGTCTTTGCTGAGATCACATTACTAACAATGACACTCTTCATCAATTATGAAACTGACATTTGCCCTAGAATGTAACACTTAGGAAATATGCACTCATCAATCAATGAAAAATAAAGGGAAATAACATTTACAATGATTATTTAAATGCTTTTCAACATCATTATATTGCAAGAAGAGACTTTGATGCTTTATGCTTTTTAATCTTTCCTTCTCCCTTATTCAGTATTTGTAAATGCAAATTCTTTGGAAATTAACTTTATGTGAATTTTTAAAAGTGCATATAATATTCAATAATTATTAAAACCAGAGGGGCTGGAGATGTCTGAGGGGTGAAGACTCTTTCTCACAAGCAGAAGGTCTTGAATTTGGATTCCAGGTTCAACATAAAAATGCCAAGTGGAAAAGGCATTTATCTCTGTTGGGCAGAGCCTGAGAAATCCCAAAGTGAAGTAAAAAGAGGTATAAACAATCCAGGATGATTATACAAGTAACCCTGGTCTTTCACAGGGACACACAGTGCCTCCTGAGGTAGACACACACACACACACACACACACACACACACACACACACACACACACAAAGTTTAAACCCAATGGTACTTTTCAACTGGGCATTGTACGTTCATTGCCTCTGAAACTGATACTGTAGAATTTGTTACCCATTTATATGAATCTAACACTATATATATGCATATATAGAAAATATTCATCTCTAACCAATGGATAAATTTCCGCAAATTTCTGCTTAATTCTAAGGCAAGTGAAAATATTATTGTTTTCATGTAGTGCAAAAAATTATATAAAATCTTTAGTGACACAAATTGCTTTGCTTTATACATATAATGTGGATCCTTGTGATAAGTCAATTACATTATTATTTAACACTCAAATAAGACTAGATGATATGTTTAAAAAATGATAGACGGGAAGTGAAGAAACCTGGAGTCTTTTGTGAATTATATTTATGATTTTAACATTCTTTTGAGGATCTTCAATTTATTGGAAAGTATACAAATAAAAGAAAATAGGACTAGTAAAAATAATGAGTCACCATAAAATGTCTTATATGTATACTTATAATATACATATACATATGTTAGAGTGACTTTGCAGGGATAACTATTACTTTAAAAAATCACCCTGAAGATAAGGCATGAACCAGTTCTGAAGTATATGCAAAATCCACAAGAAGACTATTAACAGGCAATGTGTTTTAGACGTTGTTGCTATCACCAACAGTTGGTGGCATGAAAATTAAGTAAACATAATCTCACTGCTTTCATTTTTAATAAACAGTCTGGGCAAGTGCTTATGGTAAAGACAGGGGTGAGTTTAAAGTTAATTGGACTTTACAATATCAAAAATGGTTTTATCACAAAGACTATAAGAAGTGATAAAAAAGTTGAAAGTTTTGTTAAATATTCAATCTGCTCTTTTTGAAAAATCATCTAATATAGATATGTTAGAATAACTTAAAATTCAAGACAAAGTTAGAAATGTTTAGGAAATAACTAAAGACAACCACAGTGGGGCAGGTATAAACAGGCGTTTGGTGCCCTCACCTGTCCCCACTCAGCGATGGATTTACAATCTCCAGGAAAAAAAAGAAGAGAAATCTTCCTCATCAAGCCACATAAAATTTGCCTCAGTAACTTCAAATTACTTCTCTACTGTGTATTGCTTTTCAATTTGTTTTGTTTTCTCTTTGAGAGAGTTTTTCTATGCAAGTTTGGTGTCCCAGCAATGGCTTCAGAGTTGAAACTGGCCTCAACTTTGTGAGCAACCTCTTACATAAGCCTTCCACGTGATGGATATATGACTATGTAACATTAAGAGACTTGAATTTTATTTTTAATCTTTATATGTGAATTTAAAAAGGATATGTAATCTACTTGGAAGGTATATGATCCTACATTTTGTCTTGATTTTTTTGTTTTGTTTTGTTAGTCTGGGAGTTTGCATGTGATCTTTGATGACCAAGATTTTTTTTTCTCACTGACTTTATTTTATTAAGAAACAAATGTGCTAATGTCATGTATAATTTACTTTGTTCTCAGACTTCCCCATGATTCAACAGAATTGTTAACACTTAGCACATTTCACTCATGATCATCTCTTCCACAATATCATCTTTAGAATACGTTATGAAAAAGTCCTACTTTGCAAAATAAAAATGTACATATTACAGACGGTTCGCCAGAGTGGCTGTATGAGCCTGCATTCCCACCAGCAATGTAGGAGAGTTCCCCTCTCTCCACATCCTCTTCAGCATTTGTTGTTGTTTGTATTGTGGATTTTTGCCATCCTGACTGGGGTGAGATGATATCTCAGGGAAGTTTTGATTTGCATTTCCTTGATGGCTAAAGAAGTGGAGCATTTTTTAAGATATTTCTTAGACATTGTAATTTCATCCCTGGTAAAATTTCTTTTAAGTTCCAAGGCCAATTTTTTAATTGGGCCATTGTTTTCCTTGGTGTTTAGTTTTCTAAGTTCTTTGTTCACTCTGGACAGTAGAGCTCTATCAGATATGTGGTTAGTGAAGATTTTCTCCCATTCTGTGGGTTGCCTTTGAGCTCATGTTACAATCTCTGAACAGAAGCTCTTTAATTTCACAAGATCCCAACTGTTGAAAGTTGGTAGCTGTAATTTTGTGGGCTTATATCTGGGTCTTCAATCCTTATCCATTGATCTGTGCGTCTATTTTGGAGCCAGTACCAGGCTGTTTTTACAACTATGGATTTGTAGTATAGACTAAGGTTTGGTATGCTAATACCTCCAGCAGTGTTTTTGTTACTCAGGATTGTCTTTGTTATCCTGGGTCTTTTGTGCCTCCACATGAATTTTGAGATTGTTTGGTCAACTTCTTTGAAGAATTGCTTTGGGATTTTAATTGGTATAGCATTGAATTTGTATATTGCCTTTGGTAGGATGGTCATTTTTACAATGTTGATTCTGCCAATCCAGGAACATGGGAGGTCTTTCCACCTTCTGGTGTCTTCTGCTATTTCTTTCTTTAGGGTTTTAAAGTTTTCATTGTAAAGTTCTTTTCCCTCCTTGGTTAGGTTTATACCAAGGTATTTCATTTTTTTAGGGGCTATAGTAAATGGGATTGTTTCTCTCAAGGCTTTTTCACTTCTTTCATTCTGGGCATATAAGAAGGCCTCTGATTTTTGCACATTTATTTTGTATCCTGCCACCCTGCTGAACTTCTCAATTAGTTCCAGGAGCTTCCTGGTGGAGTTTTTGGGATCATTCAGGTATAAGATCATGTCATCTGCAAATAGGGATAGCTTGACTTCCTCCTTGCCGATCTGAATCCCTCTTATGTTCCTTTCTTGTCTTATGGCTTCGGCTAAGACTTCAAGTACAATATTGAATAGAAGTGGTGAGAGTGGACAGCCTTTTCTAGTTCCTGATCGAAGTGGGAATGCTTCCAATTGTTCCCCATTGAGCATAATCCTTGCTGTGGGCTTGTTTTATACAGCTTTTATTATATTGATAAAGGTTCCTTCCATTCCTACTGTCTCTAGTGTTTTGATCATAAAAGGCTGTTGGATCTTGTCAAAAGCTTTTTCTGCATCTATTGAGAGTATCAGGTATCTTGGACTTTGGACTGTTTTACATTATGAATTACATTTATTGATTTGTGTATGTTGAACCAACCTTGTGTGCTGGGTATGAAGCCTACTTGGTCCCCATGAATGATCTTTTTAATATGTTTTTGAATCCGATTTGCTAATACTTTGTTGAGAATCTTTGCGTCTGTGTTCATCAGAGAGATTGGCCTATAGTTTTCATTTTTAAGTGAATCTTTACATAGATTCTTAAAGAAATTAAAGATTGAAATGCCATTTGACCCTGCTATTCCATTTTGGGAATAACCCCCCATACAGCAGATGTTCACCTCGATAGTACAAGCATGATCATGTTCATAGCAGCACTGTTTACAATAGTAAAGTCATGAAATCAACCCAAATGGCCAACAGTTGACAAGTGAATAAGGAAACTGTGGTACATCTATACAATGGAGTACTACTCAGCCATCAAAAATGATGAATTACTGGAATTTGCCGGGAAATGGATGTCATTAGAAACAATTATATTAAGTGAAGCATCCCAAACCCAGAAAATTAAGCGATGTATGTACTCCCTAACAGGTGGCTCCTAGTACCAAACCCACCCAACCCACCTTGAGACACACATAGGTAAATCTATGTATTACCTAAAGTAATTGCAAGGATTATGAACAGGAGGGATGGGGTTGGAGGGCCACACCAGAAACAAGGAGATAAGTGACCATGTTACAGTAGAGAAAATAGGCCTCCATCAAGGACTGCAAGGGGTGACATACAGTGCCCAGCAGGATGGAGTGAAGGGCATTGCAGGAGTAGCAAAACTGCAAAAGAAAATCAACAAACCACAATCCAAAACTTCAGAGACTCTATATCAACCACCTGGATCTAGGCCAGACTAATCTCTCCCCATCCTGAAGCTCAGGGAAATTTGAGGAAGAGGGGGCGGTAAGAGTATAAGAGCAAAAGGATGGGAGGAGCAATGATTTGTAAGATACTCCACACAAGTTAGTGCCGAAGCAATCATAATTGGACTTCGCATGCCCTGCGCAATGTCCAACACATGCTAAATGCTAAAGGCACCAAGATCCTTGGAGGCAAGGGATTGGCAGCCACAGTAGTGTTCCTATGCTTAAGGGGAACTTACGAGGGGTCCTTGTACGTCATCCAGAGGAGAGTCAGGGATGCACATTAAAGGACTCTCTGGGAATTGGGGCGGGAGGCACTGGGGGATGGGGAGGGAGGGGTGAGGGGAGGGGAATGGGAGTTCGGGGGGAGGAGGAGGGAGGGAGGGAACCCGTGTACCTATTAAGTTTGTATGAGCGGTAATAATAATAAAAAATGTTAAAAATATACTATTACAAAGGGCTTTTATTATTATTTTGTTTTAACCAGTATCTGTTAAGTTCTTGTTTACTTGGAAAGGTTCCCTGATCTCCACAGCATTCTTTGAGTAATACATTCCCTTTTGACAGAACACAGAGATCATTCAGATAATACAAGTGGAATTCCAAAGTCAAAACTTAGAATGAACATTAGCAGCAGTAAGAAAGTAGATGATTGAACTTTCTCCAGGCAAATGATTAGCTGGTCCAAAGTGATGATTATTTAAATAATTTCTCACCTATTTCTACCAGATGGTTTGGTTTCATATGGCATACTACCATATTCACAGTCCAATTCCTATTCATCATTATTTCTCTTTGTGTGTCACTCTGTGTCACTCACAGTCTCTCCCTCTCCCTCTCCCTCCTCTCCCTCTCCCTCCTCCCTCTCCTCCTCTCCCTCTCCCTCCTCTCCCTCTCCCTCCTCTCCCTCTCCCTCCTCTCCCTCTCCCTTTCCCTCTTCTCCCTCTCCCTCTCCCTCTCCCTCTCCCTCTCCCTCCTCTCCCTCTCCTTCCTCTCCTTCTCCCTCCCCCTCCCCCTCTCCCTCTCCCTCCTCTCCCTCTCCCTCCTCTCCCTCTCCCTCCTCTCCCTCTCTCTCCTCTCCCTCTCCCTCTCCCTCTCCCTTTCCCTATACACCTTCTCTCCCTCTCCCTCTTTCCTCTCCCGTTATTCAGAAGAGTTTTGGGGAAGATACTAAGCTCCTCACATGTTTATCAGGACCCATTGTAGAAGTGCAAGTAAGAGAGTGGATAGTGGAGGACACTCACTTTCCCTTTAAGGAATGAACTAGCAATTCCACACATCATGTCATCTACTTTTCTATTTGCTAACCCTTAGCATTGGAGTTATTCTTGAGTATGAGGAATTCTGGGAAATGTCATCTTTAAGTGGCTGAAGGAGAAAATAGATATGTGTTAAGCCCAGCTGAGCTAAATATTTTTCAAGTAAAGATCTAAAGCTTTTCATCTGAGCCTTCAGACTGTGTTCTAACTAGGCATTATTTAACGGACTGTTTGTGCAATTGTTGTTCTCTTGGAATGCCGCCACATATGTGTATTTATTAACTAAATTTACCTTCTCTAAGAAACTGTAGTCAAGTCATTTTTACTGATCAGTTATTTATAGAAAGCATTCAGCAATCTTGTCCATATGATTCATATGAAAAGCCTTGTTTTTTCCTCCCTTTGTCCTTAAGATAAAACTGAAAATCACAGTGTTAGTTGATGTAGATGTAGATAATAATTAAGGAAATGTCTATCTTTGTAATGAACCAATGTAGCCATCCAGGGATTGGAGAGTTTTAAGAGAAAAGGAAAAGAAAGAAATCTATTTTTGTGTAATGAAGCTACCTTGATGGAAGGCAGAGGATAGAAAATGATGAAAAATAATAGAAGATAGTGTATCATTAAATGGATATTGAAAAATAAAAATGCAGGTGGGCTGGTGAGACAACTTACTAACAAGGTACTTGCTTTCAAACCTGATCCCAAGAAGCCAACATGGTGGAAAGAGAGAAGCGATTCTGAAAAGTTGTTCTCTGATCACCCCCTGTGTACCATGACATACATATGCAACCCTCATAAATCATTATCAAATAAGGACACAGGGATAGATGAGATAAAGACAAGGAGTTTACAAAGAAAATTAAAAGATAAATGATAAAAACATGAAATGCAGAATTATTACAGAAAAATATTGATTATGGGAACTCCCTGGTGAAAAAATCAGTTTTAAATGCCCTCTGTTGTCCAGTCACATATTTTTCACCTAAACAGGAAGCTGGTTGTCATTGATCCTTGCTCTTTACTCCTAACTACTAGGATACACTGAAATCTTTAGTTGAAGGATTTGGTTGCTATTTATTGTAACTTCACTTCACCTTGTTATTTTTCTTCCAGCTCTGTTTTAGAAATAAAGAGATTTTTTTCTCCCTCTGACAGCAACCAAAAATGTATCAAGAATAGTTCCAGAAGTGCAAGGTAGTTAGGTTCAGAAAATGCAAAACAGATACAAGGAGAAATCAGGGTTACAGAGAACATCAGTCATCTGGATGGACAGATAATTGCAGGTTCTTTTATTCCTTTGATTCCTTTCTCTTGAAGCCATAAGACACAGAAGAAGTGTGTTACTGAAGGTGACAGATAACAACACATGGCAGTGAGGAAGAAAATAGCTGATGGTCTGAGCTAAGTTACTTTACCAAATGTTATCTGGGAGACACATCTTAATTTGGAATTAAGTTGTAGTTGACTCTTATGTACCAAAGATTTTTGAGACTGATAAATTTTAAACAATTCTAAACAAACACATGCTGTTATCACTTCCTTCATAAATTAATCCGGTAGAATATGAAAATGCTAGTAGGTTTAATTGTTAGCATGAGTATATTACAATAACGTTGATTCATTTCATACTCTAAGTCAAAAATCCAGTAAACTTAGATTTAGACACCATTTATTTCATCTGATCTTATTTCCACTGCTGATGTTTTCTGACCTCTATTTAATTAAGTTTTCATTTTAAATATGTTCATTAAATACACCTGCCTGAGTCTCATAACAATTATTTATATTTTAATGCCTTGAAAAAGTTCCACCCTGTACATCTATACAATGGAGTACTACTCAGCCATCAAAAATGATGAATTAATGGAATTTGCTGGGAAATGGATGTCATTAGAAAGAATTATATTAAGTGAAGTATCTCAAACCCAGAAAATTAAGCGCCGTATGTACTCCCTAATAGGTGGCTCCTAGTACCAAACTCACCCAGCCCACATTGAGACACTCAAAAGTAAACCTATGAAACACAGTAATTGCAAGGATTATGAACAAGAGAGATGGGTTAGGAGGGCCACACCAGAAACAAGGAGAGAGGAGACCATGTTACAGCAGAGAAAATAGGCCTCCATCAAGGTCTGCAAGTAAGTAATGAGAAACCTGGTTAAGTTCACAGACATTCTTTCCTGATCTCACCAGAAGGGGAGGGCATATAGTCTAGCAGATAAAAAGTAATCATTTTGCAAATGGGTGATGGACCCCTCCCTCAGTGAGGTTTCCTACTCTTATTACATCTACCCTTGAATGTGCTATTACAACAAGACTCCAGTTTAACAGCTTTTTGTCTCTGGCCAGGGGGTGACATACAGTGCCCAGCAGAATGGAGTGAAGGGAATTGCAGGAGCAGCAAAACTGCAAAAGAAAATCAACAAACCACAATCCAGAACTTCAGAGACTATATCAATCACATAGAACTAGGACAACCTAATCTCTCCCCATCCTGGAGCTCAGGGACATTTGCGGAAGAGGGGGCGGTAAGATTGTAAGAGCAAAAGGATGGGAGGAGCAACAATTTGCAAGATTCTCAACAATAGTTGGGGCCAAAGCAATCGTAATGGGACTTTGCATGCCCTGCGCAATATCCAGCGCACTGTTGCCCTCATAAAGTCTAGCATCTGTTAAAGGCACCGAGACCCCTGGAGGCAAGGGATTGACAGCCATAGTAGTGATCTTATGCTTAAGGGGAACAAGAGAAAGGGCTTATGGAAATGCCACTGGGTCCTTATATGTCATCGGAGAGGATGACCCAATGGAGAGTTAGGCGTATACAATAAAGGACTCTCTGGGAATTGGGGGGGAGGCACTGGGGGAAGGGGAGGGGGAGGAGGGGGGAGGGAGGGAACTGGTAAAAAATTTTAAAATGTATAATTAAATTTTTAATAAAAAAAATTTCTCAAAAAAAAAAGTTATACATATAAATAAAAAAAAAAAAGAAAAAGTTCCACCCTGAAATATATTTGATTTTATTTCATTTTTATTTGGTTAAAAAATGTAGAGGATATAATTGTCATTCTAACAACCTCTTAATGGACAACAGAAAATACATTTATACTGTGGTATAACCAACACTATCTTCTAGTTCTTGAATTTGTAATCCCTTCAGAGGGAAACTATGCCCATGAGAAGTAATACAAAAATTAAAAAGCTTGTTTTCCTAATCAATGTCCCACCACAACTTTTCTTTCTAGCTCTATAAATTTAAGATTTTTTTGTCCCTATTTTATAAATATAGAGTTTCAGAAGCCAGGTTCTTTTAATTCATTTCACTTCTCAAAACACTTTAAAGTATCAATGCTGTTGTTCTATGAGTTATAATGCATTTATAGTAAAAATTTTGTCTCAATTAGTTACATGATAGAACTTTAAGTTGCTCTCATTGATAGTGTTGCTACACTGACATGAGGAAACACATAGCTAAGTACCAGCCTTGAGATAACCCTAATGCAGAAGTTTACAGACAGCGAATACAGATAGTAATTTCTTAAAGGCTTCAGCATCTCCAATTTTTCCACATCCCCATGAACACTAGTTTTTTTTTTTTTTTTTTTAATTTCTGGTAATGAATTGCTAACTTTTTGTAGTTCAATTTTGTTTTCCGTGAGTAAAAAGATATGGTGGCCAGTCACATCTTCAACAGTAAGCTCTGTGTAAATAACAACATTAGTGTGTGGAAAAGTTGATGAAAAAAAAGAAATATCCAAAGAGATAGCTATAGTGCTGCAGGAGGTGTTTGGTTTGGATTAACTGTTATTCTCGCTTAGCTTCTTAAGTACTGCTTCAATCACTGACTTTTTCAGCAGAATTCTCTTAGAGGATTACTTATGAGACATATCATTCTGGTTTCAAGACAATACATTTAGATTTGCATTTTTTATGTTACTACAACAAAATTCAAATGACGATCAATATAGTGCATGGTAGAAATTTTATTTATAAATCTATGATTGCACATTCTGATTTACTAGGGATGGCTCATGTATTCCAATTCATACTATAATATCTAGATCCAAATATGTAAAATCTTAATATATGAAAACTTGCATTATATTATTTCAGGCACATACATGTCATAAAATTTCAACAGGTTTTTTTAAAAAAAGCATTATATATGTTTCTGAATTGAATTACAAGGAGGGCAAGTGAAGGACTCAGTTGGCACATGCCTTGTCCAGCATGCACGAAGTCCTGAGAATCATTCCCAAAACTGCCTAAAACTAAGTATATTGGTGCACAGCTGCATTCCTAGCTCTGAGCATGTAGCAGTAGGAACATCTGAAATTGAAGATCTTTCTTATTTCCATAGTAACTTTAAAACTTGCCAAATCTGTCCTGGACTACATAAAACAAACAAACAGATAAATTTCCAAGGAATTGCCCATAACTATAAAAATTTTGTAATCAGGGAGTTTTATTTAGTCTATAATATAAAGTGGAACAAAATGTAACCATTTAAAGCCTACATGGCAGAATTTAAAACTTAGAACACAATGTAATATTTTATATATTGTTTCTAATGATTTTTAAGTGTGAAAGAAGATAATATGCAAGCACTATAAAATTCTGAAATGCAAAATTCCATTCTGAAAGTACTCCATTTAAAAAGAATCTAGCCTTGTATCAGTTTCTATGCAATGAAAAGAAAAGCAAGTTTAAACTTAGCTTTTAAAAAGCTATTCACTTCTCTAGAAGCATGCAAGCCATGTGTAGTAAATGAAGCTGAAGTGACCTCATCATATTTCAATTGCACATTGGCATGCAGCATTCACTGGCAATCATTATTTCTGAAATACGGAAGCAATGCTCTGGGCAGGAGCTCTATGCCCTATGAAACAATTCATACAGATTGAACAGACTGGCAAAAATCCATTCAGATTGGAACAACAAACCTCTGCTCTGTGGAGTGCCCTGTGGAAGAATCTTTGAGTTTAAAGAAATCACTTCTAAATTAAGAGCAAAAAGCCCTAATCTAGGTAAAGTATGACACAATGTATATTTGTGGCTCCAATACCACATGGAACAGTAAGCAAAATAAGAAATATTTCCTTCTTCCTCTTATCTTTTTATTTGGGAGATCATTAAGGATTCTGCTTGAATTGGTTCTATAAACAATGCTCATTGATGCAAGGCGAGCACCTATAGTTAGAAATTTCTCTTGCATTTGACCCCATATATTATACCTAATGATACTAATTGTTGAGAGGTATGATGTCAACTTACTGGATCTTATTAGATAGAGAATCATTTTCATTGAACAAGCTGTTAGTTGCCTTATTCAATATGAACACTTGAAGACAACTGAAGAAAGATGGTCAAAATTGCTTAGATGATGTGACCAATTTTGTTCAGAAAGCCATGTATGAGAAGCTTATAGAAATTTATTTTTAATGTGGAGAAATACAAACCTTATACATTCTGAAAGTATCTTTTTTATAATATCAAAATCCAGGAATCACAATCATAGTTACAAATTATCCAATGTTTATTTGTTCTCAGGCATCAAACATCCATTTGTGATATAAAATATGATCATATGGTCAGTGAGGATTTGGTGAATTTCCTAAATACAATATTTTACAGTGAAAAGGATGATTTGAGTATCATTATCAAATTTTCTTTCCACACTATTTAGTTCTGTATATTTTAGTATGTAATGTAGTATATAATTTAGTATGAAAATTATAGAAATGTAGGAATACATTGGGAAATACCTTGAGGAACTAGGATAATATGTACTTGATTCCTTAGAAATTTCCATTTAAAATAATAATCTTCATTTTTCCTCCTGGGGATATTATGACAAATTTTGACATATTGAAAATCACTTATCTATTCAAATTTATTTTCTAAGTCTGTGGAGGGCAGTTTGAAATTAAGAAAAGCTACAATATCTGACTAGGGGTCTGTGTACTGGACTGAGTGGAACTGCTCAATCTAAGCTCCCTTTCAAATTACACTTTGTTTATTTAATTGTGTCTTAGTTCCTCAAAAATCCTTACTTTTTCTCTCATCATATCTTCCCAAGGTCCAGTTATCTAATTTAATACCTTTCTTAAGATCTCATTTTAGTATTTCAGACATATCTGCAGAGTTCTCTTTGAAGTAGCTTGACATTCCCAGTTTCCAAGGATTACAATGCCAACACAGCTAGTTTTGGGGGAGAGAAGTACAAGAGGACTGTTTTGGTTGCTATAGTCTTCTAAAATGTTTAAAGTATATTTCCTAGTAAAAATGTGAATTGTTTTTCAATAATCTCAATCTGATTTATAATCTGAGAATAATTGCTATTACTTGCTGGGTCTCTACAACTAAACTAATAAAATATAGTAAGTTTACAATTATATTGACATTTCCAGAAATTTTTGACTGCAGCGATTTGGAAAATCCATTGAATTGCTCTGTGTACTGTGGCAACTTAATGTGGAACTGCTTAATTCAACATAGAATGCTTTGTAACTCTTAGCACACACAATTCATTTTAAATCAAAAGTTCAGACATTTTCATTCATCCAAAAGAATGAGTTTATTATAATCTACCCATTTATGTTTTGAAAGAACATAAATGATGGTGAAGTAACTTAAAAGCTTTATAAAGCACTTCTCCTCTTATTTTCTTTATCAACTGACCCTTATTCCTAGATTATTTTCTGCACTTTTCCCTCCTGTGTTATTTATAGCCTAATTTCATAGACACTAACTCTCTCAAATGCCTCATGTCTCCAGTACTTTTTGCTTCAGTTTAGCCTAACACTTTAAATATACTTCACATGCTGATTTTTTCTTTAACTACAGTTCTCTGCTTCTATAATTATCATGTCTATCCCTAGAGAAACTCAGTGCAACACACAGATAGATGTAAGTGTTCTATACTCATCTTTTTGAACACCCATGCCCTTTAATATATTTCTTAGACTTTAAACTTCTAAAGTTCAGAATAAAATTTGGTGATTTTTTTCAAAATAGTTAATTGTGTTTCATGACAAAGTATTTTAACTCCAGAAAAATAAATTAGAAACTACTGAGATGACTCAGTAGATGAAGATACCTTTTTTACAAACTTTTACAATTAAGTTTTTTGAGTTAAATCTCTGGAGCGCAAGTAATGGGAGGAAACAATCTTCCTTTGAGATTTGGACTGCTGTCTACATATTACTACTATGGGATGTGTGTCCCATTCCTCAAATAAATAAAACACTTTTTGAAAACTAAAATAAATAAAAATTATATTAACAAATTTATTTGTTTATTTAATTCTTGTGAAATTGTAACTCACTTGTACATATTCAAGATCCAAGCTCAACCCTATGATCTGAAATTATAGTTGATTGAGTAAACAAATTACCTATCATTTCCATTTGTTTTCTATAAAACTTCTTTTTGGGTAAAATGATGCCCTGGATCAATGTAACGTAAAACTTCATTAAATAATTTTCAGTTCAGATTTTTTGAAGGAGAAGCATAGGCCTAAAATGATAAATAGTACTCTACCATGTCTTACCATGACTATTAAAAATAAAAGCAATCATATGAAGTGAATGAGCTAATCAATACCACTATTTCTTTTAATAACCCTGTATACCAATAGCCAAAAGGAGGAAAGAACATCAATATAATCTCATAGTGTGTTTGACAATGCAGTGTTCATTCTTATGTTTATATCCTGAGATTCATAAATTAATATTTTCTTATTTGAAATGTCCACATATACTATAGTTTATAAGAGCCCAAAACCCTTAGCATGCTTTTGAGCTTTCAGGCAGAACAGGCAACTTATGTGGAGACTCTTACTATATAAAGCTTTTACATGTCTCCAAGCTACATTTCAGGCTCTCAGCCAGTACTTTTTTTCCTTCTTTCAATTACTCTTGTCTCCTACTTTGCAATTTCTATGTCTGTTCTTTATTACACTTCAGGAAATATGAACTCCATCAAGGTTGAACTGTGTGGTTGTCTCCTTGTAACTTATTAGGTACATCAGAAAGGATGTAGCCATAATTTGAACACAAGTTTTATGACTGTGACATGGAATTGAGGTTTGGATTTTCATTAATGATCTCCTTCAGTTTTGATCTATGTTCCACTGATGCTTTCTCAAGTGGTGCCAAAGTCAAATGCGCAACAGGGAGCATGCACCAGTGTAGACGCCACCGGTGTATTAGCTCTTGCATGAAATGGCATTCTATCATATTGAAAATGATTTTGATGAGAATTTCAAAGAAATCTTTCTATGAATAGGAAATATTACTGAACAAGCCTGTGCAATGCAGTGCCTCTGCTGTTCATTAGAAGTAAATTTAAAATGGCAAATGCCTACGAATCCTTGCACTGCAGAGGCTGAAGCAGGAATCTCAGAAGTTCAAGGCCAGCCTAGCTAGAAAGGAAGACTATATCAAAAAGAAGGAGGGGGAAATCAAGAGGAGAATTTAAATCCTCAATGCGTGAGATTTCAAAACGTCTTTGAGAATGAGCTAATCTTGTTCAAATAGGATATTTAAAGACACCTTTTTGCTATTTCCATCTTCATAGAGTCTTGTTTCTTATTTACCAAATGCATATAAGACTTATTCTTAACATTTTATTTTTATTATACTATCTTCTACTTTTCCTTTCAGTGACAAATATTAATAGAGTTTCTACCAACTGTCACAAATTCTGAAAGGCTCAAGAGTAATTAAGCTGAGTAAGAAACAATCTTTACTGTCAAGAAGTAAATTACTGTAGAGTCCTGGGAAGATGAAAAGTAGACATTGTTTATTTTATGGTTCAAATTAAAATAAATATATATATTTGCACCTGTACACATGCAAACACAAACACTTAAGAAATACACCATATTTTGGGATGGAACTAATAATTCAAAAAGTAACAGTAGTGCATACTTAAAAAATTAGGGAGATTTAGAAAGGACATGAGTCCAACATAATTATGAAACTTAAATTTTTATCTTATGGATAATTTTAACTCTGCTTGTATTTGAGCTTCTGTAAGTGTATTAGTATATGTGTGTGTATGTCTGTGTGTATGTATGTGCATGCACATGCATGTGTGTAGAATGAGTGGCGGCAAGAGACATAATTATAGTCATTTTATGAGGAATAAAATGACAATTATTTTGAAATTCAGAAATGTGATACACCATATTGAATGAATGCTTAGGAAATGTTGACATGTTTGTGAATATTCAATATGGCATACAAGTAAGTAATTCTGGAGTGAGTGTATTGGTTCAATTTTGCTTAATGAGAAGTCATTAATCCTTTTAGCCTCATTATCCAGATAATTTAAGGAAACATTTGCTCAGCATTCTAGCTTGTCTGGATTGCTTCATCAAGGAATTTCACATTCCTTTTTATGGTTTCTTAAAATTTTGTGTAATATTTAATAGGACTGCCATAGCTAATTACCACAGACTGGGTGAATTACCCAATGCTATTTTATTGTCTTATAGTTCAGGAAACTAGCACTTTACATAGTGCAGTCAAGTTGATGTCTTTTGTGGTATTTCTTCATTATGTACAGGTGATACATTCCCTAAGTATTTGTACAGGTTTTCCCCTTAAACATGTGATCTTTGTGTTATTGTAATTAAACTACTAATGAAAAATATATGAATAATAAACATGAAAAAGGCCCATTGTTACCTTAATCTTTAAGAAAATGAGATTTTGAATTATAGGAGCGGACAAAATTGGCCACAAGGATGAGATGCTTGAGACATTGAAACTTTCTAATATCAGGTTATATAGGAAAAAGAAATCACAAAACTTATGTCATTTAAAAGCATGTGCATCACTGACAAATTATTAAAAAGCAATTTGGTGGCCAGATCTTAGAGATTATAACGATAATGTATAGTGAAATTTTTCACTGAAAGGTCAATTTAGGTGACTAAAGTCACAAAGATAGCAAACAATTCTACATATAAGGATAAATTATTTTCTTCAACCACTAGAATAGATAACATATATTGCTCTATTGTACTTCAATACATCAATATCTAGAAAGTTTTAATAAACACAAAAGCATACTAGAAATTATAAATATTTATACATCTTGGCATTTTATGAACATCTCTGGAAATAAATCAATTTAAAATTTGCACTTAAAACTTCATATATACCTACCCTCTAAATGAAATATTAAAACTTAATTATATATTTCCAGCCCTAATAGGCAGAGCCTAGGAAATGCCAGAGTGAGGCAAAAAGGAAATGGAAACAATCCAGAATGATTCCCAAAGTCACCCTTGGGCCTCCACAGGGACACACACACACACACACACACACACACACACAAATAAATAAATAATAAAAAACAAAAATAATTATAAGACGATGACTATGCTGACAATGGAAATCACATTATCTTTCCATCAATGATTTAAAAATGAATTTTTTAACATTATTTGAGGAGATCAATTCTGTGACAAAAATCCTCATATTTATGTCCCAATCTCAATATGACTATTAAAAACTATTTTATCAATATACCCCCAGCTGGGAATTGGAAAAGTCAATACCTTTATTTGTTAATATGTTTATACATACAGACATTTTATGGATATACATTTAAGCATAATTTTATATCACAGTAGAATATTCCAAGTGTTTATATTAATTTTCTTCTATATTGGCACAGGTATAATGGGTTGGCTTAATCATTTGTGAAAGTTCATTTCATCTCTCAGCTTGACACTTGATGTGGGCCTCTGGGTGCATCTATGAAAAATTATTTAATTAGGGCAGACCTCTAGGCTAGTCTATTTTCAATCATTTAAAACCATTCTGGGAAGATTCATCCCATGTAGTTAATATGGATAGATCTTGTTAGCATTTTTAGCAAACTTGGCAACAAGCTGGTTTTTACCATTCTTCGCTGTTTACTCTTCCTGTTGGAATGATTTGTTCAATTCCTTTGACAAGTCTTGGTGGTTTAGCTCTCCTGTAGCCTGGAATTTTAAATATGGATAAAAATCCCTTGTTCCCTGAGATATTCGGATCCCGTATTTATTCTAGAAATTAAGTTTTAAATCTAAGACACAAATTTCATTCATTGTGTTTTTCTTCAAATCATAATTAAGCTTCATATATGAATATATATTTTTTGGAACTTGAAATTGAAGATAAAGAAACAGAATAAGATATCTGCTCTTTGGAGGTGACTTTTTATTTTCATTTGCACTAAAATATTTGTTAGTCTAATGATTATGTAGACATTCAATCATTAAACTCTAGCTCTACGCATATCCAAAGAAAGGCATGTTCACAACATATTTTAAATTTATACTTTCTGGATTGCCATTTAAAACACTGGACTTACACTTTGATTGACATATTATGCTTGAAGTAGCTGGCTGTGGTGGGATCTGTTCTAATAGATCTTGAAATCAAAGTTCAGACTTCTACTCAGCCCAATAATTTTACAAATACCCTAATTGTTTGTATTTTGTCTTTCTTAAAACATATAATGTGTTTCCCTTTTCTTACATTGTATTTTGCCAGCAATATTATTGAATGACAGCAACAAATGCAAATCCAGCTCCACCATTCAATATCCTTATAAGAAATAATGTAGCTGTGTTTCATGTGCATAATTGCAATTTGCCATGGAAAGGTGAATAAAGGCCTGGTCATCATAACCAGTAAAACCAGATCCTTGATGTGTTATATTTGGGAGACTTCCTGTAACAGAATCTTTATACTGTCTATAGAGTAATGGGTCAAAACAAAAATTTGGTACATTTATTTCTTTGCTGATTGCCATTCTTATGATCTCTGTGTTTTCAAGATAATTCTTTCCTAACATTTCCTGTAGATCTTGGCAGAGGAAATTTAAAATTTCGATTAATCCTCAACACTTTTAAAAATTAAAAAAGAAATAAAACATTTACTTTACGCTTACTTTCCACTGAATATTTTTTCCAAATGAAATGGTCTTAGAACTTTGAATGAGCGTTCAGTTGGCCTCACTAAAACAGAAATACAATTTCATGTCAACTAACTGTATGACCTTAGACACTCTTTTATTCAAAACTTGGTATTTTTTAGCTTTAAAAGAAGGGTTTCTTGATTTTGGTCACTAAGGCTTCAGAATACATTTGAAATAATTTATACTTTCTCATTATGGCTTATTTAAGAAAATCCACTAGTTTCAATGGAACTTTTTTTACTTGATTGATTGATTGAATTTATTTCTTTCACTCATACAAAGTTGGTAAATACCCCATTCCCCTCCCTCCCTCTTGGATCCTCTTGCTCACTCCTTTCTTTTCCTTTTCCTTTCCCCCCTTCCTCCCTTTCTCCCAGTGCGCTCTTCCCCTCCTCCCCCTTTCCTGGAGCATCCTTTAGTGTGCATGTCAAACTTCCCTCTGGGTCCTCTTCTCTGATGAGGTATAAGGACTCTGTGGCATTGCCTAAAGCTCTTTTTTGTGTTCCCCTTTAGTACAGGAACACTATTGTAGCTGTTAATGCCTTGCCTCTAATAATCCTAGTGCCTGTGATCCATGCTAGACTTTAGGGGTTCAATGATATGTTGGTAATTGCGCAAGTCATGCAAAGTCCTATTATGATTACTTTGGCCCTAACTTGTATGGAGTATCTTGCATATCGTTGCTCCTCCTCATCTTTAGGCTCTTACAATCTTACTGCCTCCTCTTCCGCAAATTTCCCTGAGCTTTAGGATGGAGAGAGATTAGGCTGGCCTGGTTCCAGGTGGTTGATGAGTCTCTGATTTTCCGAATTATGGTTTGTTGATTTTTTTTTTCAGTTTTGCTGTTCCTGCACCGCCCTTGATACATTCTGGTGGGTATTGATATCAACCCCTAGACTGCGCGAGTGAGCCTGTGTTTTCAGGGACAGCCGAAGAGGGGAGGGCTCAATGGAATTTTTTAACTTTGAAAATATTCAAATACTGGTTTCCTGAATTTATTGTTATTTTGATGGTATCATGAAAATGTTAATAACATATTTGAAATGACTATGGATATGTTAGTTTTTGTTTTTTTAAACTTCCACTGTTGGGGGCTGGAGAAAGTGGCTCAGGGGTTAAGCCTCTGCCTTGCAGTTGGAAGGTCCTGAGTTCGGATCCTAGACTCCACGTATAGGCGCAAGGCAGAAGCCAGGGGCAGCCTGCATTTCTGGTCCTGGTAGGGCAGAGCCTGTGAATCCCGGGGCAGAGTAAACAAGGAGGAGGTGGAGGCGGTCCATGATGATTCCCGAATTCGTCCATGGTTCTACACACACACACATACACATATACACACACATATATGCATGCACACACGCGCACACGCACAATTGAATTAAAAAAAAAAAAACGTGAACTTCCACTGGTGGGCTGGAGAGATGTCTTAAGGTTTGAGACTCTGAATCACAAGCTTCCTGAAATCAACTCCCAGGTCCCAGTAAAAACACCAGGCAGAAATTGCAGCAGCCTGTATTTCTGACCCTAGTCGGCGGAGAATGGGAAATCCCAGATCTAAGTTACAAGGAAGTAGAAGCAATTCAAGATGATTCATGAAGTCACACTTGGTCCTCCACAGGGACACACAGTGATACACACACACACTCACACTTTTTTTAAAAGTTAAAAAAATAAATCTGTACTGATGATTCTTGAAAATTACTTTTAAGTTGAAAGACAAAAAAATTACTATAATAGTAATGTTATTTTTTCAAGCTTAGATTAGCCATGTGACAGTGACAAATAATAGTACTTTGAGCATTTATCTTCAGCAGAATTAGCACCTAACATTCAGTCTATGCAGTACAGTTTACCTGAAGCAAACATTATAATTTTGATCCATCTCACCTGTCCTTCAATTGCGCTCAAAAAAAATCAACAACCAAGCTCTGCAAATATGGCAAATGCTGACATACATCCCCATCAAAGTGATATGCAGCCTTTGTTGCCAGTAAAAATGTACACAATTCTTCCAAGGCATAGACTTAATTTAGCGAGCAGCGACCAAGTTGTCTTGATCTTGTATGTATTTGGCTACTCTGTCCTAGAAGAAATGGCAAATTACTACCTTCAACCTGTGTTTTTTAAGTATAATGATCTGGATTAAAATTTGCATTTATATCTCTGCTGTTTTACTGAACAGAATTTAAATATTTATTTAACTACAAATCCATAGAAAGCAGCAAAAAATACAGTGGTAACAGAAATATCTATGAAATGGCTTGTCCTTTAAAAACTCATGAAAAACTCAGAACATTTCTCGTTTAACTGTCCCAGAGACTCTGCTCAGGAAACCTCATGCACAAATGTTATTTTATTCATGCATATTGATCCCTTACATTATTTTATCAGTTGCCTTAGATTGCAGAACACACCAGGATGATTCTGGTCCTAACAGAACACATAGCAATGGGAGAATCTATTCTTTAGATGGTTCATTTCCAGGAATACAAAGAAGCCCACAGTTTCCTTGGCTTCCTTGATGTGTGAGTAATTGATTCAAGACAGGCTTTCTTATGTAAAATATGGATCTTCCCTAGTTAAAAGCCCACTATGGTTATTATCTTCACAAAAATAAAATGGTGGAGACAGACCAGAACCTACTTAATGGCATGATGCAGACACATACTAACTTCATTTATATTATTTATATTATTATAGTGAAGATTTACTTAAGACTTTTTGAATATGATTCTGATCAATATTGATAAGAAAAAAATTTTAAATGGGTGATTCAACTCTGATGTTGGTATTTTATCAGTAAAATAGGTGTTTCAGCTTGAATCGGAAATGTAACACACAGGCTCATGCTTAGCTAGCTATGGAAACTTTAGGAGTGGCACAATAGTCACTGGCATTGAAACTGACAGACTGTCCCCTTTGTTTGCGTCCCTCTCTGTGTTTTGGTTTCAGCCATGTGAAGAGTTTCTGCTACATGCTTCTATCACTATGTACTATCTCCATGATTGATTGAAATCACTGAAACTTAAAGCAAAACCGGTTCTTCTCCTGTGAATTGTGAGCGCTCATGTATTTTGTTACAGAAGCAAGAAAATTAACTAATTCTAGATGCATTCATTATCACATTCACTCAATCTTCTTTTAATATATTGTTTTCATTCAGAGGTTTTTGAAGATGACGTGACATTTCTTCGTTGCCTCCCCATCCATTTGTATGTGTCCGTCATGAAGATTTTACTCTGTACTCTTTGGTTTTAGCTGCTCAATGTATTAATTATTAAATATCCTAAGGCACAGATGCCCCAAAGAAACAAAGTTCAATTAAAATTTATATTTAATAATTTATAGACAACCCTCAGTCCCAATTCATTACATTATATACATTATAGTAGTATAAAAATCTGTAAGTATATTATAGAGGGCTCAGGAAGCAATTTTTACTAGTTTTTGTTCTCTTTGAATAAAGATCAACAAATACTGTAGAGGTATTTACAAAAGCAAGAAGATCGCATTTTGAAAGTTTCCATCATAAATAAATGATAAATAGAAATTTTTGTTATATTTGACCTGATTAAAATTACATAATTGTGTTATATTAAACCACTATATTTTGACTCATAAATATATACAATTTTATGTTCAATTAAAATATTATAAATTTTGGGGCTGAAGAGGTGGCTCAGGGGTTAAGCCTCTACCTTGTAGGCAGAAGGTCCTGAGTTCGGATCCTAGACCCCAAGTATACACGCCAGCCGGAAGCAGGGGCGGCCTGCGTTTCTGGTCCTGGTTGGGCGGAGCCTGTGAATCCCGGGCAGAGTAAAGAAGAAGGAGGTGGAGGCGGTCCATGGTGATTCCTGAACTCACCTGTGGTTTTACACACAGACACATACATACACACACAATTAAATAAATAATAAAAAAATAAAAAAATAAAATATAAATTTCAAAAATGTTAAAATTTAATATTTCTAATGGGAATATTTCTTCAAAAACAAATAGAATAATAAGATAGGCTTATTTACAATTTCTTAATCCTCGAGAAGTGTTCCATGGGCATAATAACGGTAGCAGCAGCATAATTCACTGAATCATTTTCATGCAAAGGGGAATGCATAACAACACTACAGTATTTTAAGGACTTCTATCATTTCACAGCAAGCATAAACATTTCCTTTGACATTTTCTCTTGTTGTCACATCAGCATCTACAGAATATTATCACTGAGCACCTAGAATGAATATTGAGTACAAAGAAGTAGTAATTTATAATGTCACAAAATACTGTGTTCATGTGTGTATGTGTGTGTATGCATGTGTGTATGTAATGTGGGTGCTAATACATATCTATGATTTTGTGGAAGTCAGAAGTTTACTTTAGGTTCCATAACTTTGGAAGCATAATTATTATTATTATTATTATTATTATTATTATTATTATTATTATTATTCTAAGGCATAGGCCTTTCTTAAGTGGCTAGGTGAGTAGACCAGCTAGCCACCAGGTTATGTCAGTCTCTTTCTCCCAGGACATATACATCACAATTCCAAAATTTCGTGGTGCTGGAAATCAAACTCAAGTTCTCATGAATTCACAGCATGCATTGATAGGGCCGTCTCCCCAGTCCCACATATCTGTATAAAGTCAAATAATATTTTTCCTAATGTGTCATCACATTTTGTGGCAGAATAAAATAGATACTTGTTCCTGTCCAACTGTCTACTGTTTACTTTTTTTTTCTGCAGGATTTTCTTACTCTGCCACCTTCCAGTCCAGGCAGTGTTTCTGAGCTGAAATAGAGTATATTCATGTTTATGTATAAGCTTTTAAATTTCTATGCTTCTTACAGTGATGAGTTAAAATATTAATAAACTAATGGATGGAGCCATTGTTAGCTTTCTTTTCTTTATCTTATAACACGCTCTGTTTAGAACCATAAACTTTTACCATTCTGGATCTGGTTTTTCATTTCTATATTGTCCTGAGCTACATTTCAGCACATAACCATTGCACATATATTGCACTGAAAGACTCTTCCATTTTTCGCATCTTGTTTTGTTCTTTGCCAATATCTCTCATGCTTTGACTTTAGAGACAATTATGTAGGAATGCCTAGTTTGACATCTTAGTATGAGGCAGTAAACTTTGTTATCATTCTTTTACAATAAACAGACCCTATACTTTATGACATTCACTTGCTCTTACATCACTGAGTGATTATTTGATTCATTTATTTACATCCTCTAAAGAATTTGTATGAAAGTTCTTTAACCGTCTCTGTCTCCTTCACATTAGACATGGTTTGTACACATACCTGAAACTCAGCGAATATTTGTGGAATGAGTACATGAAACAGTAAATGAATGACTCCGTTTGCTTCCAAAGTTTTACATACCAGATCCACAACAGTAGCAGTTATACAGGTAAATGTGTTTTGAATAATATTGCCACAAAGGATGACTTGTGAGAATAATGAAAATAAATGCATACACATGAGATACTCCAGAAAGTTTATTAAAAGTTAAGGAACTGTGATTGCTAATATTAACTTTAATGAATGTTGGGGATAAAAATGGGGAGTAACAGGCATGTAGAAATTGATATTAATATAGCTCAAGTGACAATACAAGCTCGAGATTGTACTGTTAGATTAAAATCAAAATGACCTTATAATCAATAGTATTGAAGAATGAATATAAATATAAGTTACTTGATGAAGCATCTTTGTTATTGTCGTGACAGTTTATGTAATTCCTTTGAGTTATTCCTGTGAAATTGAAATCTCAGCATATTGTAGGTATAATTTCCAAATCTGTGTACTAACCAAATCTGGAGCAAGAACCACATCATTCTTTCTCAGATAACAAGCAGATGTTCAGAGCAGCTTGTGTCCAATTAGATTAAAAAATATTTAAAATCCTCCTAGATGCATTCTTCATTGTTTGTGTCCAGAAGTAAAGAGTATTCATTTCATGGGATTTGCTTTACACATTCTCTCATGAGTACCATAACCTACAACAAACAAATTACATTGCTGCTGACAGGTGGCACACAACCAGAGGATAAACTATCCTCCCATACTCCACAATAAGGGCTGGTGGTTATAACACAATCACGCTCCTTCTTCATACCACTTAACCACAATGACCACAGCAACCACATGTCACCTCCAATACTTTTCTAGTGATATTAAGAGATGAATGGAAGACTCTCTCTTGGAAAGAAACCAAGTTTCTAGGGAATATCAGATTATCTTTGGGGAAATCAAATCCATTACAGAGGGAGAGAAGCATTCAAAATTAGGAAAAAGGAAATTAAAACACTGTAGCATTATCATATCTGCAGGTTTTCCTGTGAAATGACTAAGTGTGATGCAGATGTTTATCTCATATATACCTTGTTTAGACTTCAGTATAATAAATTTAAAGGGAAATCTTTAATCAAGAATTTTGCCATAATATTGTTGGATCACCAGCAGAAACTTTTAAAATAGATGCTCACTGGCTATATTCATTTTCACCAATGAATTCAAGAAAGCTACTATTACATTTAGAATAATGTTTGCTACCTAAGAACAAAGAGCTATTGAATTTCCATGAAAGACCTGCTCATGTCAGTGCTGACCATCAGATGAGATTTTATTCCATCCACTATCTATATTTTATACTATTTTCTCATTTATGGAGTAAGTTTAAGAATCAACATTAATCACTTGAATAACAAATATATCAACTAAAATTTTAAGGAATTAATGGAGTGAATAAAATATTTTATTACATTATGTAATTACTTTTGGGTACATATTCCTGAGAGTAATATTGAGTCTGTAAAATATGATTATTTAAAGCTTTGCAACTCTATTTTGAGTTTTTAATTCACTTAATGATTATGGCTAAATTGGTATTTTTTCTACTTTTGAATATGTGTATATATGTGAGTGTGTGTGTGCACGCGCGTGTGTGCCTGTGAGTCTCCACAGGCATTGTGTGTGCCTGTGGAGACTCAAGAATGACTTCAGGAATAACTGTGGATTGTTTCTATCTTCTATTTAATTTTCCCTGGAGTTTCCTAGCTTCTACCTTCCAGGTTGAAAGTACAAGCCACAGCCATTTCTGCCTGGCATTTTTGCATAGGATCCAGGATCAGAACTCAAGATGTTGTGCTTGTGAGGCAGAGGTTTAACCCCTGAATCATCTCTCTGGACCATATATTTTGATAACTGTTACTTTACATGACATGAATTGTGTATGTGAAATGCAGAATATGACAAACAGATTACTGGAAAGAGCCATGATATCTAATAACAATGAGAATTTGTTATTAGAATTATTTGGCTTTGAATTTTTGCTTGTAATAATCCTTTTCAAACATGAAAGTTAATAATAAATAATCTATTTATTGGACTAGATAAGTCCAGATAGTCTTTTTATCTGTCTATACACTAGAGGAAAATGTAATCTTATAGACTTCTTTCTGTCTAAGGTGATAATTTTTTATATCTGTTTTTATAAATATTTAGGATTCATTGAAAACTGTTTTATCTTTTGCAATAGAATGTGAAATAAATGTTTCAATGACTATATCTGGTAATTGTTCTCATTATCGAATATTTATTTGATATTGGTCATGTCATAACATCTTATGATATACTGCATTATTACCACTGTAAGTTATAAAAATATTTACAACTGAGAACAATGTATTATTCCAGGAAAATAAAATTAGTCATCAAAATTTATTTGACTAGAAGATAACTGAATTCTTAATAATATTTGAATTCTTTCTTAAGCAGTCATTCTCCAATTGAGACAACCATGAGTAGATCTGCAGAAGAAGGAAACAGAGGCTGAAGTGTCACAAATACTGAGCAGCATGACTGAGATGCAAATTACTCATGGGCCTGTTCTTTCAGCAAATGTAGTCCACTTCAGTATATCCTAGTTTATTTTCTAAAACTGAGGACAAAGAATAAGTAAAAGGAACATTTGTTTCAAAGAAGGGCTTAAATTTTTCAAGAGAACTCTAGAAAAATTTGGGATCCAAAAGCGAAGTCAGATGAACAGGGTTTTTATATGATCACTAAGACTTGAGGAGACAATATCATCATATAGAAAAAGTTAAAAGAAAGCTTTAATATATTTTATTTCAGTATTTCGGTATACATGTGGAAATGTTCTCTGTTTGGGCACCTGTGGGATGATTGCATGTAAGTGTGTGTGTGTGTGTGTGTGTGTGTGTGTGTGTGTGTGTGTGTTCCAAAATTCAACACTTAGGGATGGAGAGATGGTTCAGGGGTTATGCCTCTGTCTCATAAGCACAAGGTCTTAACTTTGAACCCCAGAATCCATGTAAACATGCCAGGAGGGATAGAACATGTTAGACAGTAAAAATGCCATTAAACAGTAGAGAATGGGGTTAGCCTCCAGGTAACCAACCACCTACTGACTATTTTTTTTAACCACTCATACAAACTTAATAGGTACTGCAGTCCCCTCCCTCCATCCACCCCTTCCTGGTCCCCCTTGCTACCTGCACCCTTTTCCCCTTCCTTTCACCTCCTCTTCCCCCCCCCAATCCCTGGAGCATCCTTTAGAGTGAATGTCCAACTTCCCTCTGTGTCCTCCACTCTAATGAGGTGTATGGAGTCAGTAGCCTTGCCTAGAGCCTTTTCCTGTGCCCCCTTTATTATGGGAACACAGTTGTGCCTGTTAATCCCTTGCCTCTAAGGATCCTAGTGGCTCTGATCCATCCACAACACAATAAACAGCAGAAAATACACTAACTCTTGGAAACTAAACATATGATGCTAAATAAGAATTGGGTTCAGGAAAAAATCATAAAGGAAATTCAAGACTTCCTAGAAGAAAATGATAATGAAGATACAACTTATCAAAATCTTTGGGACACAATGAAAGCTGTCCTAAGAGATAAGTGGATAGCTCTTAATGCTTATATCAAAAAAATAGAAACATCACAAATAAATAACTTAACAATGCAGCTTTAAGCTTTAGAGACACTAGAGCAATCCAATCCCAAAAGCAGTAGAAGAAAGGGGATTAGCAAAATCTGGGGAGAAATATCCAAAATTCAGATAAGGAAAATGATACAGAGAATTAACCAGTCAAAAAGCTGGTTCTTTGAAAAAATCAATAAGATTGATACACCCCTAGCTAGATTAACTACTTACTAACTCTTAACCCAACCCATTCCCCCTCATGATAGGGAGAACATTCAAAGCACTGTAAATGAATTTAACTAACAGTGGATGGAGAGAAAACTCATAGTAGACTAGATAAGATATGTCAGTACTAACCACAAACATCCAATAACAACATTGCATCTAGACATCTCTTATTATATCTTTAAATAAAAAAAATGTCAATAGCCTGCCCATACAGCCCAGTGCAATGGAAGAACAGTGAAATAGTTAATAGTCACCAGGAAAAATTCAGGAATATCAAAAATTCTGTAATGTTCACTCAGAATCAGGCCAACCAAATCTCTTCCCATCCTATGGCTCAGGTAACCTTGCATAAGAAGGGGTTGTAAGAGCCTAAAGAAGGGGAGGTCCACTGCTGAACAAGATATTCCATTCAAAACAGGGCTCTGCATCCAAAAATTCACTGCAGTGAACTTATTCTTACCAGACCTGAACAATGGATGAGATATCAACATACACCCATAGACTGGTAATGATGTCAGGAGAAATAATCACATGCAGTGGGAACTTTAGGGGCTAAGGCTAGACAGGTGAAGGGTAATGCTCCTATCAGTGTGTCTGCCCAACTAAGGACCACTTAATTTGCTACAGAGGCCTAAACTTTCAATAGAACATACAACCCAGGAGGGAACCCAGGGCCCGAAGAACCAGACAGCGGGGTGGGAGTGAGAAGGATGGATTGATGAACTGAAAGTGAGTGTCAAAGTAAATGGAGAGGGAGGGAAAGGAGACATAGGAGGATGGGCAGGGATAGTTACTCCATATGCTTGTAAAACTAGGAAAACAAGGGAACAAACAAAATGCAGGGAGGAAAGACAACCTTAGCTTCTGGTCCTGGTAGGTGGAGCCTGAGACATCGCAGAGGTAAGGAAAATAGTGGTAAAGGAGGTAAAAACAGTTCAGGATGATTACCAAAGTATATATATACATAAATGTGTGTGTGTGTGTGTGTGTGTGTGTGTGTGTGTGTGTGTGTGTGTATCCAAAAAAGAATGGGTACAAAAACCTACCTAGTCCTTAAATACATCATTTCAAACAAGCACCGATAAAAAAACATTTATGAAAAACTATATTATCCTTTATGGTAATTCTTTAGAACACAAACATCTAAATGCAAACACCCTTGGTCTCTACAGGGACACAATGCCCTCTGTTAAACACACACACACACACACACACACACACACACACACACACACACATGCAAAAATATTATATTTTTTAAAAGAAGTCAAACTTTGGTGTCTTCTTAAACAGTTCTCTATCTATTTTTGGAATCAAGATCTTTTGCATAACCTGCAGAATGCCAATTAAGAACAGAAATCCCCAGGGAAGCTCCTGTCTCTACCCCTCCAGTACTAAGAAAAGGAGTGCAAGCCAACACACTTCTATATTTTTTAATTTTTTCCACTCATACAAACTTGATAGGTACCCATGCCCCTCACTCCCTTGACCCCTCCCTGGGTTTGCCTTCCTATCTCCCTCATTTTCCCTTTCCTTCCCCCCTCCCTCCTTTTCTCCCAGTGCCCTCCCCCCCCCGGAAAATCTCTTTAATTTACCATTTTTAATAGCTGAGTAGTATTCCATTTTATACCACATTTTCCTAATCCACTCATCAACTGTTGGACATTTGGGCTGATTCCATGACTTTGCTATTGTAAACAGTGCTACTATGAACAATGGTCATGCTTGTGCTATTGAGGTAAATTTTTGTTGCATGGGGGATTATTCCAAAAAGTGGAATAGGAGGATTACATGGCATTTCAATTTTTAATTTTTTAATAATTGCTAGATGGCTTGCCAGAGTAGTTGTATAAGGCTGCATTCCCACAAACATTTTAGGAGAGATCCCATCTCACCACATCTTCTCCAGAATTTGGGGTTGTTTGTACTGTGGATTTTCCCATCCTGACTGGGGTTAGATGAGGTTTTTATTTGCATTTCCTTGATGGTTAAGGATGCGGAGCATTTTTTGAGATATTTGTTAGACATTTCAATTTCCTCATTCGTAAATTTTCTTTTAAGTTCGAAGGCCCATTTTTTAATTGGACCATTTGTTTCTTTGGTGTTTAGTTTTCTAAGTTTTGTGCACTGTGGATAATAGAGCTCTATCAGATATGTGGTTAGTGAAAATTTTCTCCCATTCTGTGGGTTGCCTTTGTGCTTGAGTTACAATCTCTTTATCTGAACAGAAGCTCTTTAATTTCATAAGATCCCATCTGTTGAGTGTTGGTTGTAGTGACTGTGCTATTGTATGTCCTTTTAGGAACTGTTGGCCTACTCCAATCAGCTCAAGGGAGTTCCCTGCCTTTTTAAACATGGTTTTTATAATCTTTGGCCTTATATTAAGGTCCTTGATCCACTTGGAATTAAGTCTTGTACATGGTGACAAGTACAGGTCCAGTTTTAATCTTCTGCATGAGGATATCCAGTTTTACCAGCACCATTTGTTGAAGATGTTGTACTTTTTCCATTGAATTTTTTGGGCCCCTTTGTCGAAGATCAAATGGCTGTAATGGTGTGGAATAAAATATCTGGGTCTTCAAACTTATCCATTGATCTGTGCATCTATTTTTGAGCCAACATCAACTGTTTTTACAACTATGGATTTGTAATATAGAGTAAGGTTTGGTATGGTGTTACCTCAAGCAGTGTTTTTGTTACTCAGGATTCTTTTTACTATCCTGGGTCTTTTGTGCTTCCATATGAATATTGAGATTGTTTGATCAACCTCTTTAAAGAATTGCTTTGGGATTTTAATTGGTATAGCATTGAATATGTATATTGCCTTTGGTAGGATGATCATTTTTATGATATTGATTCTGCCAATACAGGAACATGGGAGGTCTTTCTACCTTCTGGTGTCTCCTGCAATTTCTTTCTTTAGGGTTTTAAAGTTTTCATTATAAATGTCTCTTACTTCCTTGGTTAGGTTTATACCAAGATATTTCATTTTTTTAGGAGCTATAGTAAATGGGATTGTTTCTCTCAGGGCTTTTTCACTCCTTTCATTCTGGGCATATAGGAAGGCCACTGATTTTTGTACATTTATTTTGTATCCTGCCACCCTGCTGAACTTCTCAATTAGTTCCAGGAGCTTCTGGTGGAGTTTTTGGGATCACTCATGTATAAGATCATGTCATCTGCAAATAGGGATAGCTTGACTTCTTGCTGATTTGAATCCCTTTCATTTCCCTTTCTTGTCTTATGGCTTCAGCTGAGACTTCAAGTACAATATTGAATAGAAGTGGTGGGAGTGGACAGCCATTCCTGATTGAAGCAGGAATCCTTCAATTTTTTCCTCATTGAGTATAATCCTTGCTGTTGCCTTGTTGTATACAGCTTTTAATATATTGATAAATTGTTCCTTCCATTCCAACTGTCTCTAGGGTTTGATCATAAAGGGCTGTTGGATTTTGTCAAAAGCTTTTTCTACATCTATCGAGAGTATCATATGGTCTTGGACTTTGGACTGGTTTATATGGTGAATTACATTTATTGATTTGTGTA
Organism: Typhlomys cinereus; assembly: GCA_023101885.1. Classification (NCBI taxonomy): domain Eukaryota; kingdom Metazoa; phylum Chordata; class Mammalia; order Rodentia; family Platacanthomyidae; genus Typhlomys; species Typhlomys cinereus. The sequence goes on from JALPQD010000226.1 coordinate 1,635,088, forward strand.
TGTTGAACCAACCTTGTGTGCTGCATTCTTATTTATTTCTGATGTTTCCATTTTTTTTGATGTAGACATTAAGAGTTATGAACATACCTCTTAGGACAGCTTTCATTGTGTCCCAGAGACTTTGGTAAGTTTATTTTCATTATCATTCACTTTCAGGAAATTTTGAATATCATTTTTAATTTCTTCCTGAATCCAATTCTCCTTCAGCATCATAGTGTTAAGTTTCCAGGAGTTAGTGTATTTTCTGTTGTTTGTTGTGTTATGGATGTCAAACTTTATACCATGGTGGTCAACGTTCCTATATATGTGGAGATTCATTTTGTGGTGCAATATGTGATCTATTTTGGAGAAAGTTCCATGTGCTGCTGAGAAAAATGTGTATTCTTTCGTGTGTGGATGAAAAGTTCGATAGAGATCTGTAAGGTCAATTTCTTTAAGAGTTTGATTAAGTTTCAATTTGTGTTGTTAAGGCTTTGACCTGTTGATCTATCCCATGTTGATAGGGCAGTGTTGAAATCCCCAAGAATTATCGGTTGGAGTTTGATTTCTTGCTTTAGACACTTGAGGGTTTTCTTAATGAATGTGTAGGGGCCTTATTAGGTGCATATATGTTCAGTATTGTGAAGTCTTCCTGGTGAATTGTACTTGTGACTAAAATGTAGTATCTATCTGTGTCTCTTATGATTTTTTTGGTTTGAAGTCCATTTTGTCCGACAGCATAATGGCTACCCTGCCTGTTTCCTGGTTCCATTAGCTTGCAGATTTTTGACCAGCCTTTTATTTTTAGGATGTGCTTATCTTTTGTGGTGAGATGAGTTTCCTGAAGGCAGCAAATTAATGGGTTGTGGTTTTTAATCCAAGTTTGTAATCTGTGTCTCTTGACACAGATTAATATCATTGACATTGAATGTTATAATGGAGAAATTATTCTTAATTCTGGACATTTTATATGTTTAGTGGCTTTTGATAGTGTATTGTTTGACATTTAGGTTTTGGTGGTATTATACTTCCCTTCTGTCTTCCTGGATATGCTTGTTTTTTTCTTCAAGCTTGAGTATCATTTCTAGCATTTTTTGAAGGCCTGGTTTGGTAGACATGTAAGTCTTCACGTTGTCTTTGTGCTGGAAAACTTTTCTTTCTCCCTCGATCATGACAGATAGTCTTGCTGGGTATATCAGTCTGGGTTGACATTTTTCTCATTTAATACTTGAAATAGGTCTCTCCAAGGTCTTCTTCCTTTTACTGTTTCCATTGAGAAGTCATTTGTTATTTTAATAGGTTTAACTTTAAAAGCGACTTTTTTTTTTTTTGAAGCTCTCAGCACCTTTTCTTGGTTGTGAATGTGGAGTGTTTTGATTATTATTTGCAGTGGCGGTTTTCTATTTTGCTCATATCTATTTGGGGTCCAGAATGACTCTTGTATTTGGATGAGCCTCTCATTCTTTAGTTGAGGGAAGTTTTCATTTATGTTAAATTGAAAAATTTCCTCAGGTGTCATATTTTGGGATTCTTGTTGTGGTATTCCATGAATGCACATGTCAGGGTGTCTCATATCTCTTGAATATTCCTCTGAAGTATCTTTTTGGCTTTAACAATGTCTTCCACTGAGTGGGTTAATTCTCCCACTTTGTCTTCAAGATTTGACATTCTATTTTCTGCTTCGTTATTTCTGCTGATAAGACTCTCCATTGTGTTTTGAGTTGAATATAACTTATCTTTTAGTTAGATTTTAAACTCTGACTGAGACAGTTTTAACTGCTCTATGCCTATTTTTCTTTCTTGAACAATTTTTCTCAACCCCTCCAAGTGCCTGTTGTGTTCCTCTTCAAAGTGGTTGATGCGGTTGTTTAACACCTACCAGATTTCCTCTTTGATAGTATTAATCATGGTAATGATCACTCTTTGAAAGTCATTATCTTGAGTCTGGCTTTCTTGGCTATTATCTATGAAATTGTTCTGGTTTGAATCCATTATTATGGGGTTAATTCTTTGGGTGGGAGATTGGTCTTCTTGGGTTTTGTTTCTCATGATCTGCACTTTGAGTTGGGCATTGTTGTTTTGTCTCTTAAGACCTCTCAGTTTGTGTGTTTTTGCCTGAACTGATTTATTTGGTATTACTACTCTCGGGCAGTTATTACTATTGCTTGTCTTGGAGTTGGGTATGTTTGTCTTTTGTTATTGTTATTTCCTATATGAGGCTATTAGGCTGTTAGTACATCAGTTAAGTCAGGTTAAGTAGATGGGGCGGTGAATATTTGTATAGTAGTACACTTTTATGATTTAGTATCTTGGTGATATATGTGAGGGTGAGTGGTGTAATCCTTAGAGTTGTATATTTTTTGGGGGGTGGCTGTATGGAAAAGTTAATCTACAGTGATTAATACTAGAAAGGACATGGTAAAAAAAAAAAAAGAGGTTTACGTATCTTTGTGCTGCATGTGAAGAACGTCTCCCATGTGATAAGATGATTTTAGAGGACTTCAGATGTATGATCTTTGACCCTTAGAGCTTGAATTTCCTTTGGGCTCTATTGAATTCTGAGTAGCAGTGTGTCCTCCGTGGACCACGAGCGAGGGTCCCCGTTGTGCCGGAGGGGCAGAGGGGCTGATGGTGATGGCAGAATACTTCACCTGGGACTTGAGACTTGGTTTAGTGGCCCAGCCAAGCTCCAGTGATAGAGGAATGTGAGCAAGTCCTGTTCTGGTCGGGCGGTCAGGCAGGTGGGAGCAAGAAAGTGGTTGGGGCCCAGAAAATGGACCAGGCAAACTGGAGGCTGCCTGGGTGTTGCCCGCGTTGCTGGTGGGAGAAGCTGGGACAAGGGGCCACCTGGGGGCTGGGGGAACTCACCTGGGATGGAGGATCAGGAGCAAGTCCTGAGGACCTCTCATTCTTTAGATGAGGGAAGTTGTCATTTATGATAATTTGAAAATTTTCCTCAGGTATGGTATTTTGGGATTCTAGTTCTGGTATTCCATGAATGTGCATGTTAGGCTTCTTCAGGGTGTCCCATCACTGTTAAATATTCCTCTCAAGTATCTTTTTGGCTTTAACAACCTCTTCCATTGATCTGGATAATACTTCCACTTTGTCTTAAGATCTGAAATTCTATTTTCTGTTTCTTTAGTTCTGCTGATAAGACTCTCTGCTGAGTTCTGGGTTGAAGATAACTTATCTTTTAGTTTAATTTTAAACTCTGCCTGAGACCGTTTTAACTGTTCTATACCTATTTTTGTTTCTTGAACTGTATTTCTCAACTCCTCCAAGTGTTTTTTGTGTTCCTGCTCAAAGTGGTTCATGTGGTTATTTAACTCCTCCCAGATTTCCTCTTTCATAGTATTGATCATGGTAATGATGATAATTTGAAAGTCATTATCTTGGGTCTGTCTTTCTTTGCTATTTTCTGTTTATTTGTTCTGGTTGGAATCTCTCATTATGGTGTTAATTCTTTCAATGGGAGATTTGTTTTCTTGGGATTTGTTTCTCATGTATCTGCACTTTGACTTGGGCATTGTTGCTTTGTCTTTTAAGACCTTTCAGTTTCTGTGTGTTTTTGACTGAACTAATTCAGTTTGTATTACTCTCAGGCAGTTATTACTAGTGTTTGTCCTGGAGTTGATACTTTTTGTCTGTTTTTATTTTTATTTCCTAAATGAGGTTATTAGACTGTAAGTACATCAATTATGTCAAGTTTAGTAGACAGGGGGTGAATATTAATATTGTAGAGTACTTTTATGATTTAGTACCTTTGTGATATGTGAGCATGAATGGTATAGTCCCTGAAGTTGTGTGTGTTTTTGGGGTGGCTATATGGAAAAGTTAATCTACACTGATTAACACCTGAAAGGAGAAGTATGGTAAAAAAGGAGTTTACTTACCTTTGGGCTGGATGTGAAGAATCTCTCCCATGTGATAGGATGATTTTAGAGGACTTCAGATGTATGGCCTTTGTCCCCTAGAGCTTTCCTTGGGTTTCCTTTGGACTCTGTTGAAAATGAGGAGGAGTGTTTCCTCCCTGGACCACGAGCAACAGTCCAGGGCAGGCAGAAGGGGCAGAGGGGCTGATAGTGATGACTGGGGGCAGCCTGGGCAACACACTTCTCTTTTGTGCAGGAACTGGAAATCTGAACTCAGGTCCTCATGCATGTGCAGCAAATGTTTTATTTATTTTGAATAAACTTTTCATGAGACCCAATTAGCATCAAACTTCCTAAGATATTTTTCATGCATGAAACCTGTTTGTGTTCAGATGCTTGTGTCCTAAAGAATTCCCATAAAGAATAAAATAGTTTTTCCTAAAAGTTTTCTTTATCTGTGCTTGTTTGAAAAGATGTATGTAAGGACTAAGTAGGTTTTGATACCTACACTTTTTAGATAAATGTATGTATTTATATAATAGATCTCTATAATACATTTATTTCATAAAGTGCAACACCTTCCAGGGTGAAGATTAATATATTTTTCTTAATACTTTTAAGTTGTCAATAATGTATAATATATAGTATTATAAAGTTTTTCTAAAATGGCTTTTGGTAACATCATATAGAACTAGTTGATTATATCATATCAGAAATATATAATTACTAATCATACTCAAATGTTGGTCATGAAAGAAAAATTTATAGTTATAAAATATTTTAAATCAGTTTGATTGTGTAGAAGGTACCATAAGTATAGACATAATAAAATATCTGTAGGTCTTGTTTAATTTTTTTCCTTTTTTTAATTATTTTTTACCTAGGTATACAAGCTCAGTAGGTACTCCCTTTCTCCTCCCACCTTAATTCACCTCCTGTTTTCCTCCTATCCCACTCTCCTTCTTTCCCTCTCCCTTACTCCCATTTCTTCTCTCCTCTTTTCTTCATGTTTCCTACTTTCTCTATCCCATCCTCCAAAGCAACTATTTATATGGGCACTGAATCTCCCTCTGAGTGATCTATACTAGTTAGGTTCAGAATCAGTGGCATAACTTGGGGGCCCATTTTTGGGTTGCCCACTAATATGGGAACTTTGTTATATCTGTTTTTTGTCTCTAAGGATCCTACTGCCTACAGCCTTCTACCCTGAGATCCATGATAGTATTTGAGAGCTTGTTGACATGTCAGCTACTGTGCAGGTTAGGCAAAGTCAAATCATATTATAGCAATATCCTATCTGTCGCTGCCCAGACTTAGGTGGAGTATCTTCCCCATCAGTGCTCCTCCCCATCTTCAGGCTCTTATAATCTTACTGTTCCTTCTTCCACAAGGTTCCCTGAGCCTTAGGATGGGGAGAGATTTGACTTGTCTGGTTCTGTGTGAATATTGTAAGGTTTTTGGTGTTCCTAATTATAGTTGTTTGTTTTTTCAGCTTTGCTGTTTCTGCACTGCCTTTGGCGGCAACCAGGTTGGGTGTTGAGACCATCTCCTAATCAAACATAAAAAGCTGATTAACAAAAGTCTTAATTTAAGAAGAGGCTTAAAGTTAGGTGGAAGAATAAGGGTAGGACAGACTAGTGAACGGGGTCAGTCTCCCAGGTATCAGTTGGTTACCATATAACTAGTCTTGAATAAATTTTGTGTCTAATTTTCTACCTCTCTACACAAAAATTTCTATGTTTGCAGCAACATTTTGTTGTATATTAGAAAATACAAAAGAAGAAGAAATATTAAATATTGCATGGTATTTGTAATAGAGAACAATATAGAGGGTTTTTGAAAGATGTTTGGATCTTTGTATATCTGGCAGACACTCTTTTCTCTAGTATACATAAAAATAATATTTTATAAAACTTTAGACTACATGTTAGTCAGCTCTGGCCACAGTGCATTTATGTCAATGGCAATAATTTTGCTGGGAAAGTGATATGGAATTGCACATTTGAGACACTGAGAGATAGCATGACCAGATTTTTCTAATGAAATAAATGGCAGATTTGAAAGTCAATTCAAGGATCACTGTAAGGGTGCTCTTAAATTCTTACTGAATCACAACACATGTCATAAAGAACAAAGCTATGAAATTAATTAGCAATATTTGGTGAGAGATGAAATGGGGACCAAGAGAATGTCAGAATGTAATTTTACTTTTATTAAATGATGGTGAGATGTGTATATATTTATGTATTTCAAAAATTTTAATGTATACCAAATTATAGAACTATACATCCAAAATAAAAGAGTTTTAATTTCAAGGAATTAGAAGTTATTTGAGAAAACACATATTATTATCTTCATTTTAAACTTCATGGAGTTAAATTTGCTTCTAGTATTTTATAAATTCCAATAAATTGAGAGAAAATAACATACTCCAGAAATGTCAAGTATTTACTGCTGGTATACAAAAGTTATGTAACATAATTGCTGCAGTTTTTAAGCCTGCTCTGCATTTAAGTGGTAGTAGCCATCTGGATTGCCTTGTAGCTTCCAAACAGTGCATATCTTTCATCACTGGTAAGAAATTACCCTTTCATTTTGAGTACATTTTAAGGGAGATTATACTCTAGTTAAGACTAAGTTTTATGATTAATTTTAAATATATAAATATTAATTTTCCAATATTTTGAAAGACATATTCTTCCCTCCTAAATACTAGAATTATAGATTAAAGCCAAATGACAAAATGAAATCAAACAACTAAACAATTGTTTTACAAGCACAGTGACCATACAATTCATGATCACAGGGTAAATACAGAAATAGTCACTTCTTGCTATTCTTCTCCTGAAGATGTGGCTTCTATGTTGAAACTTTCAACATTCTGAATTTTATTTTATGTCATCTTGGAGCTTTAGAGATTGTTTTGAGATTTGAGGTTTTGTTGCTTTTTCTAGTTATTTCAGTGGTAGTAAATCTGACTCTTTGTGACCATAGTTTTAAAAAAATCAAAGTGTCAATCACATTTTTCTCTTCAAAGACTTTGGAAGTTGTTAACCCTCCTCCCCTTGCCCTGCCAACTTATCCACCTTTTTTTTTCCTCAGCAGTCCCTCAACAACTCAAGAACAAAGCTCACTACATGTTAGTCAGCTCTGGTTACAATGCATTTATGTCAATGGCAATAATTTGCTGGGAAAGTGATATGGAATTGCACATTTGAGACACTGAGATAGCATGACTAGATTTTTCTAATGAAACAAATGACAGATTTGAAAGTCAATTCAAGGATCACTATAAGGTTGCTCTTAAGTTCTTACTGTATCACAATACATGTCATAAAGAACAAAGCTTTAAAATTAATTAGCAATATTTGATGAGAGATGAAATGGGGACCAAGGGAATGTCAATCTTGATTCAGTAAGGAAAACAATTCACAAATAGAGTCACGAATGAGATAAAATGTACTAAAGATGACTATACTTGTATGGATGCATATAAAAGCTTGATCAAAAATATATGGAGTGAATTGGGTACAATGCACAAGATAACTTGCATAGCATGCAATGAAACTGAGATCTATATGCCAGAATAATAATAAAAAAGCAAGAACAGAAGGTGGTATTTTTCACCTGACAATAATTGTGATAGAAACTTAATGAAAACTAAATATCAAAACAAAGTATTAGTCTTTCACATTGACTCAAAGATCATTGCTAGACCCTTAAAAGAATACAGGAACAAAACTTGATATAATTAGAGCACTTCAAGAGATGTGAATATCCTCAAAAGTACATACAATTTTACTAGGAAAATTCATAAGCATAACCAGAAAAGTGGTTGATTTTGAAAGATTATGAATACTAAGCTGTTGGGCTGGCCCAGGCAAGAGGGCACTGGGAGGAACAGGGCATAGCCAATAGGGCCTAAGATGGTGCTGGGCGGAAGTGAGTAAGGTATAGCCGAGCACACGGGCCTAAGATGGTGTGGGGAGGAAGTGAACAAGGCGTAGCCGAGCACATGGGGCCTAAGATGCCACTTGGAGCTAGTGTGTAGGGCATAGCTGAGCACATGGGGCCTAAGATGCCGCTGGGAGCTAGTGTGCAGGGCGTAACCCTGTTTGCATCACAGGGAACCTTGACTGATTCATAAGAGTTCTGTAATGCTGACCCTCGGCAGTGAAGCCTGTGTGCTATGCTGACCTTTAATATGATTGGCTGCCTATTTCGTGCCTCGTGGTTTTTGCCTTTATAAACTGCTGCGTTGTGTACAATAAAGTGAGTTCATGCTTTGACTTAACTCCCTGCCATGCCTGATTGTCTCCTGGGACCTGGGAGGTGGAGGGGCAGGCAGTGCGATCACCTCTCTACTTCCTGGCAGCCAGAAGCCGACACCGCACATCTGGTGCCCCTTGTGAGGACATCTTCTTCCAGGAATAGTTGGAACCAAGTAGTCTATTGAGGTGAGTGAGACCTTCAGTATGGGTAACACAATGAGCATGCCTGACCCAGCACTTAAAGCACAGAGACTCATGTTGAAGAGCCATGGTTTAGAGATTTCAGACTCAAGGCTGCTAAGGTCTGGCAGATGGTCATTGACTTAGCATCTTGGGTTCCATCCTGTAACCTCTTTTCATGGACCACCTGGGCTAGGGTAGAAAACCTTGCCAGAAAACAAAAGAAGCATTTTGGGATGTTGCCCCCCCCCGGGGGGTTTTACCTTACCATTTTGGCACTTAAGGTGTCTTTCCATCTCTACACGATCCAGCCCCCACCAAAGATGAAAATAGATGCTGAACAGACAAAGGAGGAGAGTTCACCCACACTGGAATGCCAAAGCTCAAAGAAAGCGGAGGATTGGGAGAAATTTGGTGAGGAGAGAGCCCAGACACAACGGGTTGAAAGTGAGAGTGAAGTTGTAATCTCGCCTGAAGCACTAGGGAAAAATAGGGATCCTGACGTGGCCACAACTGGTCCCCTTTATCTGGACCTAACCCTGTTCAAGGACATGGTCTAATTCACCTTAATTGAAGGGACTTACTCCATAGGTTCCCTCAACTTTCTGTAAAGGACTTAAAAAAGATTACTCAAACCTGCATATCATGTCAACCTTTTCTCCAAGTCCCACCCTTACAGGGACCAGGGTTTAATCTCTGAGGGTTAAAACCTAATATGCTGTGGCAAATAGATGTTACTCATTGTGTGTCATTTGGTAAACTTAAATATGCCTTTGTTTCCATAGATACATTCTCTCAAACATGTTGGGCATCTGCACATACAGGGGAAAAGGCACAATCACATTTTTTATAATGCTTTGCCACCTTAGGGTTACCTAAACAAATTAAGACAGATGATGGCCCTTATTTTTATTAGTCAGACTTTGCAAAACTTTTTTCAGACTTGGCATATTACTCACACCACAAGAATCCCATATAATCCCCAAGGACAAACTATTATTGAAAGAAACCAATTTGAAGGCCCAATTACAAAAACAAAAAGAGGGAGTAAGCTCACATCATCAGTTATGGCTAGCATTATTTACAATAAATATTTTAAATTTTTAAAAGGAACAACTGGAGTCAAGATTTCAAAGGCATTGGGGCCACCTATCCACCAAACCTTCTATCAAGGTGCTCTGGAAGGACCCCCTCACTGGACATTGGAGGGGAACCAGACCACTTAATCACTACAGAATGGGGGTTTGGATGTATTTTCCCAATTGGGGAGTCATCTCCAATTTGGGTACCAGCTAGGTACCTTAAAGTTTGCCCCAGGAGAACCTTCATGACACGACCAAGAAGTGCCTTCCTAAAAGAATGGTGGATCGCCCATGTGGTTAATCAACCTCCCAAAAAAAGAAAACATTGCAATAAATGACAAAAAAGCAAGCATAAGAATAAAGATTATGCCATACAAAACCAAGGGCAGACCGCCCTTAAGAAAAGCTTTTCTATGCTTTCTGATTCAGAATCCACCAAGGATCTCAGTACCTACAATGACCAAAGGGTTTCTAGAACTACTGTTCCTTCTGATCCTCGTAGACTCAATGAAAGCAACGCCACACAGTGCACCCATCAGCCTTAGCAGGTCACGTGGATGATTATTAATTCTCAGATGGGCAACATTGTCAACCAGACTACTAGTACCCAACCACCAACCGTCTGGTTCCCTGACCTTCTTTTTTACATAAGCAATTTGGCCAGGAGCTCATGGGACATACCGGAATGAACTGAAGGACATGCCAGCTGGCCTGAATGTAGAGAGAAGAAGGGCTGTGCCCTGCCCCTCACTGGGTCACCTATGACCCAAGATGCTTGCATGTGTTAAATGTCTGCCCTGGACTTTTATTGTAAAAATTGGGGTTGCAAAAAGACAGGGACAGGACACTAGGTTCACCTCCAAGTGTTGATCATGGTAAACCCAGTGCATCAAAACCATCTGATAACAAGCCCTCTATATGATAGATGTGCATCTTGGCATTGCAACCCCCAAGGTGCCATTATGACAGGCTGCCCACTCACCCCCAACAGTCCTATCTACACCAAGATGGACAGGGCCAAAGGCCTGACCTAACCCAAGGTGGCCTTATCAACACCTTACCTAATCCAAGGTGGAGTCAATTTGGGTTCAACCTAAAATCTAGGTGAATACATTGGCTCATAAAAAACAAAAAGGGGGAGATGTTGGGCTGGCCCAGGCAAGAGGGTGCTGGGAGGAACAAGGCATAGCTGAGCACATGGGGCCTAAGATGGCAGTGGGAGCTAGTGTGCAGGGTGTAACGCTTACATCGTAGGTAACCCTGATTGATTCATTAGAGTTCTCTAATGCTGACCTTAAGCCATGAAGCCTGCATGCTGCATTGACCTTTAATATGATTGGCTGCCCGTTCAGTGCCTCGGAAGTTTTTTCCTTCATAAATTGCTGCGTTGTATACAATAAAGTGAGTTCATGCTTTGACTTAACTCCCTGCAGTGTCTGATTTTCTCCCAGGACCTGGGAGGTGGAGGGGCTGGCAGCGTGCACTCACCTCTCTCCTTCTGGTGGCCAGGAGCCGACCCCCACACTAAGCACAAAGAACAAAAGAATTTTAGGAATGGGAAAAGGTATGTTTCAAAGGCAGGCAGCACAAAGTATTTGAAGATCTTGAGGATGAGAGGTTGGGTAAAGATGACTGAGTGGTCTGGGCCCTCCTGTGTCAGCTTTCACAGAACAGGAGAGGCAATCTCATTTCTCCCTGTGCAATTGCTTCTGTTATGACATGCCCTCCCGGTGTTAGGCCTAAGCTGAGGGAAATGGTCGTTAGTATTCTTCTCTCTTTTTAGTCAAATGGGAAATAGCATCATTTTAAAACACCTGTTTCAAGGTTCCTCTAGTTACAGGGAAGAGTCAAGTACGATGTAGATGAGCATTGTGAACAGACTGAATCTTTATAGAGAAGTACAGTGATACTCGATTGTGAAACAAAATTAAAACAAACTGAAAACGGCATGGCTGTTAGAGGCACAGGTACACTGAATGTTAAATAAAACGCTTCTGAAAGTTACCTGCAACCCAGATGCCATCTGTTACTTGGAGGGTGGCTTTTCTCCTTTTTTGGGTATTGTGATCAAAATAAATTTGTCTAGGAAAAAAAATATTTTGTAGCCTCATTCATCAAAATTCCCATGAAAATTTGCAGTGAATAGAGAGAGAAAGAAAGGGTATATATTAATTTACTATCAATATCTGGTATAGAATCCACTCACCCACTCACACACACATTCACTCACTCAATTACACAGCTGTTGGCTGTGATGACAAGAAGATTAGTAAAGCCTGATCGCCGTACCTCCGCCTCAGCCTTCCAGAGACTTGGCCATGGACAGAAAGTTTGTCAGAGCAAAATCTCAAGTTTTTGGGGGAGAGAAAAGGAACTTATATAGACAAAAACAAAAGGGCGCCAAAATGGCCAGCCAATTGTGTCAAAGGTTAAAGCAACCTTCAGGTTTCACAGGTAAAGTCCAAAGTCAATTCAGTACAGAGGGCAGGTCAGTATCTGGTAGCCAATTAGGGGTCCCTGTAATGTGATCAGGGTAATGCTCAAGACCCTTGCTCTCAGCACTATCTTTAGTCCCATATGCTCGGCCATGCCCTGGGGTAAATCCTGGGCAGGCCCAACAATCTGGGAAGCAAACATATTCATATTCTATCTGTAGAAAGGATGAATTTATTATAAGTAAGCATCACAATTTAAAACATGTACAGATGCTACTCTAATGAAAGCATAGTTTAAATGCTTTTAATTTATAGGGTTCATGAGATGGCTCAATTTGTATGAAAAATGGGACATGTGATTTATATCATGGAAGAAGGGAACTCATTTCTAAAAGTTGAACACTAACCAACATATGTGTACAAATTTTTGCTATCATTCAGTTTTTCAAAATTTCTTATAAATTCTATTGTAGAGTATAATTCAGTTCTAACCTTGGTCTTAATGCTAAGAGAATTAAACTGTTTTTTTTTAATCTGAATTAATCAGCTCTTTCAAGTTCTGGCCCTAACCTCAGAATAAAATTAGATTTTCTCTAGGAGTCCCATTATAACTAAGAGTCTAAGTAAGAGTAGACAATACTAATATGATGCCAAAATGTTTGCCTTGCATGAATGAATTTATAGAAAGTGTGAATGAAAATTATATCTATGGTGGTTGTTATTAGTGAGTTCAAAAGTTATAATTATCTATCTTCCATTTTTAATGTTCTGCTTGAATTACTTTTGAGAATTTTATTATATGATTTCCTATTTTTGTAATAGGATGTGTGCATCCTCTAGTCCATTGAAAAATGAATATAAAATAACAATAAGTTGACTCTGGATATAAAAAGAAAAATCTTGTTTTGTCACAATTCTGTACTGAACAGTTCATACATACAGAGGGAAAAGAAAGCTCTCCCCTAATAAATAAGGTGTCTGCACTTGGGTACCTTGATTATGGAAATAGCTATCATATTGCCATCATATGTGAATTGGAATTATGATTCTATCACTGATAAATCAATGCACTAGAATCTGCTGAGAATTTTTTAAAATTCTAATCTGTCTGATACATATGACAGACTAAAGTATATTTCACTTTTTACAGATATTATATTCTTCATTAAATAAAAAGGAATGATCAAAACCAAATGGTAAAATTAACTTCGAATAATTTGAGAAATTAAAAATTATATCATTTTCTAAAGGTACATCATACATATATTCAATGGAATGATTATCATACTCACATAAATTAGCATACTCACCATCTTGCATAGTAACTTTTGAAGTAAAAGTTCTTCAAATCTCTCTTTTCTGAGCAATGACCAACAAATCATTGACCCCTCAATGATTAGCATGGACTAAAGGCACTAGGATCCTTAGAAGAAAGGGATTAACAGTCACAATAGTGTTCCTATACTTAAAGGGAGCACAAGAAAGAGTTCTAGGCAATGCTACTGAGTTCTTATACCTCATCAGAGAGGAGGACCCAGAGGAATGTTTGATATACACCTTAAAGGATGCTTCAGAGATGGGGGAGGGGGCACTGGGAGAAAGGGAGGGAGGGGGGAAAAGCAGGGGAAAAGGGCGGAGGGAACAGAGGTCCAGGGAGGGGTGGAGGGAGGGAGGGGACAGGGATACCTATTATGTTTGTATGAGCAGAAAAATAAAATAAATAAAAAAACAAAAAAACTCCACAAATCTCTCTTTTGCAAACTTCACTACAGAATAGTACAACCAAATTTGAATCCTATGAATCCTATTTTTCTTGTTATATTCATTCATGTTATTTTGGTGGGAACTTAATAGTCATCATTTTAATGATCTCATCAGGTAATGAGACACAAACTTTGATAACAGATGAGTTCAGGATAGCTGAAGTTTCAAATTGTGAGATATTTTTAGAATCTTTGGAATAAAGATTATGATGAATGAGACACAATGTAACCCTTGCTCAGGCTAAGGAAGCTCAGTCAGTTTTCAAAATTTTCTCTTCTCAATTTTAAAGGAAGAATTCAAAAACAGACAAGACAAGGATCTCAATTTAACTTCAGTTCTAAAAGACCTTAGCCTGCAATGGTTTGAAATAATGCTTCTGCAAAAACTTAAGGCATTATTGAATATAGAAGAAATGGACACAAAAGTTTTGATGCTAACTAGAAATGATTCCCTTTAGTCTCTCTCAGGTGAAAGACAAGCCAGGACTTTGTGAATCTGATTGTCATAGGCCAGAGTTCATATGTCAGAAAATTGGACAAATAAATAGAATGTGCTTGTTCTAAAAGAGATAAGTTCAATGTAAGTCAGTTTCCAATAAAAATGATAATGAGGTTTCTTCCTAGAAAATTAAGAATTATAAAATTCATCTGAAAAGAAATATACTTCTGTGCCAACTAAAATAGTGACATGCATTTCTTAAAACAAATAAGAATTAAGGTAAGGTTACTGGTATCCTTAAGGTTAGGAAACATATCAGATAAATGTAATTTCACATGAAATTGCTCAGAGGAGCTTCCTGAAATGAAAGAGGCCATGTGCTTAATTTTCAGACTTCTTAAATGCTTTTTAACAGAGAAACTCTAAGAAAATCTTAGCACAATGTTGTGTATAGTCAGAAATCTGTTGCCTACATTCTTTTTTCTTTTTTTTTAATTATCGGACATTTTATTTTCTTCATTTTTATTTTATGTTTGGGGAAAAAAAGCTTCTGGAAAGTTTGCTAAAATTGATATTTATTTCATTCTCTTTTACTTTTTAATGTTACGTGCATGAATATAGTGAATTTCATATTTTTATTCCTTAGTCCCAAGTCCCACTCTCCCTCCTTTACTCCTTGTGTAGCAGTGACTATTAACTATTGCTGTGAGAGATCACCCAAAGTCAAGCAACTTAAGGAGAAAGGCATATTTATTCAGCTTATGGTTCCAGAAGGGAGATAGAGTTTCTCATGGCAGAGGCTGCATGGCTGGCTGGCCAAAGCTGGAGGAGACTATGTCACTGCAGACATCTTGAAAGTCGAGAGCTGCAACACTGCTTGCTGCAAAAGCAGACTTCTCCTGGAGATAGGGTGGGACTAATTCACCTCAAGGCCCACCACCTTGCAAAATACATGAGACTGTGGGGGACACATTTCAAACCATGACGCCTTGTAGATAGATAGATAGATTGATAGATAGATAGATTAAGCTCAAAACAAAATAAAATTGGTATGTCTTTTTTCTTTTTGTCCATTACGAGGATGCTAGTTATTGGTCCTGTTTGCTTTGTTTTTCTATCAAAACCTTCTCAATAGCCTGAACCATTCTTTCCCCTTGAGAGGTATTCAGTGATAAGTTAATTCCTCATCTGATACCTGTTGCTTATCTTAAAGAACTATTTAGTGTTCAAGGGACTTTGATCATTTGTCTTCTCAGCCTCAATTCAATCCTCAGCTTATGTCTATGTCATATGAAACATTTTTATAATTTACTTATCGCTATTTTTCTTGTTTTGTCAGCAGGGAAAATATGGAAATGTTCATAAGAAAAATTTAATAAATACATGTATTTATTATTTGTACATTTGTGGGTGATGAAGGGATTCATGAATATCAAAACACGTGTGTAAGTCATAGAACAAATTTCATGAGTCAGTTCTCACCTTCTATTTGCTCGAGTTAATGATATCTCTTGTTGTTATCAATGCACAGTATACTACAGGCCAGCTGACCTATGAACTTTGTCCAGTTCTCTTGTATCTGCTTCCCATCTTGCCATAAGTGGTATAACCAGAAATTACAAATCACTACATCTGGATTTTTTTGTTCATTGCACATTATTTTGCCTAATCATACAAGCTCAATAGATATCTCCCCTCCTCTCCCTCCCTTTCCCCTGGATGGTCATCCCTCATTGCACTTTTTCCTACTTCTCCCTTCTATCTCATCCCTTCCCTCCCCCTCTCCTAGTATCTCCACTTCCTTCTTCCTATATCTCAGAGCATCTCTTTATGTGAGTGCAAAACCTCCCTCTGAGTCAGCTATACCAGTGAGGGTTGGGGACTCAGTGGCATAGATGGGGGCTTCTTCTTGGTCTGCCTGCTAGCATGAGAACTCTATTATGACTGTTTAACTCTTGGCTCTAAAGATCTTTACTGCCTGATGCCTTCTCCCTGTGATCCATGTTAGACTTTGGGGTATTGTTGACATGTCAGCCATTATGCAGGTCAGGAAAAGTCCAATCACATTTACATCTGGCTTTTTAAATGGGTTCTGGGATTTGAAATCAGGTCATCAGGTTTGTTTAGCAGAGATTTTTCCCCGTTGAGCACATGCCTGGTCCCACATACATGCCTTTTGATAAATAAATGGGTACTTTCTTATATATATTTCTAGAAATTGAATTGTTAATTAATGCTCAAGGCACATAATAATAATATGACTTGACGCTTTAATAGAAAGCATAGTATTTTCATGGATAGGCAAATAATTCCCAGAGGTAAATGCCAAAAAATTTAATAATGTCAATATTAGATGTGAATTATACTAAAAAATTACCTCTGGTAATCAAGATAAATAGTGAAATCAAAAATTATTACCTCTGGTAATCAACATAAATAGTGAATTTTCTCTCATGAATAACAACCATATCTCCCATGGACATCAAGTTTATATGCTTATGTTTAATGCTATTCTGATGTTATTTTCCAGAAGTTGTAGTCAAATCTAACAGGCAAAGTGCTCCATTAAATAAGATAGTCCCTTAGTTTAGGTACCAGTCTTATGTCATTGATTGTTGACTATACTTTTGATGACCTATTGCCACATATATGGGTTCAGTAGGTGAGGAAAGACACTAATTAAAATCAAAGTCATGAGATAGGATGATCAGAGTAAAGAATAGCAGGATAGTATAGGCAGAGGGGTGTAAGTCTTTCTGGTTCTTCCCATGAGTGCAATTACATATATCTCCATGAATTCATCAGTAAAAAAGCCTTCCAACTCAGATTTTTAAATTTTGATAGTATAATAGTATGTAGGTATTACTGATATCATTGGCCATTGGTAGCCAGCTCAACCCTGAGAAATATCTCTTACTCTAACACAGAAGACACCTGCAACTCACAGGTAGTTTTAAGAGGTCTGGCAACTTATCAAAAAAACAGCATACTTAATACATTTTCCAGGTGTTTAGATTCTCTTGTGACATAGGAATATTATTTCCAAGTGTGAAGCTTCACTTATAATTCAATAAGTGCATATCTGCCCATGTGTTGGGTGATGGATGTTGTAGTGATGGATGAGTTATTGAATCAAAATCAGCACAGGTTAAATGTTGAAGGCAGACGTGAATGAGTCTCACAGTATGAATGATTCAGAGTACATGACAACAATGATGAAAGTAATCTTAATCAATCTTAACTTTCAGAAAGAGAAACAGGTTGAATATTAAAGCTGTGGAATGAATATATTAGTTAAATACCAGTGAATACTTTAGACACGTGTTTATATAAAGAAATCAGGTGCATAAGTTAATACTCTGAAACAATCTTGAGGTAGGAAAAGATCACTTATGAAAAGGGCCAATAATCAGGCTGGAGATATGGTACAAGCAACAAAGCTTTTGCCTTGCAAGCGAAATGACATGAGTTTGATTTCCAGATACACTTAAAAATGCTGGGCAAAAATGGTAGGAGCCTGTAATTCTGTCTGTAGTGGGTCAAACCTGGGAACCACAGAGCAAAGCAATAAGGAGATAGACTAATTCCTGAAGATACCCTTGACATCCAAAGATACTCATGCACTCAAATTCCATCTTACACACACACACACACACACACACACACACAGAGAGGCATATACATACATAGACACAAAAGTGCCAATAATCCAACATTGTGGAAAAGTAACATATTTTTCATATTTAAAATTCTATTTTAAATATTGAGTAAAACACATAAATCCATGAAACAAAAATCAAATTTTATGGATTAAACTGGAAATTCATATTGAATGAAATATCCCAGATACAGTAAGAAACACTGTATGTTTTCCCTTATAAATGTCTTAGCATAAAACATTCTGTTTCATATAATCAAACAGGAACTCTTACAGCACCCACAAACACAAAGAAACACAAGTGAGAGAGGAGGTATTCACCTGCAGAAGATTCCAAAAGAGCAGAAACAAAAGAACCTGGTTAAACAGTTTAAAAAAGGCTTTTATGCAAGTCTTAAAACAGAGGGAAGACAGGAATAGGGTATAGTAGAGAGCAGAATTAACCTTCAAGTAACCAACTACCTGCATATTAGTCCCCAACCCCTCCTCTCCTCAAAGACAGGGAACATATGTCCAATAATACAGACCATCCTAAACAACAGTGGAAGGAGTGAAAACTGCAAGTAGACAAGATCAAATGTCTCAATACTAATCACAGATACACGATCATAAACTTCCATCTAAGCACCTCTTATTTTATCTTTTTTGAGATGACAGCATTAATTTTTTATTTTTCCTAGTTATACAAGCTCAATGGGTAGGTTTCCTTGCCACACTCATTCCTCCCTCACGGCCTCCTTCCTTCCCTTCCTTTCTTATCTTTTCTCTGCCACCATACCCTTTCTTTATTGATCCAGCCTGCTCCTTCTCACAGTCCTGTCTATCAGCTTATATGGGTCCAACAGTTCCTTCTGGATCACCTACTCTACTGTAGATTTAGATCTTTGTGACAGACCAAAAGGGCCTTCCAGTGGGTGGACCACTAATATAAGAACTTCCCTACCAACGCTTGTCTAACCCCTCACCCCTAGGGGTCCTACTGCTTGAAATTATTTCTCCTAAGAGAGGATCTGAACACCCAGACAGGATATAGCCTTGTGCAGTATAATAGTAGCAATGTAGAATATTGGCAACTTTACAATGTTCATCCAGCACCAAGCCAACCAAATCCCTCCCCTTCTAAAGGCTTTTGTAAGAGTGTAAAGCCCCGAGACCACACCACAGGTCCCAGTTCACCTGTGAATTCCACCAGTAGCCAGAGCAATAGTCAGACTGCTCTGGCTCTGGGGAAGGCCCTAAGGCCACACCCCTCCCAGGTGATCTGCATGCCATGTTAGATACCCTCTCCTCCTCTCCTCCTGTCCCCAGACCTGGACCAGGGTGGACTACTGTTCCTCAGAATTCAACAGAGTCCAGAGAAAACCCAAGCAAAGCTCTAGGGGACAAACACCATACATCTGAAGTCCTCTACAAACATCCCATCACATGGGAGAGATCTTCACATCCAGCTCAAAGATAAATAAGCCCTTTTAACCATCTTTTTGCTGTCAATTATTAGTCACTGTAGTTTAACTTTTCCATATAGCCACCCAAAATGCATACAACTTCAGGGACTATACCAATCACCCTCACATATCACCAAGGAGTAAAACCGAAAAAGTGCACTACTATACTAATCTTCACTCCCTGTCAAATGAACCTGACTTAATTGATATGTTAACTATCTAATAGACTCATTTAGGAAATAACACCAATACCAGACAAGCGTACTCTACTCCAAGGCAAACTGCTCAAGAGTAGTAATATCATCTAATTCAGTTCAGTCAAAAACACATAGGAAAAAAAAAATGTCTTAGGAGATAAAACAAAAATGTCCAGATCACAAAACAAATCCATGAGAAACAAAAACCAAGACAACAAATATACCGAAAGAATTAACCCATAATCATAGATTCCAACCAGAAAAGAACTCACAGAAAATAGCTAAGAAAGCCATACCCAAGACAATGATTTTCAAAGCCTAATCTTTACTATGATCAATACTACGAAAGAGGAAATCTGGGAGGAGATAAATGACTTCATCAACCTCTTTAAACAGGAACACAACAGACACGTGGAAGATGAGAAAAACAGTTGAAGAAACAAAAATACAGCAGTTAAAACAATCTCAAGCAGAGTTTAAAATTGAACTAAATGACAAGTCATCTTCAACCCAGAACTCGACAGAGAGTCTTACCAAAAGGAATAATGAAGCAGAAAATAGAATATCAGATCTTGAAGACAAAGTGGAAGAACTAACCAGTTCAATGGAAGAGGTTGTTAAAGCCAGAAAGATACTTGAGAGGAATACTCAAGAGTTATTTGACACCTTGAAGAATCCCAACATGCACAAGAATCCCAAACTACCACCCCTGAGGAAATTTTTCAACTTATCCTCAACGAAAACATTCTTCATCTAAAGAAAGAGGGGCCCATCCAAATCACACCCAAGTAGATATGGCCAAAATAGAAACTGGCCACATCAAATAATAGTCAAAACACTCCACATACAAGATAAAGAAAATGTGCTGAGAGCTTCAAGGGAAAAGACAAGTCACTTTTAAAGGAAAACCTATTAAAATAACAAATGACTTCTCAGTCGAAACAGTAAAAGCAAAAAGAACTTGAAGAGACAGACTTCAAATATTGAATGAACAAAAATGTTAATCCAAGCTGATATACCCAGCAAAACTATTCGTCATGATCAAGGGTGAAATAAAAATTTTCCAGCACAAAGACAACTTGAAGGCTTATATGACTACCAAACTGGACCTTCAAAAAATGCTAGAAAAGATACTTAAGCTTGAAGAAAAGAACAAGCATATCCAGGAAGACAGAAGGGAAATATAATACTACTAATACCCACAAGCCAAATAATACACTTGTGAAAGCCACTAAACACAAAAAGTGTCAGGAATTAAAAGAAAATTCTCCATTTAACATTAAATATCAATGGAATTAACTCACCAATCAAAAGACACAGATTAAAAACATGGATTAGAAATCACAATCTACCCCTCTGCTGCCTGCAGGAACCACATCTCACCATAAAAGATAGGCACATTCTAAAAGTAAAAGGTTGATCAAAAATTCTGCAAGCTAATGGAACCAGGCAACAAGAAGGCATAGCAATTATGCTATCTGACAAAGTGGACTTCAAACCAAAGAAAATCATAAGAGATAGAGAAGGATACTACATTTTAGTCACAGGTACAATTCACCAGGAGGACTTCACAATACTGAACATATAGGCACCCATATGGGCTCCTCCACATTTGTTAAGCAAGTGCTGCAACATCTAAAGCAAGAAATCAATTCTAAAACAATAATACTTGGGGATTTCAATACTGCCCTTTCAATATGGGGTGAATCAACAGGTAAAAAACTTAATAGAGACACATTGGAACTTAATCAAATCCTTACTGAAATGGACCTTATAGATCTCTATCAAACTTTCCATCCACGCACCAAAGAAAACACATTCTTCTCAGCAACCCACAGAACTTTCTCCAAAATAGACCACATACTGGGTCATAAAACAAATCTCCACAATAAACAGTAGAAAATACACTAACTGTTGGAAACTAAGCATTATGATGCTGAATGAGAAATGGGTTCAGGAAGAAATCCTAAAGGAATTTCCAGATTTCCTAGAAGTGAAGGATAATGAAAATACAACATATCAAATCTCTGGTGCACAATGAAAGCCATCCTAAGAAGTAAGTTTATAGCTCTTAATGCCTATATCAAAAAAAAAAGAAACATCACAAATAAATGACTTAACAATTCAGCTTAAAGCTTTAGAGACACAAGAGCAATCCATTCCCAAAACCAGTAGAGGAGAGATTAGCAAAATCAGAATCAACCAGTCTAAAATCCAGTTCTTTGAAAAAAATCAATAAGATTGATACACCTCTAGCTAAATTAACCAAAATCAAGAGAAAGAAGAACCAAATCAAAAAAATTAGAAATGAAAATAGAATTATCATAACTGATACCTAAGAAATTCATAGAATTATAAGGTCATATTTCAAAAAGCTATACTCTGTGAAATTTGATAACACTAAAGAAATGGATGAATTCCCGAATAACCACAACTAACCTAAACTGAATCAGGATGTTTTGAATTATTTAAATAGTCCTATAACATATGAGGAAATCCATGAAATAATCTTGAATTCCTACCAAAAATATCTGGGACTAGATGGATTCAGCACAGAATTCTACCAGACATTCAAGGAACAACTAAGACCAGTACGCCTTAAAATGTTCCATCAAATTGTGAAGGAAGAAACACTGAAAAATTTTTTCTATGACGCTACTATCATAGTAAACCCAAAACCTCCTATCCTGTCTGATTCTGTGTGTTCCAATGTTCCCATCTGTCTGTTCTACGAATAACTCAGGCCTCAATGACAGGGTTAGTGGCCTTTCCAGGGATAGACCCACTGATAGAGGTACTCTCCTTCACCTGTCCAGTTCTAGAACCTAAGTTTGTCCTGCATGTCATTATTTCTCCTGAGTTATGCAGGAAGGTTAGGAGGTCAGTAGTAGTGTGGTTATGATGAGGATAATTCTCACTGTGGTAAGTTGCTGGATGAAGCAGCCCTGTATTGAGCGGACCACCGCACCTTTAGGCTCTTTCAATCTTATCTGCTCCCTTTTCTGCAAGATCCCCTGAGCATTATGATGGGGAACGATTTGATGGGCCTGATTCTGCCTAAGTGTTTTAGGATTTTAGTTACTCTGCACTCTGGTTGGTGGTTGTTGTCCTTTTCACTGCTCTTCTATTACACTAAACTATGTTTTCTTTGGGTTTGAGATTTTTCCTTATGTAAAAATAAAATGAAATTATTTCTCTTGAAATTGATGCTAGTCTATGGGGGCATGTTGACATGTCAGCCATGTGCAGGTCTGGTAAAGTCAAGTTTGATTACAACAAATTTCTGGCTACAGCAGCCCTTTCTTGAAGGGAATGTATTGTTTAACAGAGGTTCTCCCCATCTTTACACTCTTTTTTTTTCCCCAAACATACAAGCTCATTAGGTACTCCAGTCCCCTCCCTCCCTCCACACTTCCCCAGTCCCCTTTGCAGCCCCCTTTTCCCATATCTCTCACCCCCCTCATTCCCCTTCACCCAGTGCCTTCCTCATCCCCCTTCCCATTCCCTGGAGCATGCTTTTGTGTGAATGCCAAACTTCCCTCTGAATCCTCCACTCTAGTGAGGTATAAGGACTCTGGCATAGCCCAGAGCCCTTTCTTAGACTTCTCTTTAGTATGAGAACACTATTATGATCTTGCCTCTAAGAATCCTAGTGCCTGTGATCCATGCTAGACTTTGGGGAGTCGGTGAAATGTCAGTCATTGTGCAGGTCATGCAAAGTCCGATTATGGCTGCTGAGGCCTTAACTTGTGTGGGTATCTTGCATATTGTAAATAGTCTTCAAATTAAACTTCATATTCATATGGCTACTTCATATTAGTTAGGAGAACAATCTGTTAAGAAGACCTTATAATTCTAAACATGAACATGAACAATAATTGGCCCACTGGAATGGGTCCACTGGAATATATTAAACAGGTATTATTACTAGGTTTAATAAAGTTAACTTAAACATTGTGAAAATAGGAGATTCCAGCATTCCATTCTTATCAACGGACAAGTTGACTTTTCAAAAACTGAATAGAGACATGTTGTTACTAAATGAAATTATAAATCAAATGAACTTGGCAGATATCCATAGAACAGGCCAAACAAATACCGAATAATACACATTCCTCTCAGTAGGCCATGTAACTTTCTACAAAATAGACCACATACTAGAATATAAATAATGTTCCCAGAAATACAGAAAATTTGAAATTGTATCCTGCAACATATCTGACCATGTCGAAATAAAGCCAGATATCTATAGTAAGAGAAACTCCAAAAGTCACACAAACTCATGAACACTAAATTACACACTGGTGGGTGATAAATACATGACAGAAGAAAATAATAAGTAAATAAAAAAGTTCTAGGTACAATTAAAATTCTAAATGCTTACCTAAAAATAGATCACAAATAAATTATGATTTACTTTATATTTTCTCTTCTTTTTATTACTTCATTTAGATTTTTTTAAAATATAGTGAATATAATGAGGTAAATCATAAGATGAACCTCCTAGATCAACTACATGTGATTGGCAAAAGTCTCAATTATGATATGTAGAAACTATTTAAGAGACAATAATTAACAAAATGTGTGTGTTTCAAAGACACAAATGATTTTAAATTAGATGGACTCTAACCTGATTGATAACTTCACTGTCTTAAATTAAAAGAAGATTGTTTAAAGAAATTCTTTATGGATAGGACTGGTTATACATAGTTCAATTTTTTAACACAGAACAAACCTACAAATTTCTCAGAACACCTTTAGTCTCCTGCAAACCATAAATATAAGAGACACATAATGGCTTTTACCAGTTATCCCTATCCTTTATGAGAAGATCACTTCCTGTGTCATCTGCTTATTCTTTCCCAGAAAGTATTCTTTCAGGTTTTCAGTCAGGACAAATGAAATTTAAGCTTTCACATAGAATTTAACTCCTATTAGTAAATATATTGATATGACAATTATCACAGATGCCAACAAGCTGAAATACCTGTGTAATGATCTCTTGCAAAATCACTGCCCAAATGATATCATTTGTTATTCATCTTTTCGTGTAGTTTTGTATTTCAAATAAGTAATGCACTACTGAGCATCTGAACCATGCTTGCACATGACATAATCAATTCAGCTTTGTGCTATGACCACTTATTCAAACTCAACTTCTTTTTTTCTCATTTTTATTTATTTGTTCTACTTTTACAAGCATATTGAGTATTCATCACAGCTTCCTTCCATCCCTTCTCCCTCGATCCCATCCCTTCCCTTCATCTTTCCCTCCAGTTCTGTCACACCCTTCAGCCTGTATGCTTCTATGGACTTCAGGGTTCACCCTGGCTTATCAACTCCTGAAGAGGCTCAGGCCTCTGTAGCATAACAAGTTACCTCTCTTAAGGCCAATACACTCATATGTGCATTTTCCTTCACTCATTCAGCTCTAGAACCAAAGGTTTTCACTGTGAGTTCCCATTCTATGGATATAATAACAGCTGCCTAAAGAACAGTTTGATGTACTTTCTTCCTACCTATAGGTTTATTCATCTATTTCCATCCTTTTTTAGGTTCTTGTTCTAGTTTACAATAGCAGAGATAGGTACCACTCTGGCAATGAGTCCTTGAATCCATTCAGAAAGCTGTTAGTTGTCAAACTCAACTTCTTATGACTTATAAAGACAAATTCTAAAGCACTAATATACCACCAAGTTATACTGAACATGGAACTATCAAGTCACTATCAAGCTTCTGCTCAGAGTGCAAATTTTACATTTGTTTGGGCATAATTACTTACTTTACTCCATAAAACACTCAATTTTCTTCACAGTTGGCTTATATGTTCGATTTCGTTCTCTGAATCACCTTAAGTGATTATCACATCATTGCCCTCATTTATGGTTTAGCACAGAAATGTCCAATCTATAACAGAAAAGTGAAAATAAAGTTATTTTTCTGGTTTTAAGTTCTGCATTCTTTCATTAAAATTTTAATCTCACCCAGTTTTTCTGTAACACCTCAAAGATAAAAATTCAATCAAAATGATGTTTATTGCTTCATAATGTGTTTGTTTGTTTGTTTATTTGTGTTTGTGTGTGTGTTAATAGAA
>JALPQD010000226.1:3463005-3655011 GCA_023101885.1 Typhlomys cinereus
CATCCAGCTTTATTCATAAGGTCAGCTATTTTTGAGAGCTACCAGATATCCATAGTTAAATAACCATAGTTCTCTTACATAGATTCCTAAAGTTCTAGATAACATTCGTTAGGAATGAGAGCTGTTGTCTTCAAGGCTGCTGTTGAGCTCTGGGGAGGAGATTATAGGTCAGATTAAATTTAAAATACCATAAAATCTGGACTTGGTTGATGGCTCAAGGGTTAAGCCTCTCCCTTGCAACCAGAAGGACCAGAGTTTGAATCCCAGCTCCCACATAAAAACACCAGGTTGGAAATGGCAGTAAACTGCATTTCTGGTCCTAAAGGCAGGCCCTGGGAAACCCTAGAGTGAAGCTAAAAAGGAAGTAGAGAAATCCAGGATGACTATTGAAGTCACTTTTGGGCCTCTATGGGCACAAACACTGCCCTCTAAACACACAACCACATACTCAGACATGCACACATACACAAAACTACAGCATGAATGCACATGTGCTCAAATACATGTGTGCAGGCATGCTTATCATGTGAGGCCTTTAGATTAGAGGATAGTTTTCAGAAGTCATGTCCTTCCACCATGTGGGCTACTAATCCTGTTTCCCACTTGCACACAGGTGAATTTGCCCGTTGACCTAATAAGTTTTTCTTGATTTGCCTAGCCACTAAGATTTGAGTAGTTCCATTCTGATAGTTTGCCAATTTATCTACAACTTTTGGTATTTCCTGCTCTGCCATATTTGCTAATTTCACTACAGTTAGTGTTATTTTAAAGCAAAAATAGAGCTGTCCATGATGGGACATGCCTGTAGAGATACTGAAGCAGAGAACTGCACATTTGAGAACTGCCTGGGCAAGCTAGTGAAATTCTTGTCTCAAACAATTGCCCCCTTAAAAAAAAAAAAGAAGTGAGAAATAAAATTTATTATGAATACCATTGTCACAGTTACTTTTTCTGCTGCTGCTGTCAGACAATACTCAGTACTTGGCTTACAGTTCCAGAGGGAAGATGTAAATGTCCATTACAGCAAGAATCTCATAGCAGAAGGCATGGCTTCGATGCTGAAACTGGAGGCTGAGAGAGCAAGCAGCAAATTGCAAGGGGAAGCAGTGCCTGACCACCAAACTGTAGGCCCACCTACTGTGGCATGCCTTCCAGCAGCAACGCTCCACCTTTTAAAGTTGCCATGACTCCCAAATGTTAACATCAGCCAAGATATAAACACAAGTCTGTGGGGGACAACTCACATTTAAACCATGACATCGATACATATATTTTTTGTTATTAAGAAAATCCAACCCAAACTGGTTTGTATAAAAGGTAAAATCTTAAATTCCTCATGGTTCAATGTAAGTTGATTAGTCTGGTTTCTCTTGGATTTCCATATAGATAGGTCATGGTAGTCCGTGTCAACTTTGCATCCTCTCCATTTCCAAATTGGTTTTTTTTGTTGTTTTTTTTTGTTTTCCTAGTAATTTCCTTAAAATGCTGGAATTTCACTCTGAATAGATCAAGTTAAGCTGTTTGGCATTTCTGAACCAATCTCTGTGGACAAGGGAATGCTTTTCGGTCATTACTTTGTCAAGAATCTTTGCTTAATCTTAGGATAAAGGATGAAGCTTACCATGGACAAAGAAAAAGGAAGGTCAAGGAGATAGAAAAAGGGGATATATAAGTGGATGAGGAGAGATAGACCGTAAATACCTTCTAATAACCGTTGGAGATTATGCCTCATTCTTTCTCAACATTTTTTTTTATTTTTGCTCTTAAATGATCTCAAACTCTGTGTCCTTGATAAAAGATTGAGAAACTATGAAACTTCTTTTTTAAGTGTAGAGTCATCTCCTGGACCTGTAGAATATACTTGAATTCCTTTTAGAGACTTGTTTTAAAGATGTGCCAGTTGGATAACTAAACTTTATTGCAGATGTGAAAAAAGTTTTTTTGAAGCTAGAGATCTTCGCCAGCACATGAACAAACATCTCGGTGTGAAGCCATTTCAGTGCCAATTTTGCGATAAGTGCTATAGCTGGAAGAAAGACTGGTATTCCCACGTGAAGTCCCATTCTGTCACTGAGCCTTATAGGTGAGTAAATGTGAGAAGGATGTGAACTTACTTGAGAAATATGTGTGCTTCAGTTGATTCTAATGACTGCTGGTGCTTTGGAAAAAATAATTTAGGTCTCTTCCTTATTTTAGGTGTAATATATGTGGTAAAGAATTTTATGAAAAAGCTTTATTCAGAAGGCATGTAAAGAAAGCCACCCATGGGAAGAAAGGAAGAGCAAAGCAAAACTTGGAACGGGTGTGTGAACAGTGTGGAAGAAAATTCACTCAGCTAAGAGAATATAGGAGACATATGAACAACCATGAAGGTAACTAAACTTAATAATATATATATCTGATTAAAAGACCCAATTAGGAGGCTGGAGAAATGGTTCAGGGATTAAGACTCTGCCTCATTAGCAGAAGGTCCTGAGTTTGGATCCCACGTCACACATTAAAAAGAGCAGCAGTCTACACTTCCTGCCCTGGTGGGTAGAGGGACATCCCAGAACAAAATGAAAAACAGGCATTACAATCCAGGATGACTTCTGAAGTCACCATTGATCCTCCACAGGGACATACAGTACCCTCTGATGCACACACACCCATACATATACATGTGGACACAAAATAAAAATTTTTTAAAATTTTTATTTATTCAATTGTGCGTGTGTGCGTGTGCGTGTGTGTGTGTGTAGAACCATGGACGAATTCGGGAACCACCATGGATGCCTTCACCTCCTCCTTGTTTACTCTGCCCTGGGATCCACAGGCTCTGCCCACCAGGACCAGAAACACAGACTGCCCCCGCTTCTGCCTGGAATCTATATGTGGGATCTGGGATCCGAACTCAGGACCTTCCGCCTGCAAGGCAGAGGCTTAACCCCTGAGCCACCTCTCCAGCCCAAAATAAATAAAAAATTTTAAAAGAAAAATATTTTAAAAAATAAAAGACACAATTTGTATTTTTCCTTTGTCTTTTGCCAATTACCTTACTTTCTTCCTTGATAAGGATTAATCGTGTGTTTTGTACCAGTATCAGAACTGGTACGACCTAGAGAGCATAGTTATTCAAGGACTGTTATTTTAGGATTATTACGATTTCCCTGAAAGACTGAAGATTACCCATAAAATTCAAAAATTTTTTCATGAAAACATCTTCGAAGAGAGATTATGGTGTGCATTCATGTTTATTCTATGGAAATTATTAGATGCTACTAAAAGATTGCACTAGTCAAAGTGATAAGTTTTATGGGATTTTGTACTTTTAAAACATTATTTATGGGGCTGGTGAGAGTTCAGCCTGTAAGATACCTGCTCAGAAATCTGGCAATCTGAGTTTGATCTCCCAAAACACACATGGTGCATGTATACACCTCTCTCAAATAAGTATTAAACTATATTTACAAGGCAGTTTGAATCTGTTTTGATACTTCTTACCACACACAACTTTTTCTTTTCTTTTTGATAGGAGTTAAGCCCTTTGAGTGCTTAACATGTGGAGTAGCTTGGGCTGATGCCCGATCACTAAAACGTCATGTCAGAACACATACTGGAGAACGACCCTATGTGTGTCCTGTATGTAGTGAAGCCTACATAGATGCTCGGACACTTCGTAAGCATATGACTAAATTCCACAGAGACTATGTGCCTTGCAAAATTATGCTGGAAAAAGACACTCTACAGTTTCATAACCAAGGAACTCAAGTGGAACATGCTGTTAGCATCTTAACTGCAGACATGCCTGAACAAGAAAGCAGTGGTCCTCAAGAACTTGAGACTGTGGTGGTGACAGGAGAAACTATGGAAGTTCTTGAAGCTGTTGCTGCTACTGAAGAGTGTCCATCAGTATCTACACTTTCTGACCAAAGTATTATGCAAGTGGTTAATTATGTGTTGGCACAGCAACAAGGACAGAAGCTGTCTGAAGTTGCAGAGGCTATTCAGACTGTTGAAGTAGAAGTGGCACACATTTCAGAAGCAGAGTGAATACTGTACTGACAGAGAAGAGATGTCTCATGTCCACTGAACTCACAGAACATTTGTTTACAGTTCCTTGTCACTTTCCACTTAGAGTCTAAGTTAAGTCTTTGGACTCTTGGTGACATTTCTAAGTCTATGTCTGGTCAGTGAGTTCTGTAGGAAAATCCATTTTCTGTAAAGAAATTGAAAAGAAAAATCTATTTGATGGTAGTAGTTTATCATGGTATGCCTTTTATGAATTAATGTTTATAAATAACTGTACTAAATTAAAGCTGTACAGTTTCATTTGTATCTTGACATTATTTTATTACAGACTTTGAATTTAAAAGGCTACACCAGTTGGCTTTTCTTGTTTCATTCTCAGAATAGAGGTTCTGTGACTTCAGTTACTGTTTGTGGATTTAAAAAAATTCTAATATAAAGCAGTTCCATAGGATGTATAAGTATATTACATTTTTAAAATGTTCTAGATCGTGATTCTTGACTTACTATTTATTTTAACCACTTCTAAGTCAGGAATTCTTTATTCTGCTTTAAAGCACTTAGTGAGTTCCATTGTAATCAAGTTCACATAATTTATTTATCGTTTGGGGAAACCATAAACAAATAGCTTATTTTAAACATGCCATTAATATGCATGAAATGCCTATTATTAAAGCCTTACTTTAATATCTCTTCAAGGCAGGTGGTAGTAGATCATTAGGAAAGAGTTACAGTTACTAAACACTTGGAAAGTTTCTGCTAGTAACATTGGACTATAAATGAAAAGATCTTGTTCTTTTGCTAATGATGTTAATGAAGTTTGGTGAGTTCAGCTTTTTGTATCATGTTTGTTTAAATTTGTTGAGAAATTGCGTTGAGAAATATGTTAGTAATAGAGACACCTTGTAGTAGTCCTATGGATACTATGTAATTGTCAAATGATTTCATAAGGTTGGAAACTTTTTAGTACAGCCCCACTGTACTATACTAGTTGGAGAAATCGATTATGCTACTACCAAATTTTTGGAAGTATTTTTGAAAAGTTACCTGAAAACTAATTCATGTGTTTGATTTTTAAGCTCTTACCTCTCTAAGCCGTCACATTTTCAGATTTTCAAAATAACTAGAGAGATGCCACATTTCTCTTTACAAAGCTACCATTCAAGCTGTAATTGTTAGAATTAAGCTTTTAGATATTAGAAGCTGTCCTAAGGTATAAAATTAAGCTGTAAACAAATTGTTCGTGAATCATTCCTAAAGCACAAGAGATGAATGTGCCTTGATGTACATATATTACATGTTTATTCTGGTTTACGTTAAAAGTGGCTTGAAGGGTGAAGCGTGAAGTGTTAGCCCTGCATGCATCATACTTGCAGTATGGAGTATCTGCATTTGCAAATTTCTCATTGTTTTAATAGCTGTGTGGCTTTCAGTTTTAAGTGAATCTACATACAGCCCATAACCTTGTAATGGCTGCTTATTTGTCATGTCCTTCAGTTAGTGAAAAAGTATTTCAACTAACTTTTGAAAATGTTGTCTGTTATGTTCCATTTTCTCCACTGTTGTTAGATTTAGTTAATTGTATATGACTATTAATGTATGTCAAAAGGATGTAAATAAAAAATGTTTAACCTTGTTTAAAAGCAAAGCTTTTGGATTGAGCTTGGCACTGTTTTCAGTTCATAAAACAGATTGTACTATAAAGGGGAAGGAAATTTCCATGTGTGGGAGAGAGAGTGCAGGCACACTCGGCTGTTTGTGCATGTATTGGCCAGAGGTCAGTGTCCTGTCAGTGGTCCCTGCTTTGTTTGAGGTGAGGTCTGTCACTGAACCTGATGTTGTGTGCTAGACTACTACCAGCAAGCACCCAGGCTCTGCCTATCTCTGCCCCATCTCCAACACTGAGGTTACAAATGTGTGCCACCACGCCCGTCTTACATGTGTGCTGAGGATCTGATGCTTGTGCAGCAAGCAAGCATTTTATCCCAAGCCTTTTCCTAGCTCTCAGAGTAAAGCAAGTAAACATGTTAAAAAATGACAATTACGAGAACATTATTAAACTTGTTTCTCATAAAAGATCAAATGTAGTGCAAATTAACTGTCAACTTGGATGAGTTAAATTCTAGGTAGAAACCAATATTGAACTTTTCATGCTTTAGTTCTGTCTTGTGTTTTAAACAGTGACAGGCATGGGATACACATCTGTGCTTATGCTGCAAAGTCCTTTACCTTCATGTCCCTTTTTTTTTTTTTTTTTTTTTTTTTTATCTTGGTCAAGAGCTTTACTTGGTTTAAACTTTCACTGAAGGAGCTATGCTTTGGTTTCAGGATTCTTTGGTGTTCTCAGGTCATTTCAGTAGGCCTAAATCATCTCTAGACTCCCATCAAAAGCCTGGGGCTATTGAGATAGCTCAGTGAGTAGGTGCCGGTCATAGTTTGAAATGTGTCCCCTACAGTCTCGTGTGTTTAGGAAGGTCATAGCATCTTTGAGAGTTGGAACCGTGCTGGAGGAAAGCTGTCACAGGTGGGGGCCTTGAGGTGGATTAGTTACATCCTACCTGTTGGAGAAGTCTTCCTTACAAGAAGGAGTCTTGCAGCTCTCAGCCTCGAGGATGGGAGTGACTTAACCTGATTCCACCTTCTGCCACCAGGCGTGCTACTTCTGGAACCGTAAGCTGAATAAATCTCCCTTTCTCTGTTAAATTGCTTGGCTTTTGGTGTTCTCTCACAGCCACACACAAGGGTAACTATTAACCTGATAACCAAGTTCTATACCTGGAAGCCCACATGGTAGAAAAAGAACTGACGGGCTGGAGAGGTGGCTTAGGGGTTAAGCCTCTGCCTTGCAGGCGGAAGGTCCTAAGTTCGGATCCTAGACCCCATGTATAGACGTATAGACGCCAGGCGGAGGCAGGGGCGGCCTGCGTTTCTGGTCCTAGTAGGGCGGAGTCTGAATCCCGGAGCAGAATAAACGAAGAGGTGGAGGCGTCCATGGTGGTTCCCGAATTCGTCTGTGGTTCTATACACACACATATACATACATACACGAACACACACACATACACGCGCACAATTGAATTAAAAAAAAAAGGCCAGGCAGATATGATGGCCTGCTATAAAACAAAACAAAACAAAAAAAAACTGACTTCTGCCATACCATTTGCTATGACATGCATGTATATTCTGTCTCTTTCAATATTTTTTTAAAAGATAATTTCAGCTACTAGAGTGTAGTTTCCTGATTCCCCCTACAACACTGCTTTTTGTACAAACTCAAATGTCATGACAGGATGCTTATCAAATTACCAAGGAGAGATTTTCAGGTATTTTAGTCTGCCAAATGCTGGCTACCAAGTATCTTTTTTTTACTACTACTTTTTTTTTTGGCCTAGTTATACAAGCTCAATAGAAGAGATATCTCCTTTCTCCCCTCCCATCCTCCCATTGTCCCTCATTCCACTCCCAGGCCCACCCTTTTCCTTCCCTCCTCCTCTTGGTTTTTCCTGCTGCTTCCCAACATCCTCCAGAGCATCTGTTTATGTGGGTGCTGAATTTCCCTCTGAGTCGTCTACCTAGCGAGGGTTTGGGATAGCTTTAGGCTGCCCACTAGTATGGGAACTCTATTATGACTGTTTAACCCTTTGCCTCTAAGGCTCCTACTGCCTGAAGTCTCTCTCCTGCTAGACTTTGGGAGACTGTTGACATGTCAGCCATTGTGCAGATACTGAGTATCTTTAAAGGTGTTTATTTACTTGAGAAAGAATCCGTGTGCCACGGTGTGTGTGGAGGTCACAAGACTTTTGGAAGCTGGTTCTTACCCACCACGTGGGCTCCAAAGGTTGAACTCAGGTCGAAATGTTTGTGAGCGGTACCTTTACCTGCTGAGCCATCTTGACAGCCTGAAACTAAGTTCGTTTCTTAATTCACCATTACTCTGGACAAAAATGTCTTATTTGGTCAGTTTTCTTTCTTCCATTGACCATGTTTTGAATTTTATTTCTGCCTTCAGTGCGTCTTTAGATCCCCCCTCCCCCCAAGATAGGACCCTGCTTATGTAGCTGTAACTGACCTCTTCTTGCTGCTTCTTTCTCCTGAGTGTTGGAATTACAGGTGTGTGCTCCTACATCTGGCTCCCTTATCAATAACCCTTTGGGGGAACTTAACTGGTATAATTTCCAGTGTATCCTATAAAATGAAGAGAGTCCAACCAAATAAGCCGGGCATGGTGGCTCACATCTTCAATCGCAGCAATCAGGAGACTATGGTAGCTGTTAAGTTCTGTGTCTCTATGGGCTAGTCAAGACTGTATCTCAAAGGACCAGAAAGTATAAACCAGACAGTATTGCATAGTGGTAGAGTGTGATCTAAACACATACACCAGACCTTGGGTTCAATCCTAGCACCAGGAAAAAAAATAGAGTAACAGTATCATGCTCCCTTTCATGTAAGACAAAAGGAGGAGCAACTTATACATAAAGACACAAGGGAAGAAGAGCCTTGAGATAGCTCAATGGGTAAGGTGCCCACTCCCAAACCTGGTGACCTGAGTTTAATTCCTGGAAGCCCACAAGAGTCTGAAAGTCATCATCTGACCTACACTCATGCACCATAGCATGTGTATGCCATCTCTCATTCTCTATATATATACATATGTGTGTGTATGGGAAGGAGAAAGCAAGCATATCTTCATGGTAGTGCAAATAAAATAGAAAAGGCAGGGAGACTTAAGAGGAAGGAAATGATATGGGAATAAGTTTCCTGCATAGTTCTTTCTACATGTTACCATTAAACCACTGTCAATCCTGAATACTTGCTACTCAAATTTAACTGATTCCATTACAAGCAACTACGTTGAAAAGAGCAAATAATTATGACTTTGTAAATTATTTTAATATACACTAAAACTAAAAAAATAAACTATAAATACTATGCCCTATTAGTAGTTTGTTTTCCAAACAGAAACGTACTTCCAGCAATTCTCAAATGACTTTGTGCATATTCTACAATTAACCATAAATTAAGTGGTGAAAGTCAGATTTCTCATTGCTGGGCAGAAGTTAAATATATATAGACTGACTAGAATGATCTATGGTATAGGACTGATAGTAATTGTTGCAGTTCGCCTGCATGGTTGCTAATAAATGACCATCAAACTGCTTAAGGGAACAAGAGGTTTATTCTTGTGATTTTCCAGTTACAGTTCTCAGTCCAGCTTGACGGGAGAGCATGCACCAATACCAGGGCTGAGGGAACTGGCCACACCATCACCACGTAACGGCAGAGAGGGGACAATCCTTACTTGCCAGACCAGCATGTCTGGCCAAGTGAATAGAAGGATGCCAACTTTCTCAACCAGCTCTCGATTTATTCCAGGGCCTAATCCCACCTACTATTATAGAGTGGGCCTTCCCCATCAACTAGACAGTCTCCTTCAGGTTAACTCAACTACTAATTCTCTGCAAATGTGCCCAGAGCTCAAACTCTTAACTATCAAGTTGACATCTGTACCCAACTATGCCAGTTATGTACATGTAGATATATCATTCTACTTTCTAGCTATTAAAACAGGCTTAAAAGCAGTTAACAGTGCTTTTAACACAGTTAACACAATTCATATACCTAGCATAGATTTTTTTTTTAAATTATGTGTGTGTGTGTATGTGTGCCTGTGAAGGACCAATCATCCTGAATTGCTTCTACTTCCTTTTTGCTTTGTTCTGGGGTTTCCCAGACTCCGCCCACCAGGGTTAGAAGTGCAGCCCTTTTCACTTGGCATTTTTTTACATAGGATCTGGGATTTGAGCTCAGAACTTTCTGCTTTTGAGGCAGAGCTTTAACACCTGAGCCATCTCTCTAACCCTCCTACTATAGATTTTTATTACTATTATTCTCTAATTAAAGGAAGTATAGTGCTCCAAGCAATCATTGATTGCATGGAGCCAGAGAGACAAAATAGAAATGAGCCTAGTACATCTGGAGAAATGTAACAAAATGACAATTGCAAGTGGCCCACATGGCTAAACCCGAAAATTTGGGCAACTAAAAGTTTGATAGTGATGAGCTACAAACACTGAATGTTTTATTGTAGAGATGGGAGTGGGAGAGTGTATTAATTGAAGACCAGACTCAAGTTACCTCAGGAGTCTGAGGTGACATGAGATCCTCATAAAACAGAAAATTGGGAAGTCTTTTTGGAACCTCAAGAAAGCATTAGGAAAGCTGGTGTATGGCGATCCTCCAGTTTGAGGCCAGTTTGGACTATCATGGAAGATTGTCTCAAAATACAGTAAGGGGGGAATGGGATTGTAGATTAAAGGTTGAAAATATAAATTCACTATGTTCATTTATGTACCACTAAAAAGATAAAAAATTAAAAAAAAAGGAGATGGAAACAGAACAAGATGGTAGAGAGCTTTCACCAGATTAAATCTGCAATCCATGGTGATAAGATCAAAATACCCCCCACGTGATCTGACCATTTATTATAGCCTCTTTAGACTTGTTTCCTTTTCTAATCTTTTTTTTATATTTTTTTCCCACTCATACAAACTTGATAGGTACCCCATTCTCCTCCCTCCTTCCACCCCTCCCTGGATCTCCTTGCTCCTTCTCCCCTTTTCCCTTTCCTTTCCCTCCCTCCCTTTCTCCCAGTGCCCTCTTCCCCTGCCACCCCATTCCTGGAGCATCCTTTACTGTGCATGTCAAGCTCCTTTCCTAATCTTTGAATGTATTCTTTTCAATACATAACCAAGCTTCATTTTCTGGTTATGAATTCTACCTGTGGTTACTTTCTTACCTTGTCTTGAAACAGTTCCTCCCACACAGATAAAAGCTTAGCTCCTTCTTGTTTTAACAAGAATTTGTTAGATGTTTCCTTTTTCAACATATTTAGCAGGGTTTGTTTCTCAATACTTGGGATCAAGTTCATAACAGGTAGTACTGTACCAGAGTTAAGTCTTTTTTTTTTTATCTCCAAAGATTTTTTTAAAATAAGAATTAAACTGTAGCATATTTATTCTTCTAGCTCTACTTTTTATTTCCACTCATACAAACTTAACAGGTACACCGGTCCCCTCCCTCCCTCCAACCCCCCACCCCTCCTCCCTCCCCATCCCCCACTGCCCCTCTCTCCCCCTCCAAAGTCTTAATAAATGAAAAGATTGAACTACATTCTAGAATGAACTCATTGACTACATTATTGTAGCTGAGTTTTAAATACTTTATTCTTATGTCAAGATTAACTTGACAGGATGGAAGATCATTCAAATTATGGTTCAAGGAAGAGATCTTGTTTATTTGAACTTTTAATTGAAAGAAAATATGGGAAAATTACTGAACATTTCCATACATACTAATATGTCCAGAATATCCTAGAGAATGGTTGTCAAAAGAAGGTAGTTAACATTTATCTGTTACACTGCAATATACTGCTCTACAGATCTGCACATTCTACCTACTCCATGGTTTTACTACTGATCCAAGATGCACTTCATTACCAATTCACAAGTTGCCATCTTGTCTTGGACTCTTAACTGAAGCATACATATATATAGATGTTTCTCTCCCCGTCCCAGTTACCCTGGGGACTATCCTCAGACTTGCAATCCTCAGGAACCCAAGTTGCAGACTGATGTTTATCATGATCTTTTGAGTATATATTTACAAAAGACCTCTCAAGTAGGAGTCAAGTGTACTTAAGTATATTTCCTTTAAAATTCAATTAATGTGGTTTTGGCAAATCACTGATCAGTATATTAGCAAACATATGTCAGTTTGTTCAGTGCATTTTTAGTTGGGTTTGAGACTAAATCCAAATACCACCACTTTCCCCAGAACTATGTCCCCAGCAATGTATTAAAGTTAACTTTTTTTTATAATACATTTTTTATTATTATTTCAGCTCATACAAACTTAGTAGGAACACCAGTTCCCTCCCTCCTTCCTCCACCCCCCCTAAAGTTAACTTTTAAAATAATTCCTGGCATCAGATTTTTTTCCATTGTCATACTTTTGCTTTTCCTTTTGTAAATTTTAGAAAATCAAGACTTTTTTCCTTGTACTTTTTGCCTTTTAGCAATGTATCAGTGGTTCTTAAAATAAGTCATATAATGCTTGAGTTTCCAACATTCATTCTGTTCATCCTACATGTTTTTCTTCAATTAGTTGAATGTAGCTTACCTGTTCATCATTTGCCGAAAGGCTAATGGCTATGCATCTGATCTCTAGCAACACACGATGTTATGGTCTTGGCAATATCACTGATCGGTATATTAGCAAACATATATCAGTTTGTTTGGTGCATTGTAGAAGACAAAGCAATGTAAGAGTCTTCTCTAATGTATTAAATAGCAATAATGACATATATAGAACTTGGAACTTTTTAATCCTCTTTACTTTGTTATTATGGGTAAGAGCAATATTCTTCTTAACAGTTGTCTCAAGTTTTGCTAGAACAACAAAATCAGCCAGCAATTATTAGGTGGAATAGAAAACAAAGAACAATATAGAGTTTGACAAAATTTATTGGTATTTTAGTAAAGACATTCATCTCAGTCGTTTTTCTCTCCTCACCTTGACCTTAGGTTAATATTTCATTTGGGTCAAGTCAAGACTATGTAGGAGAGGTTATTTTGTTATTTTAACAAACAGAAAAGTGAACAAACAAAATGGACAGTTTGCCTACATAAAAGTTAAATTTATGTATCTTGATATAATTAAACCATGTTAAGAACTAATGGTGCTATGTACATTTCCATTGTTTTACTTGGGGCTTATTCTAAACTTAAATGTAACTGAACAAAATGTTAGGAGTATCCATAGGCTGCTTCTCAGAAATTCTTACCTATTATAGGAGCTCAATGAATAATGACCACCAATAACATCTTGAAGCTGCCTCCAAATTTAACATTGTAGTTAAGGAAATCATTCCCTGTCTGTGACTATGTTTTTAAAGATGTGAACTGTCACATTAAAAAAAAAAAGTCCATATACAATACAAAAATACAAAACAAACACCCTACAATACACAATCTAATAGAGTACATGTGGTGAGAGATTTCATGTGTTTGAAGATGCATTTTCTTTCCCTCTATTTCAGTAATCAAAATGTGCTTTTATTGTCACTGGTCAGCCACAGAACCATACTGAGAAATCTTTTAGTGAGTTCAATAGGAATTGGATCAAACAAGTTAGTAACAAATGTTTCAACAAAGTCACTGAAAGTGCATCTTCTCAATTTTTGTCTTCATACAATGTTATAGTTTTTTTTTCCTTTTTGGTATTTAAACCTTTTAAAAAATAAAAACCAGCCAAATACTTAAAGCAATATGTACATTTAGATTTTTGGTGGTGGTTTGTATTTTAAAAGAAACAGCTTCCTTATGATTTGCCTCAAGTTCTGGTGGAAATGCTCACAGGAACTAGGAACAAAAATTAAGAGAAGCACATTCGAAATACTGATTTACTTTGGTAGCAAATGGTGCTCTTTGAAGACTAATGAAAGTAACAAGATCCATTAAAGTGAAGTGGGCTATTTCAATTACTCAATACTTCACATAAAAATTTTTAAGAGCTAAGCATCTGTATCCACTGATAGCAATGCTAAATACCTAATAAATGATGACCTTAAACAAAATATTAAAATGCCCATAAAGGAAAAAAAGATGTATTTTAATTTTATCTAGATATCCTTTCAGTCAATAGTCCAGTAACATTTTCTTCAAAGCACAACACTCCCGTCTGTAAGGCTGTTCCTGGGAGCCGAGGGAGTGAAGTCAGGAGCCTAAATGCTGCAGTTTTAAACAGCAACTTTTTGCTTCCCTCTTAATGTGCTAATAGTTGAGTCTAAAAAAATATGCAATTCTTAAAAAGGTACCATTTCTGATTTCTTTATTATCTGTAACCTTTGGAAACTAATCACATGAGACTAGAAAATTAGCAAATGTCTTGAAATCTGTATATAAAACATAAATTACCTCTAATTTCAAACTCTCATTTATTAGTGTACCACTCAATCTTTTAAAAAAAAATGAAAAAGAAAAAAAAAGCGGCTCCAAAGATAGTCTTATACCATTCTTAAAAAAAGGAAACTGTTCCTTTTAACTTTACACCCACCCCATACCCCAATTTCAAAACACATTATTTAATTGTCTTGGTCGTGAACATTTCCAAGATGAGATTTTATATTTCGTTCCCACAGCTTCTGGTTATCGGAAAACCCATGCTTTCCTTTATTAAAGGAGTTTGGTCCAGCTGATGTTGGTGTATCCCTGTGTCAAAAGAAATGCAACCTGTTTAAATTGGTGAGTTTTGCGCTGTTTTAAGCTTACTAATACACCCTCTTTATAAACACAGGCAAAATAAACATTAGAAACCTCTGCAGAGATTTTTAAAAATCTTTTTCCCCACTGGATTCATACCTCAGGTACAGTATGTCTGTCACGGAGATGGTGGTAGTGATGATGGAAAGAGGCTCTAATTTGTTTCCTTTTGTGGCTTTGAGGACAGACCCCAGGACCTCATGTGTGCCAGCCACGAGGTCTGCCACTGACCTGCATTCCTCCATCCTATGCAC
Organism: Typhlomys cinereus; assembly: GCA_023101885.1. Taxonomy (NCBI): domain Eukaryota; kingdom Metazoa; phylum Chordata; class Mammalia; order Rodentia; family Platacanthomyidae; genus Typhlomys; species Typhlomys cinereus. The sequence goes on from JALPQD010000226.1 coordinate 3,477,587, forward strand.
TTTGTTTAACAAACATTTAAGGAGACGCACACCATTATGGTTATTTATTTTTTAATTGTTGCCTGAGAGCTGGAGGTTTTAAGCACAATTGTAAAATTCTTGACCAGCATGTATCAGGCCCTGGATTCAATTCCCAGAAATGCAAAAAAAAAAAAACAAACAAAAAAATGTGCAAACAAACAAATGCCAGTCAGAAATGGAGGTGCCTGCATTTCTGGCCCTAGTGGGCAGAGCCTGAGAAATACCAGAGCAAAGCAAAAAAGAAGTAGAAGGACTCTAAGACGATTCCCCGAAGTCACCCTTGGTCCTCCACAGGGATATACAGTGCCCTTTCTCTCTCTCTCTCTCTCTCATACACACACACACACAAATGAATGAATGAATGAAATGAATGAATGAATCTGATGATTTGCCATCAACATTTGTAAGAAATGAAGTAGGAAACCTTGAAAATGTAGCTCACATAGAATTGTATAGGGTCATTTTATGAACTTCTATTTCAATTTAATGTTTAAATGTATGTCTACTGGGTGTAGCACTGGCAATAATATCAGATTTATCTATTACTCCAAATCCAAGCATGAAAAGATTACATCCGCCTGTTTCATAGATTAAAGCTGAAAGGGTGATGCTTATGGACTGATTCACATATTGGTTCATTAGGAATTAATTCATAGGAGCAAAGTATGGATTGACACAAAACATTGTGTGCAATTTTTCTTGCTTTTAATTGATTGCTGTAACTCCAAATAATACGAAAAGTTATACCTTCCAATATTCTTCATCCTCATCTTTGCTTCAGGAGGCATTTCTTCTGGTTCACTCTGCAAAAAAATAAAAACTGAGGTGAATACATGGAAATTATTAGATTCACTTATTAAGAACACAAAATTTATAATCTATAAATCTAAAAGCAATTTCAGTGCCACTAATTTTGGTAAAAGAAAACTAGAAAATTTTAACTACATCTTTAAAAAGAAAACCATTAGGCTGGAGAGACAGCTCGGGAGTGAAGAATGCAGAGTTAAGACAAGCAGAAGGTCCTGAGTTTGGATCCCAGGTCCCACTTAAAAATGCAGGCGGAAGGGCTGGAGAGGTGGCTCAGGGGTTAAGCCTCTGCCTTGCAGGCGGAAGGTCCTGAGTTCGGATCCCAGATCCCACGTACAGCGGAAGCGGGGGCGGCCTGCGCTCCTGGTCCTGGTAGGGCAGAGCCTGTGAATCCCGGGGCAGAGTAAACAAGGAGGTGTAGGCGTCCATGGTGGTTCCCGAATTCGTCCGTGGTTCTACACACACACACACACGCATGCACGCACGCACGCACGCACGCACGCACAATTGAATAAATAAAAAAAATTTAAAAAAAAAAACAACTATACACACACACAAAAAAATATGCAGGCGGAAAAGGCAATGGCCTGAATGTTTAGCTCTGGTGGGTAGAATCTGGGAAATCCCAGAGCAGAGCAAAAAGGAGGTAGAAACAATCCAGGATGCTTCCTGAAGTCACTTTTGGCCTCCACAGGGACACATGGTGCCCTCTGACTGATAATGACAGACAGACAGACAGACAGACAGACAGACAGACAGACAGACACAGACACAGACACACACACACACACACACACACACACACACACACACACACACACACACACACGGCATTATCTTCTAGGCTACTGATTTGCATGAAAGGAAAAACTCAACAAATTCCTTCTATGTATTACCTTATATGCATGTGCTGAAATATCACATTGAACTACTACACTAAATACAATTATTGTCTACCCATTTTTTTTTTCTTTTAATTTTTGAGGCTGGGAAGATTGCTCAGTCACTGAAGTCCTTGTCATACAAACAAAAGTTCAGTCCCCAGCATCTCATAAGAGCTAGGTAATGCAACACATACTATAATCCCAGAGCTGGGGAGATGGAGACAGGATGATTCCTGGGGTTTGCTGACCAGCCAGTCTAGCTATATAGGCAAGCTCAAGTGAGACCTTGAAGGTAAAGTCACTTAGGAAGACATTCTGACACTGATTTCTGTGTCTACACACACAAGCACCCACACAATTAGGTATATATACAAAAAATTTTAAATCTTGTCTTTTACTTATCTTCACAAGTACACAAGAGAACACATAGTGGTTACCAGAGGTTGACAAGGTGAAGGGGGTGTAAGGAATGGTGACAGGGACAGATAGATGCAGGAAAAGCTTCTCATACTCACAGTAGACTATGCTAACAAGAATTTAACTGTTTCAAAGTAGCTGCTGGTAAAGAGTATTTAAAAATATTCCCAACACAAAGAAATAGTAAAATATATGTTCAAAGTGATGAATAGGTCAACCTAACCTGATCTGATCAGTATACATTATATGTATGTGTGGACTGAAATGCCATAGTATGCCCTAAGTACAACTGGTGTTAACCAAATTTTTTAATAAAAAAATTCATATTCTACTCCATGCCTATTTCATCACTTGAAAGATTATGACAGGATTCCTGAGTTGTTAGACCCTATCTCTAAACTATTAAAATTTCCAAATTATGAGTCCAGGAATATAGCTCGGTGATGGACTGTATGCATTTGCAAATGTGAATCACTTCATCTGATTCCCATTACCAAAAAGAATGTAAAAATTTCAAAATTAAATGTGTAACACTTTTATTCGGTATATTTCTGAATCAAATATTTGCCAAAAGTTACTTATGTTCTAGAAAATGAACTTAATAAAGATTTTTGATGCATATCTAAAAGACATTTTATGCTTTACTGACATTGTAACAGAAAGAATGCTATTTGAAAGTGTCTAAAATTTCTTTAAAAATTATTAAGGAAAAATTATATAAGTATTATCAAGGAATGGCTATTAAGATGGTTCCGGGTACAAAAGCGATTTCTGCACAAGTCTGAAGATTTGAGATTGATTCTTGGAACCTATGCAAAAAACTGGATTTGAAAATTGGATATATATGCAACCAGCATTTCTTTTTTAATTTTTTTTATTTATTATTTATTCAATTGTGTGTGTATTCATGTGTGCGCATGTGTGTGTGTGTGTGTGTGTGTGTGTGTGTGTGTAGAACCACGAATTTGGGAACCACCATGGACCGCCTCCACCTCCTCCTTGTTTATTCTGCCCCGGGATTCACAGGCTCCTCCCTACCAGGACCAGAAACGCAGGCCGCCTCCGTTTCCGCCTGGCGTCTATACGTGGGGTCTAGGATCTGAACTCAGGACCTTCCGCCTGCAAGGCAGAGGCTTAACCCCTGAGCCACCTCTCTAGCCCTCGCAACCAACATTTCTATGCCACACAGAAGAGATAAAATTGTTTGGAAGCTATGGAGAATACAGTTCAGCAAAAATCAACAAATAAAAAAAGGTGGGTGAAGAAAGCTAACTCCTAAAGTTTCATAAAAACATGAAAATTCCACTTGTCATCCTTAAGTGTGTAAGTGTGAGGAAAAAGAGAGCTGGGACTGTCACAACAGCACAATCCCTTGAGCTCATTCTGGAACATACACTTATGGGATAGATGTTCTAGCAGGATCATCTGCATTAACTGTTAATCATCTCACACAAGGGACACAAAACACAAGCACTAAACAGTTGCTTTTGTACCTTGCAAGCTCGATATCATTAATGAAGACCCCAACTGTAAAAATTATCAAAAGTGGCAGAACTGAGAACCAAGACTGGTGGCACATGCAGAACTGAATCGTTCTTACTTCCTGGCATGTGTTATTACTATTATTCAGAATAAACATTTGTTGATGTGGTTCTTAAGCTTCTTGACCTAAAAACTAGCAGTGTTTTAAATACTTTTACAACAAAATGAACCATCCAGTTAATGGAACTGACAAGATAGCTATTGTGGGTAAAGATGCTTGCCACCAAGCTTGAGGACCTGAGTTAATTCTTGGGACTCACGTAGAGAGAGAATCTAATACTGTAAGTTGTCTTCTGCTATGAGTGTGCTGTGTGCCCACATGCTATAAATAAACGTGAAATTTTCATAAAAACCTGATTTTTAGGTGTAGGAATGTAGGTCACTTATGAAGTAGTTTCTTGGTTCTGAGCTCAATCCATGAAAGAAAACACACCTAGTTTTTGTATGTGTCACAAAAAACATGCAAAAATAAGTTTTGCTAATACCGTTAATACAAAATCCAATTTGCCATTAATACCTTTCTAAAAGGACTAATTAAAATAAAATAAAATGAAACAGGTATTAACTTACATCTTCATCTTCATTAAAAGCTGCTGCTACTGAAAGGGTTTTTGGAGCAAGAGTTGGAACAGTTTCTTTAGGCTTCTGAAAAAAAAATTTAACAGTATATCACAAATAAGACTTACAAAAGCTTATTTAATCATATAAATAATTGATCTTGCGTGACTGAACCTTGTTTTTGTAAGTTTATATACTAAGAACTCAAGTATTTTGGATGAGAGCATTGTCCCTTTGAAAATGTATGTTACCAGTAGCTAAGTTTTACTTACTAACTTGCTCACTAATATGATACATTCATTTGTTACCTTTCTACTCTTTCATGTGAACACATACTGTTCACTTCATCTTCTGCACAATCTAACCTACTCTCACTTCCATGGGTCTTCTCAACACTCTTCATAACTATCCCACTGCGGGATGGATCCCAACCTTACTGTTCCCTTGGTATGATTCTTTGCAGCGTCACTAGTGACAGACTAGCGTAGCACATTTGATTCTGACTATTAGATCCTTTTTGAAAGCTTTCCTCTTTTGGTTTTCTGGGACAGTAGTTCTTAATGACTACTGTAGTCTCCGAACTTTTGTTGTGGCTCCATTCCCTGATGTTCCTACTCAAAATACATAGGATTCTGTTAGTGATCTTTCTTTCTATGTGCTGGTCACTTTCACTCATTTTCATGGAATTTTAACTACCAAATTTTTTGCCTACATCAAAAAGCAAGCAAAAGTAATTGCCTTACTTAAGAGGTCTCCAACAAACAAATTTTAATCTGTTTATCCCATCCTACTATCACACTATCAATGTCAAGTTAACCTCAGCATTCCTTCAATTGGACTATTACCAGAAATACCATCTCCCAGGGTTGGGGATGTAGAGCCCAGCGGTAGAATGCCTGTCTATCATGCATGAAGTCTTTGATTCAATACCTAGCACTGACAGTGAGGCAATACTATTTCCTCTTTTTGCATTTATTTTCCTTCAACAAGTGATGTTTCCAAGATGAAAATGGGTTCAAGTCTTAGATTCCTTATTATAGTCTCACTGTTCTCTCAAGACCTAAAACAATTATAGTTTAAAATATGGTACGTTTGCAATGTGGCCCTACAGCTTCACTCTATCAGCTTGAAACTATTAACAATTTTCTGAGTGTACTTTAGAGTGTCACATCTTTAACTGCTTTCCTTCCTCTTGCCTGTATTTCAGTACAACTTATATACTTTATCAGTAAAATCTTCTCTTATATGCAAGAACAAAGTTAGCTATCCTTTTATTTAACATTTTATATAACAAAATGTAAAGAATGTTTGCTTTTGAAGAAGCTAGGGAAAGTTACAACAGTCTTACACAGTGACTATAGAAATATCCTTTTACTCTTTTGAACAGACACACATATATAGACACATGTAAGACACAAATTTGTACTGGTTGGTCAACTAACTTTTCATATCATATAATTAGAAACAATAGTTTTCAATTATTTTTTATAACTACAACACATTCTCCAAAAAAATTAGTTTATTTTATAAAAAGTTTGTTTGGTAAGCTAAAGTTTTGCTAAAACTTCTCAGTGATTACTAGATTTTGTCAATTACTTAGAAAAAGAAGAAATTTGCATTTAGAGCATATTCAAACATAATAAAATCTATTACCAAGAAGATTAAAACTATACGTAACAGTACATGTTTAATATGCCAGCAAAATTAAGTACTTGTGTAGATGGGTCTTTGCAACTTAAAAATGTACACAAAAAGAACCATTTGAATAGAGAAAATGTTAATGAAGTAAAAATGTCAGAAGATGAAAGACATGCACAATGAATTTTTAAGTGTTTTTTTCCCCAATATTTAGTTGTTTACTTGAGAAAAGGGAAGGGAGAAAACAAAAGTGGTAGAGAGAAAAAGAGGGAGAGAGAGAGAAAAAAAAAGATCAAGGTTACAATAAGAGAACTTCCAGAATTCAGCTCACCAGGCATTTTACTCACTGAGTTTTCCTACCAGTCCCTGAATTTTTTTTTTTTAAAGGAACACTTCCTCATTGCTGGTGGGAGTGTAAACTGGTACAGTTTGTGGAAATCAATATGGAGGTTCCCCAGACAGCTGAAAATGGCACTACCATGTGACCCAGCTCTACTCCTACTAGGAATATTCCCAAGGAACTTATTCCTCCATGCCTATTGCTGCTCTTTTTACATGGCAAGAACATGGACTCAACATGCCCATCAAGAGAAGAATGGATAATGAGCCGGTTGTGGTGGCGTGCACCGGTAGGATTTGCTGAAGGAGGCAGAGGCAGGAGGATCAGGAGTTCAAGGCCAGCCTGGGCTACACTTTAAAAAAAAAAAAAAAAAAGAGAAGAATGGGTAATGAAACCGTGTGTGTATATATATACAATGGATTACTATTCAGCTATCAGGAAGGATGAGATTGTAGAATTTGCAGGCAAATGGATGTATCTAGAAAAAATGTTGGGCGAGGTATCACAAACACAAAAAGATAAATACTACATGTTCTCTTTCAAATGTAGGTCCCAGCATTAAGTTCTTGTCGAGTATTTGGCTTGAAATTCTGATGTGATTATATAGTTTGCTATATATGCAAAACTTACACTTATGAGCCTGAAATGCTTGGGTCAGCTGACAAATTCTATGGTGTGGGATTCAGAGGTAGGCTGGGTATGTTGTGTGATTGAAGCAGCGATGGCCAAGGGTTTGGTAGAGGGTGATGAGGTCTGCTTACTGTGTTGGAAGATTTGTGTGGTGGTGTGATCCTCATAATTGGGAACTGTGGATTTGGTTGGGTTTTTGGGTGGAATGGGGTAAAAAAAAAAAAAAAATCACAGAATTTATTTCTGTCTTTGTATTTTATGAGCTACTCTGTGATGTTGCATTTCTACTTGTGGTTTGGGAATTTTACTTGCTACACAACTTTTTATAGAGTCACCTCCTATATAAATCTTTTGAAATAATAAAGTTTTGAAAAAAAAAAAAAGATAGAAAAGGGCTGGAAAGATGGCTCAGGGGTTAACACTCTTCCTCACAAGCAGAAGATTCTGAGTTCAGATCCCAGGTCACACTTAAAAACGCCAGGTGGAATGGAGATGACCTGCACTTCCTACACTGGTTGGCAGAACCTGGGAAATCCTACAGCAAAGCAAAAAGGAGGTAAAAGCAACCCAGGTAGAAGCTATCCAGGATTCTTTCTGAAGTCAAAGGGCACATAATGTGCCCTCTGACACTGACTGACACACACACACACACACACACACACACACACACACACACACACACACTAAAATAAAAGATAGGAATAAAAAAAAGCAAAAGGGAGCAAATGATGGGATGGGAATTATGAGGAACAGCTGTTCTCTCAAAGGAGAGACAATTCAAGCTAATAAGAGACAGAAATCTTATTTTAATATATCTATGAGTGAGGAGTTATGGTACAAATAAAGTCAAATGCATCTGATCTTGATGTATTATATTTCTTAAAGAATAGATATGTACAAATAGATATTCAGGAAATTTTATCAGGGATTAACTTACTATACTAATGTTATCACTATTATTTTTTGTGTGTGAGATTGAATCCAGGGCTTCTCAAATGCTAAGCATAGCACCATAAGTACTATGTTTAATATTACCACTGGTGGAAAAATGTTTTAAAAATCCTAAAAGTCTCAAAGTAAGAACTAAGGTTCTGTTCAACTCAGAGAATTTCTATGTGTTTATAATTCATGCCTTCTTCATAATATCCCAATCCCTTTTCTTTTTCTACTTTATTAAAATATAATTTACAGACTTCCTATCATGCTACTCACTTAACAATTTACCTTGAGTTTATACAAAGATTAAGCACTTGACCTTTTTAACTTTATTTATTGTGTGTTTGTGTGTGTGTGTATCAAAGGACACTGTGTCCCGGTGGAGAACCAAGAGTGACCAAGAATCATCCTGAATAGCTTCTACCTCCTTTTTGTTTCACTCTCGGATTTCCCAGGCTCTACCCACGAGGGTATGAGGTACAAGCCACCACAGTTTCCACCTGGCATTTTTAAGTGGGACCTAGGATCCAAACTCAGGACCTTCTGCTTGTGAGGCAGAATCTTAAGCCCTGACCCATCTCTCCACCCCAGCACTTGATCTTTCTAATACTTGTTTTTACCATAGTATAGGAAAAGCAGATTTATGTAAATCTCATTATGACATCAGACATAAAACGACTCACATTTGATCCAAGTTTGATGGATATGGCTGATGCTTTCTTTGTCGTCTGACTACCTATGGCAAATCCAAACTTGGAGATCTTTGTAGGTTTTGTTGGGAGGTCTGCAACTTCTTCTTCAGCTGATCGCTTCTCAGCGCTGCGACTGGAACTTTCCCCTCCATTACTGGAAGAAACAGTCTTAGTTTTCACAGGTTTTTCTGCTTCTTCTTCAGGTCCTGGTGAAGTCGAAACAACTTACCAAGATGAGCTATTTTTACTGAGCAGATTGATGGGAGCAGCAAACCTCAAAAAGCATCTTTACAAGGAAGATACCTCTGCAGTTGTCACCTACTGACCCAACAGTCTCTTCCACTGTTAGAGTATATAGCAGGAACTGAGATTGTGTGGCAGTAGAAGAGGCTCCCATGAATTAACTAGCATAAAATACAGAGCAATTTAAAATTATAAACACAGAGTTCACATAGTAAAAACCCTTCAACTAAACACTACCATATTAATATGTACACTACCATATTATTATATAGTATATATGATAAACTTAGTACATACAATAATCATAGTTCCATTTGTAGAATTTGACTTTTAAAAATTAAAGTCAATAAGCTTTTATATAAACTAATTTGTAAGCAATCACATGACAAAGTAAAACATTTAATAAAATTCTAATATATCCTCAATAATATAGTTCTAACGACACAAAGTATTAAGTCATGAGCATGGCCACTACTACTCAAATTGCGTTGTTAATAAAACCTAGCATTTAAGGGTTTTCTTTATTGCCATACTGAACCCCAGGGCCTTGGGCAAGATGTGCATTCTATGCTGTGCTATATTCCTGCCTGCTTATTTTCTAGAGTGATGTGTAACATCTCACAAAACATTAAGTGTAGAAAAAGAACTCAAGGAGAACTTTTGAGGTCTTCTTGAACAATCTCACTCTACTATGAAAGCTAGCTTTAAGCTACCTTTAAGGGCTATTCAAAGTCAGACTTGGGCTTATATGATGTCACCGTTTCTCAAGAATGGCAGAAATGCTAACTTTATCTTCAGGAAAGCATACATACACATGTAGCCTTGGAAGGCAAGATGTCTTTCAATAATTTTATTTATATTAAGTTAATGACTTCACATTTTGAGAATCTGAGGTTTGCTATGTAAGACTGTTTAGCATATCAGGAAGCAAGACAGGAAGGGCTGGCCAATCACTTAATTTTTTTCTTCCAGTTTGCCATTTCGCTTTATGAAAGGTATTCTGTGACAATGGGTAAAATTTACTCATAAAGGGATGGCTCTGGCAAATTAAGAAAATGGGACAAAATGCTACACTAGGGAGTATAGAATAATAACAAAAAGTCAAATGTACAATGAACGACACAAAAGACTTGGACTGTGAATCTAGATCTATACAGTGTTAGAATGACAAGTCTCTAATACAAGCACAATTGAATAAATAATAAATAAATTAAAAAAAAAAGAATGACAAGTCTCTAGATCAGGAAGTACTCTGTCTCTGTGGCATGGTTTCACACATGACAGGCAAATGCTGTACAAGTGGTCTACTACACACCTGCACTTTTCTCCCTTTCACTACTTGAAGACAGGACAGGGTCTTTAGGTACCCCAGGAGTCTATCTAATTTTCATTCCTTCTACTTCAAGTCTTCTGGGCAACTGAGATTACAGGCTTCTGCCACCATGCAGCTCAGGATTTTGAACAGAACATCTGATTTTATACAGATATAAAATATATTGTTCTCTTAGGATAAGAGATGAACAATAGGATTAGGTTTGAGGATTTCCTTAAAAGACAAATATAACATTGAAATGGCCGGTTGAGGTGTCCTTTTTTTTTCTTTTATGTAAAAACACCCGAATTAAAGAACTGAAAGCGATTAAAGACTGCTATCCAGTAGTTGAAAAACAACTCAATCTAAGAAAACTCAGAGTTTCTTAAAACCAGCCTGGGTCCTTGCTTGTAATCCTAGCACTTACTTGGGAGGACTGAGGCAGGATAAGCCTGGGATTCATGAGACCCTACCTCAAAAAACAAACATTTTCTTTAAAGAGACTATGATGCAAATATTAGGCATCCCCAAACATAAAGAATTTATCGCTGATGCTTGACTATAACCACTTGGAGAGGCTAAGGAAGGATTTAGAGCTCAAGGTCTGCCTAAGGTAAATAAATACATAAGACACTATCTTTAAAAAAAAGAAAGATATGTTACCATGGAGACCAGGCTCCATGTACTCACACCATAGGAGGTGAGCAAAACTACTGGTCTTTAGCTTTATCATGGATCCTTAACCATGTGCAACTGTATTTTTTCTTACTGCTCATATATTATAGTCTAGCTTTTAAAAAATATTTTTTATGTGTGGTTGGGGGGTGGGGGCATTGTGTGTCCCTGTGGAGGATCAAGGGTGACTTCAGGAATCATCCTGGATTGCTTTTACTTCCTTTTTGCTTTGCTCTGGGATCTCCCAGGCTCTGCCCACTAGGGCCGGAAGTGCAGGCAGCTGCTGTTTCCATCTGGTGTTTTTACGTGGGACCTGGAATCTGCACTCAGGACCTTCTGCTTGTGAGACAGAGTCTTAACTCCTGAGCCATCTCTCCAGCCCTTAGTCCAGTTTTTTAAAGAGGACATGAGAATGGGAAGGGAGTGTCAGGGGTCCATATAATCAAAATGCACTATATACATGAATCAGAATGTCAAGGAATAAACAAAAACATTAAAAAATAAAGACAACTGAGGGCTAGTGATGTAGATTAGAGCTACAGTGTTTGCCTATATGCCCAAGACCCTGGGTTTAAGACCCAGCATGCCATCTCCAAATTAAGTCAATTTTCTTTTGCATTCTTATAACTGTCAGCAACTAGCTTTGTTCTGTCTTTTCATTATAAGAGATAAATTAGGCCACCCTTAGGACAAGTTCACAAGAGGCCATTTCTACACAAGACTGATTCCAGATTCAGCCACCAATTTATTTCTGGACATCTTAATCAGCTGATCTTATCCACACTCAGTATTTGTTTTTAAAACAACTATGAAAACACTACCTTACTTTAGATCACACCTTCTGTTCAATGACATGGGAGAACAAGTGGGAGAGCCATTAGCTATTATTTCTTAACTGTAAGAGGTTCTACATGGCACAGAGATTAGACTGTTATTTTCTTTATATAATCCTTTTAACAACTGTAGCCCAAAAAAAGCATTTAGGAAATAACACAAATAGGAAAAAACAGTGGACTGAGATGGGAAAATAAAGCAAATTATTTTGCTAACGTGATAATTAAAATATTTATAATTACATAGGAAGGTATTTCAAGCAAATGTGAGCTTTGAAATATGCCAGCAAATATTGACAAAAATATTGAGTATTTTTATTTAAGCATGTACTCAGAAATATACTACTAAATATTAACATTACTTTATAAGCATTGAGTGGTTTTCTTCAAGCATATTCTACTTAATACTCTGGGACTTTTAATCAAAGGCTTCTTTCCACTGATTTAATGAGACAGTCTGTATTTTGGAACTGTGGTAAAGAAACTGCTAGATGACCATTGATAAGCACTGTGAAGATCTTTAGTAACATGAATTATAAAGAATGGTCATTTTTTTAAATAAGGACACTATCAACTTATAGCATAAAACAACTGTCACTGGATTTAAATTATTTTAATATTTTGTGTATTATGCATATTAAATAATTATGTAAGAATGTTGTCTAATTTGTATTTATTTCTCAGCAAACAAATAGATTATCATCAAGTTAAACTGTTCATGGTACTTATTTTTTCATCAAATAGATAGGAAGAGAGCTAGAATTAATATGATAAAGGCACATAGCTCTGAAAAAATTACCTAAGTCTAAAAGAATACCTTTCATCACCCACTTGCATTCTGGTATTTTCATCTGAAAAAAGGATATGCAGCTATCTCTCTTCACAGGACAGGTATGCAATTTAAATGAGAATGTGTCCCATATCCTACCTGATATAAGCAATGTCCTTGCCACTTAAGTAATTCTTGGTATAAGCCTCTGCAAGCTTGAAATGAATATGATTGTGTATAAATTATTGCTCTCTAAATATATACTTATATCAAAGAGCTACATAAATGTAATCGAAAATGAGAAAAATCTATACAAAGCCTTAATGTACTCTTTCAAGGTGGAAAGAGGAAGTTCAACTAAGCAGCCTCTCTCAAATACATATATTACCTCTGAAGTGTTCTATTTATTAAAATAGAGTACACTTATGTGCTTAACATGAGACTTAATAAGGATTAATCAGTAAGGATTAATGAATAAACAAAATACACTTTCAATTTAGGGGACTACATAATCAGAATAAAAATTCCCAAGTCTCTAAGTAAAAGCCTAACATTACAATATTAAAAAAAAATTGAATACTTGCCATAAAATATCAATTTAAGCAACACTGATGATAGAAAACGTTTTAGCTATGATTCTCCTAAAAAGGTTCATTATAAATGCATGATATGCAAAAATTGGGCATGTTGGTTCATGCTTGCAATGCCAGCACTAGGAGGCGGGGAGGATTATCATGAGTTCAAGGTCAGCCTAAACTACATGGTGAGCTCCAGGCCAGGGAAGGGAGGTTACTGAATGACAGTCTCAAAAAAAAGTCTGTTATTACACTACATTTCTTATAAGGAAAATAAGGCAAGCTATATAGAACTATGAAGAGATATTTGTCATTCTAAGTTACCCACAAAGATCATGATTTTTTGATACTGATTATCAAAGAAAATTTACACAAAGCCCCTACACACTAAAGTGATAACATCTATGCAAACTACAGAACTTCCTTCAACTGAAAGGGTGATCAGTTAATTACACAATGTATTCATGTTGATAATTCAGGTACATTTTAGCAGTCTCTTAAACACAACTCTCTAAATCAAGAGAGGTAAAGGGACCTTATAGTTTTTTTTTTGTCTTTCCTCAAACTGCTAAAGTTTTACATGATTCTGTTTCACAATTTCTCGGATAATAATTGAGGGGGCCCTAAAGTACTGAAATGCTAAAAATTATTTCATAAGCTATTTTACTTCATAAAAAAGTAGGCGAAGCCCAGTTTAGTAATCCAAGCCTGTAATCCCAGCACTGAAGTGGAGAGGAACAGGGTACGTCTCAAAACAAACACAAAAAAACTAGGAGGAAGTTTGTGCTTAGTCAACACTATTTGTATTTTCAAGGAAGCAAATTTTAGTCTAGGATGGGTATGGATGGGTATAATTATCTCTTCGAGTTCTGTTAGCCGACCCTATCTATGCTTCTAATGGTCTTCGTATTCGCACATTAAAGTCTCTCAGGGCTACTACTTTTTTTTTATTTTTTTTATTTTTACTTATTTATTTTTTTTAATGTGGGACCTGGGATCCGAACTCAGAACCTTCTGCTTGTAAGACAGAGTCACAACCCCTGAGCCATCTCTCCAGCCCCCAGGGCTACTACTCCTTAAGGGAGTCGGAATAGTAAATATTAAAGCGTTCTAAACAACATGTAATTTGCACACGTTGTGTATGTCTCCTTATGACAATAGGGACAGGGAAGGGGGGCGAGCGAGACTACGTTTTCTTATCCCTTAATGAAAGGGCCAAAAATTACGTGGGTGGAGGGAAGGAGGTTAGAGTTAATGAGTTTAATATCGCAACGCACACAAGGTCCCCTTTGCCTTTTCGACCAAGTACTCGGGTATCCGACACGGGGTCAGCGGGCAGCAGCCACAGACAGACCCCCCGGAGAACGCGGTCGAACCTAACTCTAGCCCCGCCGGTTGGAGAGCCGCCTGGCTCCATCCTGTCCGCCCACGCGTGGCGGGGCCTGGAGGGGCGCGGGAGGGCGCGCAGCTAGCTCGTGCTCCCCAGCGAGGGGAGGGCGCACGGAGCGTAACTGGCTCCGAGGGCGGCCGAGAGGCCGGCGCCCCGGCGTCGGCCTGCGGCCCGCGCGCGGCCTGTGTGCGCAGTGCGCCGGGAGCGGCCCGCCCAGTCCGCGCCGCCGGCCCCGCTACGGCTCCCTTGCCGGCGCCCACCTCGCTGCTCCTCGGAAGGAGGGCGGCCATCTCCCCGACCAGGAGGTGTCCAGCTGCGGCCGTCTCTCCCGCCGGGAGGCGGCAGGGCCTGGAGTCCCGCGGGCCGCAGCGGGCGTGCCCGGGGCTCGCCTGCGTCCCGCACCTAGCCGAGGGATCGCCACCTCCGCCCACGCTGGCTGGGTCCCACGCCCCCCACCCCGGGAGCTCAAAAGGCCCGGAGGATCGCCCACGGCCCGCGACGCTGGGGTTGTGTTCACCTCCGGCGGCTCCGCTTCGCCGCGGCTTCTCCGGCTTCTCCTCTCCCGCCTTCCCGTCCGCCATTTTCCCCGCCGCGGCCTCCCCTGCAGCTCCGCCGAGGACGTCAGCGCCCCGCCCAGCAACCATTGAGCTGCGAGCCAGCCAGCGAGGCCTCAGCCTAGAGCGGCCCCGGAACAAAAAGGGAGGAGCTTGCCTAAGCGGAAGTGACGTTTTCGGTCAGTCACCAATGAAGTAACGGAAAGATAGGAGGAGCGGGAGACGAGATTTTGGACTGTCGGATGACAGATCCCAGAGTAGTGTTCACAGTACAATTTTGGGGAAGATGGTGCAATTTTAGGTTTCTACATACCAAGCTGCAGTTGTACCGGAAGCTGACAGGGCCCTTTATTCCAGTTTTATGTAGATTAGCTGTGAAATCGTGCTGTAGTTTTCTGTTTAACGGAGAAAAAAATAAATCCGCGTCAGTCCGCCGCCCTCTAGTGTGAGGATTCGTCTCGCACCATTGAATCCTCAGGGCCGTCCCTGGCGAAATTACTCTTGCTTTGACACCGTTATCTAATGAAGAGGAGATGTTATGGGAGTTTTATCTCCGTTCTTTCACTCTGATGAAAAATTTACTAGACACAGTTATAACAAGCAAGGTTTATTAAAATCGGAAGCCGATAACACTCGGAAAAGTATAAGCCGATCATAGTGAAAGACACCCCCAATCAATAAGGGGGATTTCACTTTTCATCTACCTTGTCCGTTCTGCTCTTCCATTCTCCCTATTCCACTTAGTAGGCTCAAAATATTATGAAAGCTGTCGCCAGAGTCTCCTCTCACAGTGTACAGATCAAAACGACAACTGCCTTTTAGGGCCCTCTTCTCCCAACTACAACACTTTTGTCTTTTACCTAACAATAAAACCACTTTTTCTAAAGACCACAACTTCCTTATCAAGGTTGAAGATTGCTGTAACACCTCCCTTGCCTAGAAACCTCAGTAAACTCATTTAGAAGTCCATGCATTAAGGATAGATCTAGCCTCATCTGGTGTCTTAACCATCTTTCTCTGCATTTATTTAGTTCTGTAGCTGAACTTGACCAATTACTTGCCTAGGTAGAGAACTGAAGTTTCTGCTTGACAATATAGTCAGTATTAAAGGACATGGTCTATTTTAAAGTCCTGATGTGTCCTTTCTTGGATAAGAAAGTTGCTGTCTGCAGAACTCCTTTTACCTCTGTAAAATGGTTGGGGAGAATCCTAACTGTACCTTTGTTGCCAAGTGCCTACCTAACATGCAGGAATCCCCGAATTTGATTTTCAGCATCATATAAACTGTGTGGTGGCACACTCCTGTAGTCCCAGCACATAGGAAGTGAGGTCAGCCTGGGACACGGGATTCGATCTCCATAGATAAGTAAAAACAAGCAAAATAAAACCATGGTGACTTCAACAGATGATCATGAAGATTACATTTTTTATATTCTGTTCTTTGGTCACTTTGTAATTCCCTCTATAGGAATTTATTGATTCTCTGACAATTTCACATATGCACATAATGTATACCAACTACTCACTCTGGTTTCTCCCCTCTTGTTACTATCCCTGTTTATTTGCCCTCTTCCCTCTAAAATCTTCCCATGCTCATGTCTGCTCATATGTGAGCCACTGAGTTCAACCAGGGCCATCAAATCAAGGGTTGCGTTTATCATTGATACCTGATGGGCTCAGCAGTGTGTACACAACTGAAGTCAATGGCTGGCCCTCTACAAGGACCTATCAGTAGCCAGTGGTTCAGCAGTAAGGAGTGGCTCCCTCATCTGTGACTGATTGTGAACCAGGCTAATCTTGTGCATTTGGTGGCCCTGACATGGGACTGTAGTATAGGAGGATTTAATTGGTTAAAGCAGGAATCTTCAACAGAGGGACCTCGGGATACATATTAAAGTATATTTTGTGCTGGAGGAATTAATGGAGAGTTTAAAAAAAATGGGACAGGCAGGTAGCAAAGAACAGAATCTCTTTGCTGAAATTAAAATGTTCGAACATATGCTAAAGGCAGAAAAGATAAACGTGGAAAAAAGCAAATACTAAAGTTCAAATCTTGTTATAGAGTTGCAGGCCTCTTTTATTGAAGGGAGCTTAAATCCTAGAATTTGGGTTCATATAGATCAGAGAAAAATAAGAGGACAAGAAAACTTTCTTCCTGATAATCATTAAATTTTGGAGAAAAATTAAAAAAAAAATCTGAGATCCTTAAAACAGCTGCTGCTCCAGAAAAACTAGAAAACAGCTGCTTCTGCGGCTGTAGGCAGGAGGATCTCAACTGGGGAAACAAAAATGCAAAATAATTGGCCTTAGAAAATGCAAATAACATTGGGGGAATGCTAACAGATTGATTTTTGGAAAAAAGGAAAAAATCAGGCAAAAAATTTGTTGCTAGGGGCTGGAGAGGTGGCTCAGGGGTTAAGCCTCTCCCTTGCAGGCAGAAGGTCCTGAGTTCGGATCCTAGACCCCACATATAGACGCCGAGCAGAAGTGGGGACGGCCTTCGTTTCTAGTCCTGGTAAGACGGAGCCTATGAATCCCTGGGCAGAGTAAACAAGGAGGAGGTGGAGGCGGCCCATGGTGGTTCGGAATTCGCCCGTGGTTCTACACACACTCGCACACACGCACAATTGAATAAATAATAATAAAAATTAAAAAAAAATTGTTGCTAAAATAAGATTTCTTAAATAATTTGTTTTTGGTATTAAATGTTAAGGTTTAATCTGCTTTCAATAACGTTTTTCATAATTACACTAAGCCGCTGGCTTTTAAATGATAAGGTTTTCCTAAATGTTAATCTGCCTTTGATGAAGCTTTCAAGGGTAATTTTTAAAATTTTTTTATTATTTATTCAATTGTGCGTGTGTGTGTGTAACCACGGGCGATTTCTGGAACCACTATGGACCGCCTCCACCTCCTCCTTGTTTACTTTGCCCTGGATTCACAGTTCCGCCCTACCAGGACCAGAAACGCAGGCCACCCCCTGCTCCCGCCCGGTCTATACGTGCATTCTAAGATCCGAACTCAGGACCTTTAGCCTGCAAGGCAGAGGCTTAATCCCTGAGCCACTTCTCCAGCCCCAGGCATGCTGTTTTTAAACATATGTATGCATACTTAAAATAAGAACAAATAATTTTCATAATATCTAAGGCCTTAGCTACTTATGTTTTAAATCGATCACAACTGTTTTTCTGATAGATTGTAAGTTTTCTTTCATGAAAGATTGTCTCTCTTAGTTTTAATCTTAATAGGCCCACAAGTGAAAATGCCATTGTGTTTTTCCATGTGTTCCCAAAATAATAAAGTCACTATGATATTGAACTTGCTCACTCCTCTGACTTCTTTTACAGAATTTTGTCCCATCAAATCTAGCAACCAGAAAAATACATTTGTCTTTTAAAATTTCATTGGAATGTCTTCATTCTCCTTGTGGTAAGATATGATAATATCTAAATGTTTCTATTGTCATATGGTAAGCTTATTCTCCTAAATTTTAAATGCTATGTTGTATAATGTGCTTATAGAGTTTTAGAATCAGATCCTCTCATGTCCTGGGTGTACAATAAAATAGTCATGTCTGATTACTTCATATGTGATAGTTGTCCCTACAAAAGATAATGTAACTTGTTATAGTAAAGGTGTTGTTTTATAATTTTTGCCTTATAATTACAATTAAGATTTACTATTCTGCTAATCATCATCATGTATGTAGAAAAATTTTTTATTAATTTCCCATTAAGATATTCTTTAATGTTATATTTAGAATCTTAATTTTTCTAATTCATGCTTGCTATATTACACATTTCTAGCCTGTAGCTAAAATGATTGCTTTTATCCAGGTGTAGCTTGGTACGTTTCATTCATAATGTTATAAGGTTATTTATAAATTAACAGTTACAGTTAGTCATAAAGAAATAACAATCTCTTAAATTGAGGCAGGATTAGAGCAGTTATGCTGGGATGGATTTCTCAGGTCTTCGAAGGTCTTGGAATTCCTGAAGGCTGTCCTCCATTGTTGGAATCTCCCTGAAGGAACGCCCTTGCTGAGGAATTGACTCCAATCCTCCCGGAGATAAAATGGCCAGTTTCCCTATGAAGGGATTATGTAGATGAGCTCTCCAAATCCAACAAACAACTTGATTGATCTCTAGCCCCACCTGGGCCTACTGGGGGCTAACCATGAAAAAAAGCTAGTTTCCCAGGCTTGCCTAGGTGTAACATTTGGGGAGACTATTTCCCGTAAATAATTTTTTGAGATAGTTCAAAAATTTGTAAAAGACAAATTTTTGAAGATAACCTATAGATATTTGGGACTTTTCTTGTGACAAAAGTTAGAAGGTTAAAAACAGATCAATAGACTAATAAAGGCTTTATACAACAACAGTATATAACTCATGGATTTGGGAGAGGTTTTTTTTTTTATTGTATTTGCTGAGGTTTTATTTTATTAAAGGTTGCTTGTCTAACCAGAGACATACAGGTATTCTGTTATCATGTGCTGCTTGTTTATTCCATATTTAATGTTTTGGTCTCTACAAAGTTAAAAGAACTTTTACTGACTTTTGTTGTAATCATTTATACATTTGGTTCTAAAGGATATTGATAAGAAGTTTACATTTGGTTCTAAAGGATATTTATAAGAATTTTACATTTGGTTCTAGAGGATATTTATAAGAAGTTTACATTTGATTTTAAAATTTTCATTGCAAATGGAATTTGAGGCTTTTATCTTAAATCAAAAGCTTTCTATTATATTATAAGGTTAATATATTTTAAAGATACAAATTCTATGATTGCTTAATACCAAGATAAATAAGTAAATTGAGACTTACAATATCTTAGATTTCAAGGTATACATTTATAAATGATTATATATAAATGTATATTGTCTACACAATTGCCTAAGAAAGCCCAACTCTTCATTTCTTTTAAAGACAAAGTTTATTGTTATACAAAAAGTTATGTTATAATAATGACTTAAAAAACTAAATATATTAAAGTCCCTCTATTTGCAATTCCTTAGAGGCCTAAAATACACATCTAATCTCACCAGGACCACCCTTGATAGTACAGGGCTTGCCTCCTGAGTCTAAATAACATCTGACATCTAAATAAGGTGTGGTTGGGATTCCCACTTAGGTTTGAAGCCCCTACTAAGAGGCTTTTTGACATTGATTTTAGGGAAAAATAACCTAACTTTGAGAGGTTTAATTGTTTATTCAAAAGTTATTGATGCTGATTACAAAGAAAAAATTATAGTTTTGGCCTCCTCGCCTTTTAAAATATTTACTGTGGGTAAGAGAGAGAAAAATTGCTCAAATGTTAACATCACTCACAACATTAATGGAAAACAATTACAAGCAGGGCCTAGAGACACCTGAGGTTTTGGATCCTCAAAGATATTGGCTAAAGTCCTTAAAGAAAACGGTGGCCCGCTCTTTCCTTAAATGTAAATGGGAGACAATTGTCTGGCCTCATGGATACTGGTACAGACATGTTGGTCATGGCCTCTATGTGGCACTAACACAAAATTAAGAGATATGAGACTCTCCACCAGAATGTGACAAAGTGCTGCCCTTCTACAAGGAGAAACTGAAGAGAGTACTGCCACAAAGGATGGCTGATAGCCCCACCTGATTGTGTCAAAAGTTTATATACATAAAGAGACCTTACAAAATTTATTTAGTGATCTTCAACTATCTCTACACCATACAGGACTCATTATGGCTTTAAAAAACTCAGAGAGTGTATCCTGCACAGTGCTTAGAAAAGACATTGTGCCCCCTAAGATAAATTTGATCCACCATATGCTCTAATTAATAGTGAGAGCGCTAAAACCTTTATTTGATGTTTCAGAGGGGCTCTGTTTCCTGGTATCTATAGGAACAAACAGTATAGACAATAGTAGACAAGTTCTACCTCAGATGGTAGTAACCCTATGTTTTAATTTCTGGGAGACATTAAATAGAAAAGATAAATTGTGCCTTTATAAAAATGGTTTGTTCCTTTTAGTTTGGAGACTGGAATCTGATGCCTTTTCTTGTCTTGATTAACATTTTGGGCTCTGATGCTTCAAGTTAGTTCCAAATGAAAGCTTAACTCATAATAATACTAATAATTAATTGTAATATTAATTATAGCAGTTATTGATGGTTGAAGTATAATTAATAATTAGCTTTGTTATTTGATAGTAAAACCGTTTACAAATAATACAGATACAGTTCTAGTCCCCTCCTAATGTGATCATGTTGAGTTTTCAAATTGCATTATAATTCACTAAGTTTCTTTATGGTTCTTTATATAACAATGTTAAATAAGATAAACTAAATAATCTTAGATCATTTTAATTAATATTTTATCCTTCTTGCTGTTGTTGCTTTTTAAGACAGATTTAACTATACATCCTAAACTAACTTTAAAATTCCCTGTGCAAACTGTAGTGGGCCTTCTCCTGTCTTTACCTCCTAAATATTAAAATTATAAATATACTTCACCACACTCAATAATATTGTATATGGCTTTTGTTATAATTTATAAATTATGTTATAATTTAAAAATTTTAATTTTATTTCTAATCACTTCAGGTCAACTTAAAAGGTACATAGATTATTCCTCATCAAAATAATTTTTGCCAAATAATATAAAATGTACATGGCCACCCTGTTCTTAAATTGTTTGCCTTTTTAATTCTTAAATTTTTTTTATTATTATTTATTCAATTGTGTGTGTATGCATATGTATGTATGCGCGTGCATGTGTGTATGTGTGTGTGTAGAACCACGAACGAATCGGGAACCACCATGGACGCCTCCACCTCCTTCTGCCCCGGGATTCACAGGCTCCGCCCTACCAGGACCAGAAGCGCAGGCCGCCCCCGCTTCTGCCTAGCGTCTATACGTGGGGATCTAGGATCCGAACTCAGGACCTTCGGCCTGCAAGGCAGAGGCTTAACCCCTGAGCCACCTCTCCAGCCCCGCCTTTTTAATTCTTCATAGATCTTGGAGACAGAAAATGGACCAATTTATACATCTCGTGCTTTTGCTCATTTTACTAAACAATATATTTCTCATACATAGGAATTCCTAAAATCCCCAATGACAAAGATTTGTTAAACATGCTAATAATATGATTAATGCTATTTAAAAATAAAGGAAGGGGAGAGGACCTCTGTGCATTTACCTCACAGTATTCTTTCTTTCATTTTATTCACATTAAACTTCTTAAATATAGGAAAAGATGGCTTTAGGAAGCAGAACACCTTTGACATACACCTTCAGTCCTAACTGGACCCAATGCTCCACTGGAATCACAGGTATCCTTGTGTTTCCCCACCTCTGTGGATTCCTGAACGGCTAACATGACCAGTGGAAGGAAATGAAGTGTCTTCTCAAGAAAATGAAAGAACAGAGAGGCAGAGATGGAGGATGCTACAGGAACTGCCTGCCCATGTAGAGCTTTCCCTCCTGTCCCTGACCTTGCTGTTCTCACACACCAGTAGGGCATGTCGCAGTGCGGGGGAAGAGAGAAGTCCCTGTGCACTCCAACCCTACGTGGCTCTGGGGAGGCTTGGATGCAGAAGCCTTGATTGCACGTTGTTCAAATGCTTCTAAGTGTCACCTACAGGAGAGCAGCTGGAGGTAACAGCTTTGACTTGTGAAAGGATTCCTTACAGATATGCTGCAAGTCAAAATGTGAGAAATTCTCCAGTGTGTGTCATGTGTGTGGCTGACCACACCCATGAACATGGACTCTGTCATTGGTCAGTACCTGGATTGCCAAATACTAAAATGCAAAAGGTGACTTTCAATAAAGGATTTAGTAGGAAGTATGCACAAACAGGACTATGGAAATTGGCTACAACAATCAGAGACAGCCAATGTGTGTTGGAAAGAGACTTGTTTGCCCCAGGCTTCATGGGGACATCCTCAATTTTTGGAATGAGGCCCCGTATGGACTCTACCTGTTCCTTGTTAAGGTTTGAAGGTGGAGTGCACTCAGTTGATCATGTGAATTGTTCTCCAAGGCTTGATGCCAAGGTAGTATTAGTTCTTAAGTAAACCCTAAATGTGTCTATACCTACAAAAATTTCCAAACCTTGGTTTGATAAAATAGGGAAACGACTGTTTAAGGAACTAACAGTTAGTAAAGCCCAAGCGAGTAAATAGGATTATTATTGCTAGCATAATTGCATCTTTTGAGTGCTGCTGGCACTAGCGCTCTGTCTTTAACACATGGCCTGCAGGTCGCAGGATGGCAAAGGGCTTAAAAAGCTGTAAATGGCTCAAGTAAAAGCTGCAGGCAAATCTGATAATTGAGTTCAATCCCTAGAGTCCCACATGGGAAGGAGAGAATTGACTTTTGAAAGTTGTCCTCAGCACACCCTGCTCACTTACTCTAGAATTTAAAAAAAAAAAAAACCTGGAAATGGAAGTTAATTATGAACAGTTATTTTAACTTAGATGTGGTTTATGAAATGACAGCTCCACCTTACACTTACTAATACAGTCTATCAAGCATATATCCAAACATTTAACATGAAATCAAGCACCACTGTCCTCACAATCCTACATATTAAGTGCTACTCTTTTCATATGTCTATTGACAAATACCCAAGACACAAATACCTGATATTCAAGCAAAGAATTACAGTAAACACAGCCTCATTCTAGCCTTGCCACTTCAAGTCTTTTTTCTTCAACATATTCCAAATACTTAAGGACTAGTACCATGCCATACTTCAGTCAAACACCAAAGCATAACTTATAGTATAGTACTCTCTGGTTGAAGTCTACACAATAACAGAAAATCTTTCCTGTTATCATTCATCTAGGATATGCATAATTTAAAAGCAGGATCTCTAGTCAAATTTTACCAACTGTGAGCCTATAACTAAAGGTTGACATACTATTAATACAACTTTCCTATCTGCAAGATAGTCTAGTTTCATTTGCTAAAAGCATATTAAGGGCCAGAAAGATGGCTCAGGATTAAGCCTCTGCCCAAAAAGCAGAAAGTCCTTAGTTCAGATTCCTGATTCCACATAAAAATGCCAGGAGGAAATAGCGGTAGCCTGAACTTCCTGTCCTGGAAGACAAAGCCTCGGAACTCCAGAGCAAAGCAAAGAGGAGGTAGAGCAATCCAGGATGATTCCCGAAGTCACAGGGACACACAGTGCCCTCTGATACACACACACACAAATTAAAAAATTTAAAACTATTAATAGTGCCTATAATTTAGTTGCTTAAAGAATTCATGTACATTATTATGCTGCATAGAGATTTGGCAATGCAGTGCTTAACAGAAAACTAGGTTCTGATTTAGAAAGTATATTGGAGAGTATTGCTGTTAAATTTCAGAAGCTAGTCAGGCATAATTTCGGTATTTGTGATACATACTTCTGAAATTTTTATTTGGCCCATAGTGCATTTCTTAGGAAATCAATATACATTTTCTCATCATTCCTACCCATTTGATTAGCAAAGTGGCAAAAAACCAACTCACACCTACTTGGGCAAAGAAAAACGTTACCAGAAATGTTTTCTAGATGCATACTTGGAATCTTGTGAAGTTTGAAATAAGCATAAAAAGCAAACATATCTGGAATGTGAGTTTGAACATCTCCAGAAATTTATACTATTTCTGTATGCAAACTTCACTCCTCCCTAATTCCACAGCTTCCTTTTAAATCAAATCCCACTAACTGAAAGGAAATGATATAAATTTAGTGTTTCAGTTCTCACATTCAAAAATCCTGAAAAAGGTTGATAGGTTTACCAGGTACGAGCCACTCAGTCTCTAAAGAACTACCCAAATGATGATTTTAAAAAGCTGGAAATGGAAGGTGACATTTGCCATTATTTTGAATTAAATGTTTGTCCCTGGCCTGAACCATTGGTCACAGATGTTGGTTACTATCAGTAGCCAACTGATATTTTCTTTGGGATAACCAGCTATCACTGCTTCCTTTTAAACTACTTGGCTGAAAGGTTGTTTATTTACCTCAGTGGTAGAAAGGCTGCCTAGTGTACATTGAGTCTCATATGTGGATTTTGTCCCCAGGAAAACCCAAAACCCAAAATCATGTGACTGGAGGAACACAAGTATCTCCTACAAAAGAAAAACTCTCTCTACCACAGTAAGTACATGTATGTATTAGACAAATACGTTTCCTTCCAAACAAGAAATTGGGGACTGGAAAGATGACTTAGGGGTTAAACCTCTGCCTCAAAAGCAGGATCTGAGAATGGAAAAACACCACACAAGGGATAGCAGCAGGCTGAAATTCTGGCCCTTTAAGGCAGAGTATAGTAAATCCCAGAGCAAATAGAGGAGGTAGAGCAATCCAGGATGATTCCCAAAGTCTCTCTCGGGTCTCCACAGGCAAACACACATGAAAAAAATAACTTGGCTTACTTCTGAACTTTTTTTTCATAGTAGTGCAAGGTTACTTATTATGCCAAGGGATGTCAGACTTCTGTATAAGCAAGACTCCATAAAGGACTATTCCTTTGTTCTATCAACCATTGTCTGTAGTTTACAAATCTCTTTTAAACTGTTTTTTCTTTTTTTTAATTGTGAAAGGGTAGTTGTTAGCATAAGTGTTAAAAGACAATGAAGCTGGGCATAGTGGCATATACTTGTAATCTCAGCACATGGGAGGTGTAGGCATGAGATTCAAGGTCAGCATGGATTAGGTAAGACCATATCTCAATAGGCAATATGCTATACTGTAGAATGTAGGAGTGTCTTGCGAAGAGATCAGAAAGGATGGAGTGAATTGGTTCTCTAGGGAAACTTAGGAGGCAGACAGGTGATGGAAAGATGTGGATGACACTGATAACAAATTCCCTTACAGCTCCATCCAATGCCAAGACTTCAACCAGAGTACTGTAAAATTGCATTAGATTGACGATGCAGACCCTTTCACACGTTAAAGGAAGTAGAGGGGTCCTTTCATCAGCTCTCTGAGACTGCTTTACAACCATCAAGAGAATTCTGTACAGTGCTTTATTTTAGCTTTGTTCTCATCAACTTATTTACTAAAATTACTAAACCTTCCTTAATACAGCTTGAAATAGTTATTTTAGAGAAACTTAGTGGTGCTCATTAATAGTTTTTTTTTAAACTTCATTTTTCCATTCATTTAGTGTGTGTACACATCACAAGGCACTGTGTGTCCTTGTGGTGGACCACCCTGTGGACCAAGGGTGACTTAGGGAATCACCCTGGATCGCTTCTTCCTCCATGCTTCGCTCTGGGATTTCCTAGGCTCTACCCACCAGGGCCTGAAGTGTGGGTCACCTTCGTTTCAGCCTGGTGTTATTACATGGGACCTGGATTTGAACAGAGGATCTTCTGCTTGCAAGAGTCATAACCTGAGCCATCTCTCCAGCTCAATAGATTCTTATTGCAGTCACTAAAGGTTTTTTGTTCTGAATGCAAACTTCTTTACGTCTTTTATAGTACTACAAAGTACTATTTAAAGGGGTGGAGAGATGATTCAATGGTTAAGCCTCTGCCTCACAAGCAGAAGGTCCTGAGTTTGGATCCCAGATCTCACGTAAAGATAGTGAATGGAAATGGCAGAAGTCTGTACTTTTTTGACCCTGGAAGACAGAGCCTGGGAAACTCCACAGAAAAGCAAAGAGGAGGTAGCACAATCCAGGATGATTCCCGAAGTCACTCTTGGTCCTTCACAGGCACACAGTTCTCTGTGATATACACAATATATACACACTACATAAATACACAAATAATCATTTAAGAGGGAATTCTACAAATTCTGCATGACATAATTTTGAAGAATGTTCCTAGTCAACATAAGCTACTGCTTCAAAAATTCTAGAAACATGCACTATTGGCAATGTATGTATATAAAAAAGTTGATTAAAAAATTGCAACCAAAACCCCCAAATTGAAACGAATAAAAAGATATAATGGAATATGAATTGTACAGAATCTATAGAAGTTTCACCATTGATATAACTTTTATTGGGCTCACTTCAAGATCGATACTTTTTTTTTTCTGGTTCATATCTTTACAACGAACAAAATACATTCTCAAAGTTTTGAGATATGTAAGTACTGAAAAAGGCCACACTATCACATTTTGGAAAAACTACCTTTAAGAGAAAACTAATTCCATTCAGGAAGAAAACACATTAGCTCTGCATTTCTTCTATTTCTTACGCTATCAAATTTTCTCATCCAGATCACCTTTTCTGTGTGCGTACACTTAAAGAGCTTTTGGAAAATGAATTAAAAGTTTTTGTCTTCGATTTGCTTAAAAGTTCTTGAGAATGCTGAGAAATCTCCATATAACCAGTATGCTTTCTTTTGGGAACAAACTTCAGAGCCTCTTCCCAGCTACCGGTGTTTTTCAGACACAACAATATACGGATCATTTGATCTAAGGTGAGATTTTTGTTACCAATTTCCCATTGTAAGTATTTATCCAATGGAAGGCGTTCTGTTGCCAGATTTAGCCTTTTTGCATTGGCTAGGGATGTGCCTGGCTGAATATTTTTGTCAACAAATGATCCAATTACATAAATTTTATCATGCTTGAAAGTAGTCATAACATTGGGAGAATCTGCAGTTAAATATATAATATTGTGCTTTGGAAATAAATCCACGTGAGACTTTTCTGTTGCTGTCAGAAGCAGTTTGTCCCACTTTTCTCCATAGCGATTCACTAGCTCTCTATGATAAGCACCATCTGTTTTAAGATTACAGAAGTAAATATGGAAAGGATCCACATTTCTTCTGTTCCATCCTTCACTTTCTAAAAGTTGAGAAATAGTATTCTGCATTTCTTTCTGTTTCATGTAATTATCATAAACCATGTCAAAAACCAAAGGCTGTCCGAACTGCATAGCCTGGATGCCCTTCCAGCCCATGGCAATGTTCATATGCCTGTCCCAAAGTCGAAGAAAAAGGAAGTCTTTCTGTTCAGCTACCTCTAGCATCTTTGCTTTCTTTGCCTCTTCTCTTGCTTCTGCTTTCAATGCCTTTTTTATTTTCTTGGCCTTTTTCAGTTTTTCCTTCTCATACAAATATTTTAAGTACTTTCTTTTTGATGTTTTAGAAGGACAGTCCATAATAGTTTTGAGCTCTTCTTCAGTGATGTGTTCTGGTACTTCTTTGCCAAGCAATCTCCACATCTCAATTAACTCTCTGGTAGCAGCTACAGTATCTTCATCCTTGTTACTTAAGACTGTTGAAACTCCTTCTTCTTGTAAACTAGACTTCATTGTAGTTTTCCATCCATCCAATTCTAGCTGTTCAGGAGGGGACGTGCTATCCTTACTAGGATAGGACAAAGCAGGTATTTTGGAAGACATATATCTCTGCATAATTGTTGAACATAAATTCCTCCTCTTTCTGTGAAGGGTAATTGGCACCAACAACCTGGCAAAAGGTCTTAAAGCAACGCTAACGCCCATTTTGAAGAAAACAAAATTTCTGTAAAAGAGAAGTGAAATATTTCAGACAAAATTTTTAAAATGTTTCTAACTATACAAATAAAAATCCAATACTAAAATGATTTCAAAACAAAAAGCATGATCTTTAAACAACATATAGACAACATTTTATTTTTTTCTAAACTTCTATGGTCTAAAAGTTATTAATCATTTGCTAAGCTAAATAAATGAAATTAAAACATTTAGGTTCACAGTAATTTTATAAAGGGAGGGGAACTGTTATATTGACTCTTAACTTTAAAGTGATCTTTTCTGAACTTCCTATTATTGGGACCATAGCCATGTATCACCATATTCTGTTGTAGGTTCTTCAAGTTATTTTCAATATGAATTTAGACCCTTCCTCCAAGTTAGGCTTCTCTCTCTTCTATGTAGAGCAAACAAGTTTACTGAGATGGAAAGGAATAGCTCCCTCAAGTTAGATGCCTAGTGTGGGCTTCTCTAAAGAGAGTTGCTTAATGTATTAAGCAACAGAATGACTTGAACATCTTTCTGAACTTGAATATAGAAAAAAAGAATCTTGGGGCTGGAGAGGTGGCTCAGGGGTCAAGCCTCTGCCTTGCAGGCGGAAGGGCCTTCGGATCCTAGATCCCACATATAGACGCCAGGCGGAAGCGGGAATGGCCTGCGTTTCTGGTCCTGGTAGGGCGGAGCCTGTGAATCCCGGGGCAGAAGGAGGTGGAGGCGTCCATGGTGGTTCCCGAATTCGTCCGTGGTCCTACACACACATACACACACACACAGACACGCACACAGACACACACACACACACACGCACAATTGAATAAATAATAAACAATAAAAAATTAAAAAAAGAAAAAAGAAAAAAAGAATCTAGATTACTGTGACCAGATAACAAAGTTATATAGCCTTTAAGCTAGTCAACTCACTATAACACGGTGATGTTATAGTCTCCTTCAGATATTTATCCAATCTCAAGATGCCTCATAAAACAATGCAAAGATCAGGAAAGTTACAAAAGATGGCAGCTGCTAAAAAAAATAGAGGTGTATTATTATTATTGACTGGGGAGAGATAGCTCAGTAGGTAAGATGACTGTAGCTCAAGTACAAGAACCTGAGTTCGAGCCTCAGAAACCCAGTTTGGCATCAATTTCCACATTTAAAAAAAATTAAAACCAAAAATCTTCAGAAAAATCTCCCCTTGGCTTTGTTTTATGACCCCACAACATACCCTGTATCTACTGCTTCTCTGGTTTATGTACTGAAGCCTGGATGCGCTTCCCTAACCCCATTAAATGTGAATTTGTGTTCTGTCCTTAGGTTTTTGAATCTGTGTGCCTTTTGAGATCTCATCTACCTCTGAGGTTTCAATCACAGAAAATTGTCACAAAGGGAAGAGGCTGAAATAATCACTTCTTTCTCATCCCACCTGCTTGTTTTAGAGAGGATTCAACCAGCCGTTTGAACTGTTTATTGTCACATCCATTACCCCTGACTTACCTGTTCTTCACTTTGCTTCCTACAAATGCCTTCCTTGTATTCATTTCTCAACCCTTCTCTTGGCCTACAGACTTGCTATCTCCCGCCTTTAAGCTAGTCAACTCCCAGTGTGTATTTAAAAGACTTTCCTGTCAAGTTTAAATCCATGATAAAGTTTATCATAAAACCATCTTTTGCCTACCTTTTGAGCTGTAGCTCTACATCTCACTTTTAGATTAAGTATTCTTCCTAGGTTTCATGTGCTTATGACAACATTTGTAACACTGTAATGTAACTGTTTATTTAATTCCATTATATGGAAAAGACTATCCATACTCCCTTGGGTGAACGAGTGTTTCTCTTGTTAAACATGCATTTAAATTTTTAAAAAGTACAGATTATCAAGTATTGATTAAATGGCAAACCATACAGTTTATTTTAGGATTTCATACACATATTAATTTCAAACCATGGGGGAAAAATATCTGAAATTCAGGGCTAATTAGCTAGAAAGAGACTGAAGAGATTTAAAACAAAGCAACACAAAGAGACAGAGGCATGGCTACAAGTTTGAACCCCGTGCAAGTCTGATCATGGAAGGTGGAGCCTGGGAAACTGCAGAGCAAAGCAAATAGGAAGAAGCAGCAATCCAGGGTGATTCCCAAGGTCACCCTTGGTCTTCCGCAGGTGCAGACACAGGCATGAAACACACAATAAAATAAAATAATAAAATTCACTAAACACACACACACACACACGTTTGAGGCCGGTATGGCTTACAGAGAAGTTCCAGGTGAACCTGGGCTACACAGTAGACTACTAGAGATTAGAAAACAACGTCTTTTGAGTTTTGTCTTGTAACTAGTAAAGACTTCGAAATATCATAAAAGTGAAAACCTACAAACGAAGCATTCTATTTGAGGATTATCAGTGTGTATGATGCCTAAGTACAGAGCCCTGCAGGCCAGCGCGAGTGGGGAGGTCCGAGGACAACCTTGGGGGGTTGGTTCTCTTTCCACCTTTGGGCGGGAACTCCCGCAAGAGCTTTCACAAGGCTGTCGTTTCTTGCCGCAGCTCAGGCCGGCCTGCAGCGCTCCAGACAAGCCCTGTGCGTCGGCCTCGGAGGCCGAGATTCCCGGCCCTCACCACCACGCCCGCTGGAACAAGTAAAACGTAAAAAGCCATCAAGGCGACTACCTAGGGCAGCACCGCTCGCGTTTCTGTAACGGATCACGCTTACTCTGCAAACCACCGAGCACATGCACCCCACGCGCGGCCCGGAAAGCCACGGTCTCCTCGCCCCGGGACGCCGGCAGGACGACCCCGCGTGAACCAGCTGTGCGGGGACGGAGCTCGGAAGCTTCCGGCGCCCGCGCGAGGGGCCCCGGGCTGACGCGCGCGCGGGCGGAGGTCCCCGGCCCAGAGCCGCTCACGGTCCGCGCGCCCCGCTCCGGCTGCAGGAACGGCGCCGAGCCCGCCGCGCGCCGGGAGTCCGGCCTCCGCTTCCGGCGCTGCCTATGACGTCACGCGGAGCGTTTTCCGGCTGGTCGCGCGCCGGCGGCCGTGTGGCATATGAAAGTGGACCTTAGAAGCGGTCGCCGGCCACGGGACTCCTGTATTGACGCGCGTGTCCCAACGCAAAGATTGCCTTACGGCGTACAGCTGCATTTGAGCCTTGGGGCTGAGATGGCGCGCCGGACTTCACCGGCCAGCCTGTCGCGGGTGCCTACTCCGGTGTTTAGGCAGGACATCTCCCAGCCCCCTGCCTCCCAGCTCCCTCCCAGCTCCCTCCCAGCCTCCCTGGCTGATTTGGTCAATTTAATGAGAAGTGTTCCCTGCGCTTTACTTAGGTAGCAGCCTTCTCAAGCATTTTGATTGTTGTCATCCTAAACACCTACGACCTTTCCCAGTGACGGATCATTCTTGTCAATGTTGATAGCAGAGCGAGATATCCAGATGCAAAACTGAAGTTGGATCCTCATCCTGTATCAACTCTCTTCCTCTCTCGTTTTAAAATGTGTGCGTGTGGTGCCTATGTGTGCGTACGAGAGTTTAACCATTTTGAGGCTTCCTGTGTTCTGCCCGCCCGTCCACCTCTGATTCCTCTCTCTGCAGGCCTGATGTCAACCTCAGATGGCTCCCTCAGTTGCTCTCCACCATGTATTTTGGAGCAGGGTCTTTCAGTGAAGCTGTGTAGCTCACTAATTGGCTAGACTGGCTGCACAGAACGCCCAAGGACTCCTGTTTCTGTCTCCTTTCTCCAGCGCTGGGGTAACAGATGGGCCTGGATTTTATATTGGTGCTGCATATCCAAAATCAAGTCTTCATGATTATACAACAAACATATTGTTGACTCACCCTCTCTATCCTTCATCTGCTTTCTAACAGTAGCTTCAGGTTTATTTAAAGCATAGGACTTGTCACCTATCTATAGGAATGGTCTTTTATCCATGTTAACAATTGTGTGTCATGCATAACTATTGCATAACATAATGTATGGAGTCGTGTGTGCTTATCACTTTGCACTTTTTTTGTGTGTGTCACCTGTGTATCAGAAGGTGTTTGAGTGTGTGTATGTGCCTGTCTTGCTCTGGGATTTTCCAGGTTCTGCCCTCTAAGACTGGAATTACAGGCACCTGACATTCCCGTGGTCATTTTTGTCTGGAATCTGGGATCCAAACTCAGGTCCTTTTGCCTTCGAGGCAGAGGCTTAACCCCTGAGCCATCTTTCTACCCCCCTCCCCACTTTGTATTTTCTTTGAATGAATTAAGCTAATAAAAACAAGTCTCCTGAACATGTGCAATGAAGTCAGCATCATAATTTAACATGAATCATTCTCAGGTACAAGAAACATATTCTTCAGAATTTTGCTAAAATTTTTGTTATGTATTCAGGAGAATAGTAGTGAGATAAAAGTTCTCTTTTTTGAGCCATTTTTCAGGGAAGACAATATTTTGCATTAAAAGGCATTCTCATTTTTTTCCATTTTTAGGTTCACAAAAATGTCATTGAGATTTAGCACATGAATCTCAATGTGATTTGAGTATATTGTATATGTCTTCCATGATGGAGAACACAATGCATTATTTCCAACTATCTTAACTATGTAGTAAGAAGCTATGATCTTGAAAGACAACAGAGCAGAATGATGATTTGCTATTGCACTGTCATTCATGAGGAAAGCACTATTCACAAATGTCAAGTTAATAACTAGAGCTGTCACATGAAGCTTTTTGGTTGTG
The DNA here is from genome assembly GCA_023101885.1 of Typhlomys cinereus. Lineage (NCBI taxonomy): Eukaryota > Metazoa > Chordata > Mammalia > Rodentia > Platacanthomyidae > Typhlomys > Typhlomys cinereus. The sequence continues at coordinate 3,510,569 of JALPQD010000226.1, forward strand.
TTTCAATCTTGGGTGGGATACACATATTCTGTAATCTGTGTACTTATTCCAAAAGCTCATAAGTGCATCATTTAAACAGTCAGGGCTTGGTAGCATTGCTACCTCTCTAGGACTTCAGGTAGGCCATTCTATCTCACTGAAGTCTAGTAAGACTGCGTGACACTTTTTTTCTGAAAGTTGGTTCCTGAGATAGTGGTAATCACTGAAAAGTAAAATCTGTTTACATCTGTAAACATTTTCAACTTGCCAAATTCTCATTGTGGTAAATCATGTTAAATTAAGTGCTTCATGAAATACTATCCTTTTTAACTTTTTAAAAAAATACTTAAACTGTGGTAAAGACTTTAACTCATAATCACTGGGAATGATGCACAGTAGCGACAGACTGAATATTTGAGCCCTTTATCTATAATAAGCAATGAGGAAATTAGCTGGGAATGTATTAGACTTGCAGAAGCCATATTTCCATCAGTCCAAGAAGCCAACTAATAACTTCTATCACAACTGGAACCAAATGACCAGGATCTATTAATAACCTTTGTTGATGTTTAAGTTATGTGTATGCATATATGTTTGTGTATTTGTGCCTTCATGTTCATATGTGAGGACATATGCATGCCATGACACACATGTGGAGGTCAGAGGAAGCCTCAAGTGTCAGTTCTTGGCAGGCAGGGTCTCCTTTCATTGCTGCTTTTCCGAAGTTAGCTGGTCTGAGCACTTTCAGAATTTCTCCTGTCTCCACCTCCCAACTTGCTGCAAGAATGCAGGGATTACATATGTACGTGCTAATGCACCTGGCTATTACATGGGTTCTAGAGACTTGAACTCAGGCCCTCATGCTTGCATGTAGCACTCAACCCACAGAGATGCCGTCCCTGCTCTGCTTACATTTTTTTTTTTAATCCCTGCTTATAGTTTGAGACCATAGAAAGCTAAATATGTACTCTTGGCCAATCTTATAGGTTGTCCCACTTCCTATGAGCTCACTTTCACCACCTGACCTGAGTTCAATCCCCATAAGATCATGTAGTGGAATGGGAGACTGATTTCCAAAGGTTTTTTCCTCTGATCTCCATCCATAGGACATGGCAGATATATGCATGCTTTCTCTATCTCAGTCTGTCTGTATGAAGGAAATAGTCTTAAAAATTTTTAAAAATGCTCTGTATTAGTTACTCTTATTGCTGTGGCAAAATAGTTGACAAAAATAACTTAAGAAAGTTGGTTCAAAGTATAGGAGGAGGAAACAGGAGGATCTCTGGGGACATAGTGTGCTTAAGTTTCAAGTTCAAGGACAGATCCTGTCCCTAAAGGAAAAGGTGGACAGTACTCAGGTAGAATGACACTCGAAGCTGAGTTTGGAACTCCAGCCCATCACACATAAATAAAAAGAAATACCTACCCGGAAGAGAATACAAATAGGAGCCCAAGCTGAACGATATGTAACAGCTCCACCTACTGGAAGGATAGGTGACATACTCAAGAAATTATACGTTCCTCCTGGTTTTAGTAGCTGCTTTTAAATGTTTGTTTCTTCATTTATTTATTTTACTGAGCTCAAACTTGGCTATGTAGTCAGAGATGGACTTGAACTTCTGCTTTCCCTGACTTCCCTTACCTTCTAAGTGTGGCTTTCAGGCATGTGCCACTATTCTCAAGTTTTAGTAGGGCATTCTGATAGTGGTAATTTTACTGCTTGTCATTGAATGAACTTTTTCTCTGAAGGATTAGTCATTCAGTACTTTGGTCCCTCCTTGGGGTGGGAGAGAATGGGAATGTCTGATGTGCAATCTGACCCTATTTGGGAAGGCAGGTAATTTAAAGAGAAAGCCCTTTTTAGACAAATTTGAGGGGCAGAGAGGTTTTGATAGAGTGGCCCTTAGGCTAAGTTTATCTGATGTCTGTTAAAACGATCTTAGAAGTTGGATCATGCATCCTCAGCTACACAGTAAAACACTTTTTTTTTTTAAGTGTACCATGTAAAATTTTGTAAAGTTATAATTACAGAATTTAAACCAATTTGTGAAGCAAGTTAGTTTTGTCAGAACAGTTGAGCGTAATCTGCTAAATTACTATTTGGTGGAGCTGGAGAGGTGGCTCAGGGGTTAAGCCTCTGCCTTGCAGGCAGAAGGTCCTGAGTTCAGATCCTAGACCCTATGTATAGACACCAGGCAGAAGTGGGGGGCGGCGTGCGCTTCTGGACTTGGTAGGGTGGAGCTTGTGAATCCCGGGGCAGAGTAAACAAGGTGGTGGAGGCGGTCCATGGTGGTTCCTGAATTCGCCCGTGGTTCTACACACACACACACATACATACACACACACACACAATTGAATGAATAAGAAATAATAAAAAAAAATAATAAATTACTATTTGGTGAGTACATATTTAAAATTTAACAGTTTGTAAAAACAAAGAGGCAAGATTTATTAGGGATGATCTTAAAATTTCCAGTATAATTATTTACTATAATTTCTCTGATACTTTAGTCATACTGTGGTAGGGCAGCAAAGGAAGCCCCTCTTGAAAGTCAGGCTCAACTCCCATAGAGTCTATGTTTTGTTTTGTTTTAGTTTAAATGCACTTTATTTTTAAAATTTTTTTTATTTATCCAATTGTGCGTGTGTGAGTGCGCGTATATATGTGTATGTATGTATGTGTGTGTGTAGAACCAAGGCGAATTCAGGAACCACCATGGACCGCCTCCCCCTCCTCCTTGTTTACTATGCCCCGGATTCACAGGCTCCGCCCTACCAGGACCAGAAACACAGGTCACCCCGGCTTCCGCCTGGAGTCTATACGTGGGGTCTAGGATCCAAACTCAGGACCTTCTGCCTGCAAGGCAGAGGCTTAACCCGAGCTACCTCTCCAGCCCAATGCACTTTATTTTTAAACAACATACATAACATTTTTTTTCGTAAAAACAATGCCTCCAAAATACAAAAAACAACAACAAAAAACAATGCCTCCAGTCCCAATAAATCATTGGTCAAAGTAAAAGCTCATTGACATCCGTCCCAAGGCTGTGATTTTTTTTAACCCCATGGTTCACAAGAGAATCTAAAGGTCAGGGCTTAACGACTGCCCTGGAAAGTACTTTCAGCAAACACCAGATATCCCCATGATGCAGGTTATCCTAAGTCCTTAGTTCCTTACTAAATAATTGGCAGGACTTTTGATGTAAGAATTATAATAACCCACTCAAAATACTGTTTAGTGTTCTTTGCTTTTGGATTTGTGTTCTCTAGCATAGTCCCACTGGTCAGCCAATAAAAATAATTTTCATTCCTGGTCCATTACCCCATAACAATACAGAATATAAAGAACTTCATTTTAATAAAGTCCATCTGTCTTTGTTCTGCTTATACCAACTACAAGTTTAGAGTTCCTTTGGCACACACAGAACCACAGACTTTGAATATTACTCTTTTGTTTTTTCTTCTTTTTTTCCTTTTGACATGGGGTGTCATTGTTATTGGGGAACTAAGGTTTCCTTTTATAGATTCTCAGCCTCATTAATAAAAAATTTAAAAACAGATTCAGAAGGAGGTTGAAGGGCCATTTTATTAACAGCTTGAGAGAAAAATAACAGGGCAGGAAGCTGTAAATCCTGCCAGCTGCGAGGAGGAGGCAGATAGTCATACTTTCGGGGTTAGGCAAGGCAGTCATTAAGCAGTTGTACTGGGGGTGCAGAGGTGTTAAAGAAACCCAGGGAGCTGCATGGGAATTCAAAGACGGGTGAGACGGTCTAGAATGTCAGAGAAAGCATCTGTAGTTGTCTTTGGCTTTGTCCAAAAGAGACTGTAGAACCAAAGAAGTTTAGATTTCTTGAGTTTCATAATTCTGATGCCTTAAACAATTATAACCTCTTTAGAATTCAGTTTGTGCGTACACATAGTTAGGTAGTCTCATTGGTAGATTACCAAATGCTTGTTGACCAACTAATATTTGGTGTCTCGTGTCTGTAGTCCAGACAAGTGATGGATGCAGTGTAAGTGCTGAATAATCATTAAAAAACAACAGATCTGGAGTATAAGTTTTTTTCTGTTTCTATGCTTTTCATAGTTTTTTTTACAAAATCATTGAAAAGATGTTTGTAAAAATCTAAAATAATGGCTAACAGAAAAACAGCAGCAGCTCACTTACACAGCAGAGGAAAGCAAGTCCCTGCTAAGGCGCTGTTCAGACTATTGTTATCAAATTACATAGATATATTTCATTAGCAGGTTAAGTAAAGTGCAGCCACCACTGTACTTGAAATAGTTCTTTAATTAAGGGCTTTGCAGCAAAATTGAAGGATGCCTCCCTAAAGCTGCTATCTAACATAGCTGACTATTTCATAACTAAAACAATGAATGAATTTCACCTGTACATATTTTAGATCCTCAGAGTATTTTATATTTGTGGGCAAATATTACCCATAACAATCTTACATTTTATTGATTAAAGTTTAGTCCATCCATATTATCTGCTTATATTACTTAAATGTGCTCTATAAAGTCTTTATTTCTGGATGGTTATTGTCCCTCAAAGGTATCTGTGGATGGGGCCTCAATTTCTTTTTTTTTTACAACAGTGTCTCATGTAGCATAGACTGGCCTTGAACTCACTATGAACTTGCCACAAATGTCCTTGAAAATTCAACCAGCCTATCTGTACCTACCTAATTTTGGGATTATGAGAGAGTACCACCATGCCCAGTTTATGTGGTACTGAGATGGAACCCAAGGCTTCTTAGATGCCAGGCAAATACTCTGTGTTCTGAGTTACATTTACAGTCTCTTAAAGTGTTTCATAAATCAAAAGCAGATGAAACATTCAACAGACCCAAATGTATTTTTATAGTTTTTTTCTTTTTTATAGGTTTTTTAAGAAGCGTATTGGAACTCATAGTTGATAAATGTTTTGGTTTTTTAAAAAATTTTTATTATTATTATTATTTATTCAACTGTGCGCATGTGCGTGTGTATGTGCACGCACGTGTGTGTCTGTGTGTGTGTGCGTGTGTCTGTGTATGTGTAGAACCACGGACGAATTCGCGAACCACCATGGACGCCTCCACCTCCTTCTGCCCTGGGATTCACAGGCTCCGCCCTACCAGGACCAGAAGCGCAGGCCGCCCTGGCTTCCTCCTGGCGTCTATACGTGGGATCTGGGATCTGAACTCAGGACCTTCCGCCTGCAAGGCAGAGGCTTAACCCCTGAGCCACCTCTCCAGCCCATGTTTTGGTTTTTTAAGTAATTGAAAAATGACTTAGATTTTTCACTTATTATCACTTGCTTTTCTTTCCTTGTGCTGGACAGTGAATCCAAGGCTAAGCACTCCACCACTGAGCTAAATCTCCAACCCTTGTTTTACTTCCATCCAATACATCTTTCACAAGACTAAGCAATATGGGGCCTGAGCTTCATAACAACATCCCAGTCCTATCTTAAAAACAAAAAGTCAGAGGAGTTTGAGATAGTTCAGTAGTAAAAGGTGCCTATGTGCAAATCTGATGAGCTGATTTCAATCCCTAGAACCCACATTAAGGTGGAAGAATCAACTGCACAGTTGTTCCTTTCCCTCACATATGCACGTGTGCCCACAGCCTCAGGCAATAATAATAATATAATAAAAAGCTCAGGCAATTTTCTCTTGGAGGTAAGTCTTCTCTTGCTTCTGACCACCTCTCTTTAACTCTCATACTGTATTCAAATGTTTTTGTTAAACCCAGACTCCCACAAAAAGAAAACAAGACAAAAAATTACTCCCAAATCAGGTTTGATGGTCCAAGTCCATAATTCTATCACTTATAAGGTGGATGCACGGGGATCAGATGTTTAAGGTCATCCTCAGATGTTTGAGGCTAACCTGGGCAATATGAAAATCGATCTCAGAAAAAGAAAAAAAAAAATCAACCAATAATCTTCACTTCTCCAAAAACAAACAAAAACCCTCAAACAACAAGATTTATTTAATCCATTTAATGTGACTATAAATAGAAAAAATATCAATAAATGTTGGGTTTCTCAAATTTTAGTGTCCTGAATGCTTTATAAGTTTTTAAAAATTTTATTAAGTCTCTGCATGGAAAGCAGAAGGACCTGAGTTCGGATCCCAGATCCCACATAAAAATGCTAGGGCAGAAATGGTGGTGTCCTACATTTCCAGCTCTGGAAGGCAGAGTCTAGCAAACCTCAGAGCATATCCAGTAAATCTAGGATGACCCCCAAAGATACTCTTGGGCACCCATAGGTACATATAGGACACACATACCAAAAAATAAAAAACTTTTATTATAGTATGTGCACTTATGTCATAGCATGTGTTTGGTTAGAAGACAATTTTCTGAAGTAAGTTTTTTCCTCTTAGCCTGGGCTCTGGAAATCACTGCATTTGTACGACAACTGTTTTTAACAATGGATCCGTTTCTTTTTTCCCTTCTTTCCCTTCTTTCCCTCTTTCCCTCTTTCCCTCCTCCTTTCTTCCTCCCTTCCTCCCTCCTTCCCCGCCCCCTTTCATTCTTGACAGGTATCTCAAGCTGGTCCTAAACTTACAATGGAGATGATCATAAACTCCTGATCTTCCTCTTAGTACTTCCCAAGTGCTGGAGTTACAGTGATATGTCACTAGATGTAAACAAACTGTAAAGAAAAAGAAAACAAAAAAACAAAAAACCCTCAATTTTATATAACTTGGTATTCCTAGAAACTGGAAGTATTAATGAAAATTGCAGGTAGGAAACTGCATCGTTTAGTTAGCCTCCGCAAGACTGACTGACTAGAACTTCAGTGGTTATATGGAGTCTGGAATGATGCATGTCCAGAATCTAATTACACCTCATCACAGGCTATCTTTAGCCCCCCTGATGGCCATTTTTGCCCACCTCTGTATCTAACCTAATAACTTTGTGGCTATCAGGTGAAACTTTTAGAATGTTTTAATTCACCACTTGCTTCCATCAGTCCAAAAGGCTAAAGGGTAGCCACAGTATTTGAGGCCTCTAAGAACATATTTCACCACTTTGCTTTAACTTGCCTACCTGATATCTTCACCAACATATTTTAAAAGATTTATGACTTTCTTTGTTCTGTTACTATAAATCTTCACGAAACAGATATATGGAATTTGGGTAACTTAAATTGATATTCGTTCCTAGGTCTTTCATACGGGGCTCCAGAATAAGCTATCATTTATTTCCTTTAAGATGAAGGCTGGGCTTTTAGAGTAATAGGTTAAAGCAGGGGGAATCTCAAGATTTGGGGAAGCATGGAGTACCTGGCGATGAGATCTCCTTGTAGACTCCCCAAACGTTAATTTATAAGAAAACTTAAGATTCCATTACTTTCCAAAAAGCAATGTTTTGCTTGTTAAACAGAAATAAATCAGCGTTTCTAAATGAAAACAGTGAATTTCATTGTAATCAAGCCCTGAAACACTTCTTGCTTTTATTCTTCCCTGCCATATATAACACTCTCCCTGGCTCAATCCTGCAAGGCACCTGGGGGCTTACCTGTATGTTAGTGATGATCACCTTGTGATTAAGACTCTTGAAGCCAGTGGGGCCAATCTCTTTGCTGACCTTGATAAAATAGGGAGATGGTGAGTAAAGACATTGGTGTTAAAGCCTCAAGTGCTTCTAGAGTCCTGTTTTGGGAACATTCCAAAATTTTAACAAATAAGAGCATTGGTTTCAATTGTGTTAAATTTGTACTAGTTTTGTTAATGCTTACATATTGTTTGACGTCAAATATGTGCACTATGCTTAATAAAACACCATGTGTAATAGTACTAGACATTGAGCTCATCCAAAACAGGGCCTTGAAGTACCATTAACTAGTATTAATGGAATTCAAGATCACACCCACTAACTTGGTGTCATGGTTTGAAATGTATCCTTCTCCATCCCCACCCCTACTCCCAATCTCATGTGCTTGGGAAAGTCATGGTACCTTTGAGAGATGGAGCCTTGCTAAAGGAAGGAAGTCACAAAGGGTGGGCCTTGAGGTAGATTAGTCCCACCCTACCTCTGGGAGAAGTCTGCCCTTGCAGCTGACAGTCTTGCAGCTCCAGTCTTCTGGATGGGTGTGACTCAGCCCACTTATGAAAGACTGTATCTATACTCTGGAACCATAAGCCGAATAAATAAACCTTCCTTTTCCCCCTAAGTAGCTTGACTCTGGGTGTTCCCTTATAGCAACACAAAGAGTAACCAGCACACTTAGTATCATCTCAGCATTTTATCTAAAAAAGTTAAGGCCTCAGACTTCAACTTTTTTTGAGAGAGGGTCTTACTCTATAGCCCGTAATTGGTCTCAAATTTGTAAGGCTGACCTTGTTCAAGTGCTGGGATTTCAGGTGTGAGACACTAGGATTAGCCTCTGCCATGGTTTGAAATGTGAGTTGTCCCTCACAGGCTCATGTGTTTGATTCCTTAGTTGTTTGGGACGTTCATGGCACCTTTAGGAGATGGAGTCTTGCTGGAGGAAGATAGTCACAGAGAGGTGGGCCATGAATTTGGTTAGCTCCACTTTGCTTCCCAGAGAAGTTAGCTTTTGCAGCTCTCAGGATTTATGATGGATGTGAATGAAGTGTATTAGGGTTCTCTGAAGAAACAGAATCTGTAGAATGTAGTATATACAAATAAGTTAAAATAACTCATAATAACAAACTGTCCTTCAAAGTAGCTTTCTGCAGCCGCCTCACTACTAACCAGAATGTTCCACAAAGCCAAAAGATCCCAAGAAGGTCTCAAGCCCTTGCTTTTCTGGAGGGTAGAAGATGTAGGGTTCCTATGTCATGATGAACAGCAAATAGCAGCAAGGCCTAGAAGCCAGGCTCCAAGGGCAGTGGGAACAGCAAAAACATGATGGAAAAGGCGAAGCTCCGAGTCAGCCAACAGCAGCAGCAGCAACAAAGGCGGCTACCATGCTCTAAAGTGAACATGCTTGGAGAGTAGACTCCACTGCAAATGGACACAAGATAAGGGAAGAGCAAGTCCCTCCTCCTTGGATCTCCTATTATCTGGTCCACCACTGGAAAGTACCACCCACTATGGGCTGGGTTTTCCATAACAATCAAGTACCTGCAGATTTTGTTCAAGAGCTATTCCAACCATTAACCTCCACGGCTGTGCCCCAAACAGTCTGCAACTGTCAAGTTGACACCAAAATGCAACAATAACAGGAAGTAAGCTGCCTCGAGCTTCTGCCAGCCAGCCATACTTTTTCCTCCACAATAGACTATATTTTCCCTCTGGAACTGTAAGCTGAATAAATCTTAAGTTGCTTGACTTTGAGTGGTGTCTCACAGCAGCAAGTAACTGCCACCATCTTTTATTTTTATTTTTTATAATTGACCTTAAAAAATGACCAGTTTCAGCTGACATAAAGCTGAATACAGTAAATAAAGTTTACAAACCTGGTGACCTGAGTTCAAAGGCCACATGGTAAAGAGGAGAGTAGCGACGTTCAAAACTTGTCTACCTGTGCTCCATGGAATGCCTGTATACATCAACTCTCACAAAAATCTTAACATTTTTTATTTACTTTTTAGTTTTTCAAGCATATTGAACACTTATCTTCCCTCCATCCTTCCTCCCTCCCTTTCCTCTCCCTTTCCTTCATCAATACACCCTCCTGCCTTACCGCTTTTATGGACCGCAGGGTTCCCTCTGACTGTTTATTTCTGTGGAGGTTCGGGCCTCTAGTGGGATACCAAGTTGCCTCTTTCTCCCACCCACTGATAAGGCATTTCCTTTTACTCATCCAGCTTTAGTCCCCAAGGTTTCTACTGTATGTTCCATCTCTCTCTGAGTTCCTTGATAGTCTATGGGGCCATGCTGGTTAAGTCAGTCTTTATGCAGGTCTGTTAAGTCTCACTGTCGGAAGAAAACAAAACAAAACTTTTTTAAACTAAGAATTTGGGGTTGGAGAGATGGGTAAGGGATTAAGCTTCTGCCTTTTAAGCAAAAGGACTTGAGTTCAGATCCCAGATCTCACATTAAAAAAAATACTAGGGTAACTCTAGAACAAAGCCAAAAGGAGGTAGAGCAATCCAGGATTACTCCCCAAGCCAATCTTGGGCTTCCACAGGCACACACAGTACCCTTTTATAGACATGCACACACACAAACCAACCCAACCCAACCCACGAATTAACCACCATCTGAGTGGCTCTTGGTGTAAATGTCCATACATGCAAATTCGATCTCAGGAGCCTCTCATTAGGGACAGAATTGACTTCCAAAGGTTGTACTGATCTGTACACAAGCTCCTGTTCGCTCTCAAATAAAATTAACTTTTAAAAAATGGATGAAATTTCAAGTTTAAAGATATGCTCTTTATAAGCTATTCATTTGCTGACCTGATGTATTTACCCACAAATCAGTGGAACGACGCGACCGGGAATGGTGGCTCACGCCGGTAATGCCAACATTCTGAACCTGGAGGCCTCAAGTTCAAGGTCAGCCTCAGCTACATAGATAGTTCTAGGGCTAGATAGAGGGCGAGGTCGTTTCTCAAAGAAAAACCACCACCAAATAAACCCCGAAACCAAAATCCCACATAACAAAATCGTGCCATTACTGGCTGACTTTTGTTTTAAAATCGCTTTTGTTCCTAGGTCCGAGGATGCTCCTGGGCACAGCTGGAAAGGGACTGCCACAGAGCACACTTTGGGGGGCGCTCCGTGAGATCCAATCACCGGAGGCGCAGGTTTTCCCTTTGGATCGCGGTCGGCCTACTCGCTCAAGTCCACCCATCCTTTGAGACCCCGCTGGCTTCGCGCACCGAGCCCCGCCGCCCGAGGCCCCTGGAAGCCGTGACGCCGCCAGGCCCGGCCACGCCAGCCGGAGCCAACAGGTCCCCGGAAGTGCTCTGCGGCGGCAGGTGGGAGGGGCGCGAGCTTCCGGCCGAGGGCGGTGCCGGCTCTCGCGCAAGCGCGGCTCGCGCCAGCCAGCTGTCTCCTTCCCCTCCCCCTCGCCCAGCCCGAGGGGTCCCAGGGTGACAGCGCCCGCCAGCGCGTCGGGCGCAGCGGCCCGGGAGAAGATGGAGCGGGGCAGGCTCGGGCGACGGCGCTCTTCATCCGGTGAGGAGGGCTGGGCGCGCGATGGTGGCCCCGCGAGGCGGGCGCGGGCGAGCGGCGACGGGGACGCGTCGCGCGGGCGGGCGGCGGGCGGCGAGGCGGGGGCGCGCACAATGGCAGGCTCGGGAGCGCTGGGGCCGCGCAGCCTGCGAGCCCAGGCCGGCCCGGCCCGCGGCCCCGCTGCCCCCGCCCCCTGCTCGGGGACCCCCCGGCCGGAGTCTCGTCGGCCCGCGATCGTCCGGGGGGGGGGCTTGCCGCTCGCCTGCCACGCCTTCCCCCGAAATTCCACCCCAGTTCCCTTTAACTTCAGCTGCTCACCCTTGACCCCACTAGCCTCGAATTCTCTTGAATTCCTGTGCCGCCGGGTCCCCCCGCTCCCCTCTTCCCCCGCAGGTAGGCTTGCTGCACCGGAGGAAGGCGAGGCTTGTTGGTCGCCCCCCAGTTTCTTAATGAATGCCTGTGTGTCTTTTCGCAACCGGCTCGCTTAATAGCATTTTTCTTTTCCAGCCTCCTGCATCTTCCAAAAGTGATTCGAAAGTCCAAGGATTTGAAGCCGTGCTTTTGTTATGATTTCCCCCCCTAGTATATTTTTGTTTTTGAAATTGTTTTAATGCTTAAATGATCTGATCTTCTCGAGTTTTGTATCCCTATGTCTTGATAACACCGAAGTGATTGAATAATAAAATGTGAGATACAGAGCTTCTGCGGGTCAACAACTTGTCACATATACATGCCATCAAGTGAACCTCAAGTCCTTGGGTTAGGTCCTTTGAACTTCGAAGAAATGCACAGTTTAGTATATACAACGATGAATTAGTGTTTTCGTTTTCGTTTTTTTAACCAGGGCCTGACCATAAACCAGGGCCTCAAGCTCTCAATCCTACTGAGCGCTGGGGTTACCGCTGGGGTTACCGGAGATCTGGCCCAATATCATATTTGTTATCATACCCTTTATTTTTGTAGCGATAGTGTTAACAATTCAAGATCTATTTAGGAGTGCCATGTGATGGTGCATGTAAAACTTTGTTTTGGCCCTAACTGCAATAGACAATGGTGAGCACAGACCTCCAAGAACTTGGCTTGAAGCAGTTGAAATCTTGAGACCAGTTTATTTAAAATAGATATTATGAAAATCTTATCTGTTTCCTTTTTTTGAAATAGTTTCTGTCTGTCTCTCTTTTTTTTTTTTTTTTTTGAAACAGTTATAGCCCAGGTTGTCATGGAATCCAGGTTCCTCTGCTGAGGAATACTAGTGTATGCCTCCTTGCACAACTTTTTGATGCATTTTAAAGATGCTGCCTATTCTTTGCTTTTAAAAGTATATGTATGCATTGACAAGAAGGTATATTTACATTATATGCAGATGCCTCTGCTGACAAGTTTTGGCTTTAATACTTCTTCCCCTTTTGTTAAGTAAAATTGAATTGCTAAAAAATGCAGTGTTTGTCAGGTCACATGGGAACTTCCTAATTTAGAATTTTAAGTGTGACACCTCCATTTAAAATGAACTTACTCATCTCAATAAATGCGTTTGTCATTTTGACTTATTACAGTTTTTGTGTGTGTGATGGTATCGCCATTTCTATTTTATAACTTCCTCACTTGCTTATGCTTAGATTCATTTATTATAGTTTATTTGATGCAGATAGTTGTGGAAAGAGAACTTGGAGAATAAAGTTTCTAATCCTTAAAAGACAGTATTTCTGTTAGTTGCTGATTTGGGATTTGTTTTTAAGTGAATTTTGAGATTAAGACTGCAAATTCATAAAAGGTACTGATATTTATCACTGGAAAATCATTCTAATGACTTTCATTTTTGAATTGTTCTTTTTTGAAAAGTAATATATAAAAAGAACCATCCAGAGATCTAATGTCTTCTAGTTATTCCTCATTTTAATAGTGTATTTAATTATAGTTATTCCTCATTTTAATAGTGTATTTAATTTCCCCATCTTAACAAATAGAATGTTAGTTAGTTGAAAGGTCCCGTGGGTTCTGGGTAAAGATTATCTACATGTGGTTGCCAGTTCATTAGGAAGGTTGCTAAGAGGAATCCAACTACAGTAACATTTGTAAATTCACAGATACACAGAAGAATTTGACAGCATAAAAAAGTAGAAAGGTGGGAACCCTGGCTCCTCATGGTACTCAAGGTGCCATGAGTTCCTTTTCCAGCTGCCTGCTTCTCATGGAGGCTCTCTAGCCCCTCATGGCACTCCATGTCTGGAGCCCATGAGTTCCAGCCTTCTCTTCTCTAATAAACTCTATCTTTAAAAAAAAAAAAAAAAGTAGAAAGGTGGCAATGCTAAGATGACACAAATCTAGACCACTACTCTGTGAGACTCTTCTAAACAAGGAGAAAATGCAATGTGCACATAATTTCCTTTTTTTTCAAGTACAAAAAACTGATTCCAGCTGATTTAGGCTAATAACAAAATAAGTAACTTACATAACTGATAACTCTAACATATGAAAATTAGGGGGAGACATAAATGTCTATGTCAGAGTCCTCTAATAGTTGAGTGATGCTATAAAGTGCTTGAGAAGGAGAATGAAAACAAATGACAACCATAGCGCACACAATGCAAGTTATAGTTCACAATTTCAAGTGAACTTTTGAATTCAAATCAGAAAGTTCGACTAGAGAGTTTCAGCGATCAGTGTCCATGGAGAAAATGTCAAACTCATTACAATTAATATATGTGCTTTTGAATACTTACATGTGGGCACTATGCTGAAAACTTTAGAAACTTTCTTTGAAAAACTCTTGGGAGGAAGTTACTTTTTTGATTTAGAGATAAAGCTGGGTTTAAGGAGCACAAGTATTTGTTAGTAACAGCTGGTGTCAGAAATGGGCCAGGACACAAGTTCCCGGTCTCTCTAAATACAGAACTTTACTTTTATAAAGAGTTCCATCGCCAGAAATTAAGCAAGTAGGATGGCAGTGAGTTTCATGTGTCCATCTGATACTTGAGAACTGAACCTAATAGAAACACCTGTGAGGAATTATCCATTTAAGGCTAGCTTGCCAGAGATGTTTGCAAAATTGATGTGCGAAGACCCAGTCTTTAATGGTTCTTGGCAGATGGATAAAGAGCTGTTGGGATTTGGCAAATTGGCAAGCTAGAAGTTATGCAATGGTCCTTGCCCTCTCTCAGCCCTTGACTGTGTGTATGGCATGGTCAGTTCCTTCAGCCCCTGCTGATACTTCTGCCGTGATGAAATGTAATCTGAAATTGAAACCTGGAAATAACATTCCTATTATTGACCTGAGTTTAGGTCATGTATTCATTATGGTAATGGGAATATGGAACTAGCTAGTTTTTTTTTTTTTTTCAGTTCCTTTTGTAAGCTGTTGTACATTAAGACTCATCAAGAGACTGGCTGAGTGCTTCTCCAACTTTTTTTTTTTTTCTTTTTTTATTATTATTTCCGCTCATACAAACTTAATAGGTACACTGGTTCCCTCCCTCCCTCTTCCTCCCCCCTATCCCACTGCTCCCCTCCCCTTCCCCCTCCCTCCTTATTCCCCAAAGCCTTTCCCCCAATCCCTGGAGAATCCTTTAATGTGCATGCCAGACTCTCCTCTGGGCCCTCCTCTCTGATGACGTACAAGGACCCAGGTGGCTTTTCCCTGAACCCTTTCCTGTGTCCCCCTTAAGCATAGGAACACTACTATGGCTGTCAATTCCTTGCTTCAAAGGATTTTGGTGCCTTTAGCAAATGCTAGACTTTATGGGGTCAATAGTGTGTGGGACATTGCGCAGGGCATGCAAAGACCTATTATGATTGCTTCGGCCCTAACTTGTGTGGAGTATCTCGCATATCATTGCTCCTCTCATCCTTGTGCTCTTACAATCTTACCGCCCCCTCTTCCGCAAATTTCCCTGAGCTTCAGGTGGGGAGAGATTAGTCTGGCCTAGTCCTAGGTGGTTGATATAGAGTCTCTGAAGTTCTGGATTATGGTTCGTTTTCTTTTGCAGTTTTGCTGCTCCTGTAATGCCCTTCACTTCATCCTGATGGGTATTGTATTTCACCCCCTGGCCAGAGATAAAAAGCTGTTAAACCAGAGTCTTGTTGTAAGAGTATATTCAAAGGTAGATGTAATAAAAGTAGGAAACCACAGTGAGGGAGGGGTCAATCACCCATTTGCAAAATGGTTACTTTTTATCTGCCAGACTATATGCCCTCCCCTTCTGGTGAGATCATACCCATTTGCGGGGAAATGGATGTTATTAAAAACAATTATATTAAGTGAAGTATCCCAGACCCAGAAAATTAAGTGCCGTATATACTCCCTAATAGGTGGCTCCTAGTACCAAACCCACCCAGCCCATCTAGAGACACTCAAAGATAAATCTCTGTAATACCTACAGTAATTGCAAGGATTATGAACAGGAGGGATGGGGTAGGAGGGCCACACCAGAAACAAGGAGAGAAAATAGGCCTCCATCAAGGACTGCAAGTAAGTAATGAGACATCTGGTTAAGTTCACAGACTTTCCTTCCTGATCATTTACAACTGAGGGGGTATGTGCTTCTCCAACTTGAGAAACTCTTTAGTTACATCTTGAGGGACTCATGTCCCATTAAAAACTTTCCTAATACTTAGCTGGTCCAGGTGGTGTCAGTTCTGTGTTGAAAGTGTAAGAAACTAATTAGGTTCAAACTAAGATGTTGCAATTCACCATGATAGAGCTGCATTTTCTGTAGAGAAAAACTTGAAATAGTTGGAGGGAATAGAATCCATGATAGAAATAATATGAAAGAAGAGTTTTAAATCATCATTAATTAGAAACACTGCTAAGCAGTTAGGTGGGCAGATTAGGAATGTGATAAGTTTATAGAGGATAGTAAAAGTAGTAGTGTTTTAGGCAAAAAGTATTATAAAGGTGGTGGATCTGGCAATTAAAAGGTTACTTTAGTTATAAATGTAGTTCTAGTAGAGCAATAGAAAAAGCCAGACTTTGGGAAGCTGAAAGGAATTGAGTGATGGTGAAGAAATATGCCACAGAAGTAAGCTTAAAAAAAATCAGCAAGCTTTCATAGTAAATTGGACAGAAAGGAGTAAGTAAAATAATATACTTAGGTTGCTAAAGAAGTAAGAAAAGGAAAAAGATTGAAGATATGCCAGGTAGAAAATAGTTAACTGGGTTGAAGTTCCAGAAGACAGGAAAGAATGGAGTCAAACAATTTGATGACACACGGAAAAGGAGGTGGGGTGGATAAAGATGTAGATTCATTTTTGAGAAGTTAAGGATGATGCAATTCAGAATAGGCAAAATGATATTTTGAAGGACTTTTTAAGTAGTTTAAGCCCAGGGTAAGAATTGGAGGTCAAATAGGGATGAACAAAAAATTATCAAGTAGTTGTGGAGTTTTAAAGTGTGTGTGGTGCTACAGTTTTTGTCTTCAGTAATGCCAAGCAGCATAAGAAGGATGAAAGAATGCTACAGGGTGTGGAGGCAAAATAGAGCGAGAATCTGAAGAGCCAGAGGACAGTATGTTGTGGAAACATGAGATTCACAACTTAAGTTGGTGAAATGCTTTAATTGTGAAAGCTGAAATAGGGTATGCAGAAGTTTGGAGTCCATAAAAGCCTGTTGTTTTGATTGCATCGATAAGGGGGAGTTTTAGTGCTTTAGAATAATGGTAGATTTAATGACAGAAAATGTAGGAACCAAGTATAAGAAAGTATGGAATTAGACTTTGTGAGTGGAAGTCACAGCTACAGGCAAGAGAACAAACCAATTTATAGGAAAATTATTTATAGTAATTTATGGAAATATTATAGGAATTTATAGGGATTTTTTTTCTGCTTTTTTACCTTGTGGGTGCATGTGTGCTATGGGGTACAAGTGGGAGTTGGTTCTCTCCAGCCATATGGATTCTGGTGACTAAACTCAGGTCATCCTGCTAATGTGACATGATACTTATATATAGTTATGGGGTACATTATGACAATTTCATACATGTGTATGAGGCTTTCCTTAGGCCTATGTGTTCTTTTATTGAGCATCTGCTAGCCCAGAGAGTTTTTTATGTATTCTGGTTGTGAGTTCTTTGACAAATACATGTATTATATTAATGTTCCAATTTGAGACTTTCCTATTCTCTCTCTTTTTTTTTTTTTTTTTCGGTGCTGGGGACCGAACCTAGGGCCTCGCGCTTGCTAGGCAAGCGCTCTACCACTGAGCTAAATCCCCAACCCCTCCTATTCTCTTAATGATGAGTTCTGGCAAACAGAATTTGTTGACTTAGATGAAGTTCAGTTCATTGTCTTTTCCATTTATGGTTAGTAATATACATACATATATATATGAACTCAATACCTTTTGCTTGGGAGACACGGTCTTAACTCCTGAGCCATCTCTCCAGTCCTCAAATGAATTTTTGTATATCATATGAATTATTTTATCCAATTACTTTATAATCAGTGGCCTCATATTTCTATCATGTATTTATTTTTATTATGAAATCCATGATCCAGTTCAATTGGTTATAATTCCTGAGAAATTTTGGAGTATGTCTAATTTGCTCAATATATTATACTCATTGCCTATCATAACAATAGGCACATAATAACATTTTTTAAGTACTTGCTGACTCTATAAGAGAATTCATAAAGGAAAAGTTCACAAGAAGTCTGAGAAATCTTGGTGAGAAAAAAAGAGGTTAGTGTTTCCAGTTGCAATATTTTTGCAGAATATTGCCAAGATCTAGATATTTTTGTCTCAGCTTCCTTTCATGAGAATTATCTTAATTAGATTCTACCACCATCAGTGTGAGATTTTTATTGGGAAATTTCTATTTAGATCTTAGAGCCAATTTACTTTTTAAAAAAATTGTTTTTATACATAAAGTGTTTACTGGAGACATTTTGTGGCAACTTGTTATTCTGACACATGGAAAAGGTGTTTTTTGTCTTGACCTTTAGGCTTAATCTTTCAGGTTCTATAGAATACAATAGCGAGAGGCCCATCAGACAGGTCAGATAAGGTGCCTGCTCATCAAGCCTAGAGACCCTATTTGATCCTGACAAGCCTATATGGTGGAAGGAGAAAATTGACTTTTGAAAGTTGTCCTGTGTGCTGAATGCACCTTGTTTCTCTCCTCGCTCAAATACAATAAATATTAATAAAAAGAGACAGGTGAAGTAGCTCTTTTCTCTATTAAAACTATAGGTGTGTTCTTATTTTATGCTAGATATGTTCTTTAAATTATCTCATTGAGATGTTAAAATGATGTTTACCATGTCTTTGATTTTTGTAGAGATTGTCACAGAAGGAAAAAGGAAAAAGCCATCATCATCCGATTTGCATGAGGTATGCATTAGTTTTGCTTCTAATATGTTATCACCTTTGGAGCTACTGATATGGAAAATTTTTGCTATTTTTCTTTTTAATATAATAAAAAAAACTGTAAAACTTTTGTTGGTGTTTTAGGGAAAATAATGTGTTTTGATTAACTGATAATTAACCAGGGAATTCTATCTGGGTATTGATTTTTTTAAATTATAAATTAATCGATATACTTCCCAGTTCTTATTTTAGATTTTATATAGAACATAATCTAATGTTTCTTTGATGAATGAATAACATTCCTTATATTTATTTATTTGTATTATAGGCTTAGAAGAGTTGTATTCATGGCATATGCTGAAAATAATACTTGGAATGCCTTCTTTTTTGTTGTTATTTTTGCTTCATTTAGTTTTCCTTTGTATTTTGTTTTCTTGAGACACAGTTTCAGGTTATAGCTCAGGTTGGTCTTGAACTCACTGTGTAGCTGAGAATGACTCAATCCCTGATCCTTTTATTTCTACTTCCCAACTTTTGGGATCACAGATGCATGCTACTGTGCCTGACTTTGGACTATGTTCTCTCTCTTTTTTTTTTTTTTAATTTTTTAAATTATTTAGTCAATTGTGCGTGTGTATGTGTGTGTGTGTGCGCGCGTGTGTCTGTGTGTGTAGAACCACAGACGAATTCGGGAACCACCATAGACGCCTCCACCTCCTCCTTGTTTACTCTGCCCTGGGACTCACAGGCTCCGCCCTACCAGGACCAGAAGCGCAGGCCGCCCCTGCTTCTGCCCGGCGTCTATACGTGGGATCTGGGATCCGAACTCAGGACCTTCCGCCTGCAAGGCAGAGGCTTAACCCCTGAGCCACCTCTCCAGCCCCTGGGCTATGTTCTTTTAAAACTCTTCTTTTTTTCCATTCATTTATTTTGTATAAGCCAAGATGAGCAAAACATAATCTTCTACCCGTGTAAGCAAATTTTTTTTTTTTTAAAGTCCTGTTTTTGAAGGATGGTCTTAAAGTAACAATAAATGTTTTTACATAGAGATGTTTCATGTGGGACATTTTTGTGTCAGGCAGTTGTAGCATTCAGCAGGGTTGGGGATCACGAGGAAGCTGATGAAAGGCAATCAAGAGTGTCTTCAGCGACTATTACACAGCATGGTTTAGGTATTGTTTTCCCATGGCTTACTGGTATTTTGCAAGAGGTAGGTTTTTTTCCCTTTTAAAATTTTGGATTTAGCTTAAATTGGATGAATGATAGTGATAAAAAGAAAAATTTTACTTTGCTATACTGTCAAATACTGTCATAACCAACGTCTTAGTTCATTTTCTGTTGATTTGACAGAATATGTGACAAAAAATTTAAAAAAAATTTTTTTTGTCCTTTCTTCCCTACTTTCTTATTCATCTTCTCTTATTCTGTCCATTGCTTTTTGTGGTGCTGGTCATTGAACTCAGAGCCTTGAAAATGCTGGGGAAGCGCTCTGACATTCAATTCCCCTTCTCTCCCCTCCTCTCCCCTGCTGTGCTCTGTTCTTTGGATATATGACAAATGAAATTTAGCTCAGAAGTTGTAGAAACACTACACAATTCCTTTGTACCATGATCTTATTTTCCCTAATGTTAATATCTTACCCAGCGATATTATAATCAAAATAAAAAATTAGCATTAATCTAATGCTTTAAACTATAGATTGACTTATTTCAGTTTTAGGATGCATTCCAAGCTCCTCCATTGCATGTAGCTGCTAATGCCTCCCTGATTGCCTTACAACTATCACATTTCTTCAGTTTTTTTTCCTCGTAGAACTTTTGAAGAGTACTTTGAAGAATACTAGATAATTTTTTAAATAGAATTTTCCCAACCTGGGTTTGTTGCTGTTTTTTTTTTTTTTTTTTAATTGATCAGATTTAGGAATTTAGGGTTAGGAGTAGGCAGTACTGGTGTGGCTGCCTGTCCTTGGAAATATAGTATGCCACAGAATGCAGTTGAGCCACGTAACCTACATAAGAAAGGATTTGAATAGTTTAAAGGCTTTGTTTTCTCTGTGTCCTAATTGAGACTGAAATGCCAGGTCTGATAAGGAAGTTTTGGGTAGAAAGTTTGAAAATTTGAGTTTTACCTGTGAGTTCAAGGTCAGTCTGGGTAACTTAGTCAGACCTTGCCTCCAATTCATAAATTGAAAAAAAGGCTAGAGATATAATTTATTAGTAGAATACCTGCTACTTGCCTGTGTGAAGCCCTCGGTTTGATTCTATGAGAAGTAATGTAACTCATCAGGAATTAGATACTTACAGTGGCAAAATCTTTATGATTGCAAGATGGGGCATCCTCGCTAACAGAATGGTGGTTGTGGATTACCCAAGAATGAGAAGTCTTGCAGATAGATCCCTTTCCCCTTTTCTCAGTTGCTGGGTGCTTACTCAGGAGGGCACAGTCCTCCCAGGAGCTGCCTAAGATTGTTTTTCGTTGTAACAGGGCTGCCCCTTACACCTTTGTTTTGAGATCAGTTGAGGGAATGTGGTCTGGTCACAAGGCAGAGGACTTATTAACTCCTGGCTAGTTGTGCCTCTACTTGTGAAGCCTACTTAAGGCACCTTTTGTCGAAAATGGATCACTATATTTCATTTCCTATAATCCCTAGCACTACAAAAAATCCCCAAACATGCTAAAAAACCACCACCACCACCACCACCACCAACAAAAAACACAACACAAAAGAAATAAATAATTGACTTAGAGATACTGATACTGTTGCAAATGAAGAATTATAAAGAACTGCCTTTTAATAAAATAAAGCAAAAAGTAAGTTACTGGTACTCAGGAAGGTCAACTGTACTCAAAGAAACTAGTCCTAACTAGAGTTGAGATACATTTGCTTCCAGTTTATTCTGTCCTTCTGATTTAGTCTGTTTCTACAGAAATAATCGTGGATTGTTACAAGTTATAGTTGAGATAGTGCTTTTTTGGTTTTGGTGATTGAACCCAGAGCCATAGTAGTAAGTAGATATACTGCCAGTGGTGAACCTTTTTAAGTGATTATCATATGTTATGTTTTATAGGCAGAACTTGAAACTTAGCAATCACTTATAAATTTACTTTAATGTGAAAGCTAGTTTTAAACAAATTATTTCTACCTTGTGGCCACAATCAGTACATTCTTTTATTTAATTCAGCTTGTCATGAGCCATATATATTGAAAATATCAAAATGAGTAAGTGAGTTGGTGAGACGGTACAGCAGGTCAAAGACACTTGGTTTCACAAACTTGATGACATGAATTTGATGCTGAAGCCCATGTAAAGTTGGATGGATGGTGGTGAGACCCAGCTCTACAAAGTTGTCCTCTGATCTCCACACTCACACTGTGGCATGTATATGTACACACACACCACACACACACACACACACACACACACACACACACACACACACACACAATATGTTCTGTCAATTGTGAAGAGACCTGTAATCTCAACATTTGGAAGGCACAGGCAAAAGGATCATTACAAGTTCTAAGCCATCCTTGTCTATATAGCAAGTTCAAGACTAACTATGGATAACTAGGAAGACCTTTCTCAAAAAAAACAAACAAGAAAATAAGTGAATAATCAAGACTTTTTTTTAAAATAATTTTTTATTATTTATTATTTATTCAATTGTGCATGTGTGTGCGCGCGCATGTGTATATGTATGGTGTGTGTATGTATGTATGTGTGTGTAGAACCACGGACGAATTCGGGAACCACCATGGACGCCTCCCTCCTTGTTTACTCTGCCACGGGATTCACAGGCTCCGCCCTACCAGGACCAGAAATGTAGGCCCTACCAGGACCAAAAACGCAAGCCCCCCCCCCACTTCTGCTGGCGTCTATATGTGGGGCCTAGGATCCGAACTCAGGACCTTCTGCCTACAAGGCAGAGGCTTAACCCCTGAGCCACCTCTCCAGCCCCAAGACTTTTGATTTCAGGGATGTTCCATACAATCAAAAAATGATCTGCAATAGTAATGTTTTTGATTTTGAATGAGTGAGTTTTATTAAGTATATAGCAAAAAAAAAATGAAAAATAAATAGCAAATAGCAGGTAGAGAGCAGCAGCAGATTGGTAGCAAAACATCACCAAATTGGGGCCATACAAATGTCCAGCAGAGTGAACTGTTGAAATCCTGAGGAAGCAGTCACCTGACATTCCCAACTAAGAGAGCCCCTTAGCAGAGCCTTGACCCCTTCAGTACGGCTTCCAATTAAAAGGACAAATACAGTAGATACATCATCAAATTGAGTACCCAGAACATCCAGTAGAAGTCAGCACCACCAGTCCTATTGAGAGAGCAAACGAAAGATAATATCATCAAGTTGGGGACTTGCAAACATCCAGCAGAATGACTGGGAAATCTTAACTGGAATTCACAATTGAGAGGTTCAGGCAGAGCACAGAGAATTGTCCCAAGAGTAGCTTCTCATGAGGTTCCTTCCACAAGCATTTTTGTTTCCTTAGAACAACATTTGACTTTTTTGGGCTATAATTTCTCTTCATGATTCAGAGCCCTCCTACTGACCCAGGCTACTAAGACATAGGAGAAGATGCAGGGGAGAAAATATCAAAGATGTAGACAGTAGGCCTTGAGAAAGACAGAACCAGGAGTTCACACAGAGACAAATTCTTTCACTCGTCCAACTATAGAGAATTTGTCCTGTGCACAGCAGGGTACTAGCCATTAGAGTCACAACATTCTCTGTCTTAAGAGCACCTAGTCTAGGATCAGAGGCAAAACAGAGCTTGCAAATATGTTGGTTCCTCAAAAATGGAATGGGACTTGTTTGTATTCAGAACCCTTACTTCTCCACCCTGCCTTTCCCATGATGGTGGGTTTGTGTGCGATTATTTTTCTCAGATGACTGTTAGCTCACTCCATTAAAGCACCAATTAATGATCAGAATATTTCTAATTATAGTATAAGGCTTGATCCATCCTGACAGAAAGTCTGCAGACAATACCTGGTTGAGGTTCTGATCCCAGATCTAAGATTATTCACCAGCTTTAGAACTTGGAAAAAAATCACTTATCCTTTTTTTTCATATATAAATAGAATGGATTTATGTCATTTTCACCCCTTAGTACCCAACTCCATTCTCCCTTCTTTTCCCACTGTGTCCTTTTTCACAACCAGCAAACATTTCATGAATTTTTTTTCGTGCTGTGGCCACTGGCTTCTTCATCTCAGTTGCTGACCACAGGCGTTTTTACCATGGGAGAAACAATAGTAATGTCTGTTGGAAATGGTTTATCTAGCAGCCATTTTCTTTTTTTTTATTATTATTTATTCAACTGTGCGTGTGTGTGTGTGTGTGTGTGTGTGTGTGTGTGTGTGTGTATGTGTGCGTGTGTAGAACCACGCTTCTGCCCAGCATCTATACGTGGGGTCTAGGATCCGAACTCAGGACCTTCCGTCTACAAGGCAGATGCTTAACCCCTGAGCCACCTCTCCAGCCCTTCACCGCCATTTTCAAGACATTATGCTTTTAATATCCTTAGCTGCTTGCTGTTTTTTCCTTCCCCTTTACAGTCAGCAGTCAAGCCTGGTCCAGGACAGGGTTTTAGAGGACACTGGCATAAATACACATGGGTCTGAAATGGTGGGGGTCAAGAGGAAGCCCTGTGACAGCTTACCAATATAATGTATATTAAAGGAGATTTTGCAATTTCAAAATATCTCAAAATAGAGAGATAGAGGAAACTGGCTATAATACAGTATGGTATGAGTAATATTGATGTGAGTAATATAAATAAGAAATTGCTGCATATAAGGGTAATGCTCAATGTCATAGTTAGACACTTGACGGTTGGGGGTTTGGGCTCTAGGAATATTTGTAGAAAATTAATGGTTGAGTTAAGCCCAGAACAAACTAGTTGATGGGGAAGGTCCAGCCCATGGTGGGTGGGACTAGGCCTTGGAATAAAATATAGACAGCTGGTTGAGAGAGTTGGCATCCTTTTGTACACTTGGTCAGACATGCTGGTCTGGCAAGTAAGAATTGTCTCTCTTTCAGCTATTGTGTAGAAGTGGTGTGGCCAGTTCCCTCAGCCCTGGTGTTGGTGCTGGACTGAGAACTCTAACCAGTAATTGTAAGAGAAAATAAACCTCTTGTTCCTTTAAGCCATTTGATGGTCATTTATCAGCAACCATGCAGGAGAACTGCAACATTTAGAATAATTTGGAAAAGAGTTTATAATATATCACAAAAGAAATACAGGGAAGAACATTCTAAATTAAGTGAACAATATGTAAGCAGATACAGAGATTTAAAACAATATAACATGCCTGAAGTGTTTAATATTTCAAAGGGGCATTGTAGAGTTTTTAATATATGGGTGATATAAAACAGACTAAAATGTAAGGAGTTTTATCTTTGAATAATTCAAACAATTGAGTGTTTTGTATATTGCAGCAGTAAGATTTGTATTATGGAATTCTATAGCTTGAATTAAAAATATTAGAAGGGAAGAGATGAGGCAGGAGAACAGTAGTAAAGTTATTGTGATTCTTTGCTTATCAGTCTTTAAACTCATGAAAGGTTTTTTTTTACAAAATTATATTGAATTGCTTATAAATTAAAACCTGAATTTAAAGCTTTTAAATGATTAGTAAATACTAATTTAGGGTAATATATAATGTTTCTACGAGTTGATTCAGTTCTTACATATATTTCAGTTAAACTAATTGTTTTCTCACCCTTGTTTCAGATACGAAAGATAGTAAAAGTAAAACCAGAGGATGTTCATGTTCAGTCACCACTGTCTAAATTCAGAAGTTCAAAATGCTGGGATCTTCCTTTGCCGGGGGTAAATAAAATTAACTTTTCTAGTGTATAGTTTCATTTGAAGTGCTTAAACAGAATTTTTATTTTCTTATGTGCTTTTTTTTGTTTTCTATTTTTTTTTAATATTCAGTATGTGTGCTCACGCACGTGCATGTGTGTCTATACGTGTGCACACATCATGGTGCCATATGTAGAGAGACAGTCTGTGTCAGTTCTCTCCTTTTATCAGGTGCTCAAGTTTGGTGGCAAGTGCTTTTATCTGTTGAGCCCTCTCACTAGTACTGGTTTTCTGTAACCTAAATATTTTCAAATTAATATTTGTGTGATATATGTTAGATAAAGCTTGGAGGATGGATCTGGGTCACTCAAATTTTAGTAGAAGAATCATTTAGTCCTTTTTTTGTTTGTTTGTTTGGGAGGATAATATCTTTTTTAAAAAATACCTATTTGAGAGAGAGAGAGAGAGAGAACATGAGCATTGTTAAGGAGGCATACCTGCCATCTGCCATGCAGAGGTCAGAGGACTACCTTAGGATAAGTCTGTCTCCTGCCACATGTGGATTCTAGGCATTAAATCCAGATTGCCAGTTTTGAGTGTAGCCGCTTTAATCTGCTGAATCATAACATACTTGTGTGTGTGTGTGTGTGTGTGTGTGTGTGTGTCTGTGTTGCATACATGTGTGTCCACAGGAAATCCTCTTATGCCACCCAGTAGGTAGGCTGGCAAGCCTCAAGAGGTAGTTTTGCTCCCATCACCTCAGTGTTGGGATTGTAAGTGTGTACCACTTGCTCAGCCTTTTTCATCTGTGTTCTGGGATTGAACTCGGTTCCTTCTCTTCTAAGGCAATTGCTTAGTTGACTGAATCATCTGCCCAGTTTGATTAGTCTTTTTTTTTCCTTTAAAGATAGCACTTTAAAATATTTCTCTTGTTTTTGCTTGAAGTAGCTCCTAATCTGTCTCTCTCTTTCTCTTTCTGTCTTTGTCTCATTCAGGGTTTGAATCTAGGGCTTTGTACTGGCTAGGCAAATATTCTACCACGGAACTAAATCCTCAGTGCTTTATTTTAAAATTTGTTAGGTTGCCTATGCTGACTTTGAACTCACTCTGAAGTTCAAGGAGACTTCAAATTCTTTGTCTTCCTTTCTCAACTTCCTGATTAACTGGGATTTTAGGCTCACATCCATATTATATATGCATACATGTTTTATGTATCTGTATACAGTCTATGATTCACGAGTTAAAATATAATGGAGTTGACTTTCTGAGACTGACTTAACTTGCTTAACATGTTTCTTTGGTTGTGTTTGTTTTTTTGCAAGTGACATGACTTCATTTTTCTTCATGGCTGAACAAATTTTTGTGTATATAAGTCATATTTTCTTTATCGATTTTTCTGTCTTTAGACACCTAGCTTGGGTTCATAATTTAGCTATTGTAAATAGTGCTGTAGTAAACATTGGTATGTAGTCATCTATGTGATGTGATATCTTTTGGATAAATACTCAGGAGGGGCATAGCTGGATCTTATGGTTGTTCTGTGAATTGGAATTTTGATTGGAATGGCATTGAATGAATAGATTGAGTTTTGGTAAAAGAACTAATTTTCACAATAATAATTCTTCCAGTTCATGATGACAGGAGGTCTTTCCATTTTTTAGTAGCTTTACTTTGTTTTTCTCTCTTTTTTTTTGAGACAGGGTCTCATGTTGCCTAGAATGGCATCAAACTGGTATGTAGACAGAGGATGTCCCTGAACTTTTAATTCCTGTGCCTCCATTTCTCAAATGCTTGGGACACAGGCATGTACTACTATGTTCTTTTTTTTTTTTCATTTTTCATTTTTCAATTTTTTTTGCACACACTCTGTTGTCCGGATGAAAAGAATGTAGCATCTTCTAATGAATTTAATTGATTTTTTTGCGTGTGTGTGTGTGTGTGTGTGTATACAAGAGGGCACTTGAGTATATGTGCCTGTGGAGGCCCCAAGATGACATCAAGAATCACTGTGGATTTTTCTGCCTTCTTATTGCTTTGCTCTGAGGTTTCCCAGCTATCACCTTCTAGAGCCAGAATTACTTGCTGCCACCATGTCTGCCCAGTATTTTTTACATGGGATCCAAACTCAGGTTCTTTTGTTTTCAAGGCAAAAGCTTTAACTCCTGAGCCATCTCTATGGCCTGCTACATCTAATTTTATGTGGTGCCGTGGATCACACCTTGTGCTTTGCACATGATAGGTAAGCACTCTGCCAGGTGAGCTGTCTCCTTAGCCCTGTAGTGCTTTGAAGTTTTTATTTTAGAGGTCTGTGATGATAGTCTCAGCTTTCAATTTGACACTTTTGAGGTGGTCTCTAGGTACTTTTGTAGAAGATTGTCTTGATTGTGTTAATTGCATTGGGAAGATCTGCCATTGTGGGCAGCAGTGTTCCTACGTAGATTGTGTGAGTAGAGAGGTGGACTGTGTAAAGATGAAAAGGGCAGGCTGGCAGGCTGGCATGCATTGGTTCATGCCCTCTACTTTTGGATTTGAATGTTTTTTAGCTGGTGTTCTTGGTTCCTGCTGTTATAATTGTTCCACCACGATGGGCAGTTGTCTGAAATAGTGAATTGAAATAAAATCCATTGTACCTTTGAATTGTTTGGGTCAGTATTTCTTTTAAATTTCTTTGTTGGAACTTTTTTTTAGTGTTGTATGTATGAATATAGTAAATTTATGATATTTTCACCCCTTAATTCCCAATTCCATCCCCTCCCTCCCTTTCTTCTCACAACCCTTTATCTCCCCTGCCAGACTCATCCTATTTTCAAATCTTTCTATTTCGGTGGCCCACTGTTCATCTAGTTCATCTTAGATGACATATACGTGACGTGATGCTCCAGCAAGCATCAGAGATCAGTGGGTATAGCACTGAGGAAAGCATTTTCCTTTTCGTCCCCATTAGCATCAGTCCTCTTCAGTCTGTCAGGGAAGCAAGGAGCTTCTTGAGGTCTTTCCTCTTTCATGGTGAGATGTTGCTAGGACAGTTCCTGTGCAGTCCAACAATGACTTATGAAACTAAAACAAGGTTTTTAACTTCCTTGGTTAGGTTTATTCCATGGCATTTTATTTATATATTTGAGGCAATGTGAATGGGAATGTTTCTCTGGTTTCCTTCTTATTCTGTTTTTTATTGGTATGTATGAAGGCTGCTGGATTTATGTAAAATTTTATATTCCACCACTTTGTTGAAAGTGTTTGTCATATCTGTTTTCTGGTAGTTTTTAGTGTCGCTTGTGTGTAGACATGTATCTGAAAATGAGAATATTTAGACATGTTCCTTTCCTATTTGTAATTTCTTTTTTTCCCCCTCTTGTCTCACTGGTTAAGATTTCAAGAACTATATTGAATGAAAGTGGAAAAAATGGGTATATCTTTTCTTATTTCTTATTCTAGTGGAAATGCATATCTTTCGTTATGTTCAGATGTATGCCTTCTAGTCAGTCTATTCAGGGCTCTTTTTAAAAATATTTTATTTGCTTAGAGACATACACACACACACACACACACACACACACACACGCACGCACGCACGCACGCACGCACGCACACGCGCGTGCGCACCGTGATACACAGGTGGAGGTCAGCAATTTCTCTCCTTTTACCATATGGGCTTCCATAAGGTTCCAGGTTTTCAAGCAGGAACCTTACTCTGAGATATCTTATTGGCCCCTATTCAAAGGTCTTATGAAGGGATGCTGGATTTTGTCAAAACCCTTTTCTACATCTATTGAGATCATCGCGTGATTTCTATCCTTGAATTTATTTATTATATTCGTTGACTTATATATGTAGAGCCTACATCCCTGGAATGAAACCAATTTGATCATGATGAATAATCCTTTTTTGGGGGGAAGCTGGGGAGATGACTCAGGGGTTCAGTCTCTGCCTTGAAAATAGAAGGATCTAGGGGCTGGAGAGGTGGCTCAGGGGTTAAGCCTCCGCCTTGCAGGCGGAAGGTCCCGAGTTCGGATCCCAGATCCCACGTATAGACGCCAGACGGAAGCGGGGGGCGGCCTGCGCTTCTGGTCCTGGTAGGGCGGAGCCTGTGAATCCCAGGGCAGAAGGAGGTGGAGGCGTCCATGGTGGTTCGCGAATTCGTCCGTGGTTCTACACATACACAGACACACGCATACACACACACACAGACACACGCGCGCGCACATACACACAGTTGAATAAATAATAATAAAAAAAAAAAAAGAAAATAGAAGGATCTAAATTCTTATCCCAGGCCCATATAAAAATGCTGAGTGGAAATGGGGGTGGAATGTGGAGCCTGGTAACCAAGAACAAAGCAATCAGGAGAACAATAATTACTGAAGTCACCCTTTGGCCTCCATAGGCATACACAATGTCTTTTTCTACATACACCTACATGTATTCACACATCCATACACACACATATATCCATGCCTACACATACAAAAAAAGAATAATCTTTTGATACAGTCTTGAATTTGCTTTTCAAGTATTGATTTGAGATTTTTTTTGTAAGCCATGTAGTTTTTTTTGGCAATTGGCTTTTTTACAATTTTTTTAAATTTCCTCAATAGTTCTATAGAAGTATATAGTGAATTTTTGTCATTTTTCAATACATATTGCCCTACCACATTTTCTCTTCTTTTCTCACTAGGAATCTTCTTCTCAACAAATTTCAATCCTATTTTTGTCTTTGTGTGTGTGTGACTCACAGAGTTTAATGAGGGTTGCCTGCATTAATTAGTGTGTAATGTGGCTAAGCACTAACTTAATGTTGCAGTTACTTTGCATATTGCCAATAAGTGCACAACCAAACATCTTAAAGGGGAACAAAGAATTTTATTTTGGCTTATGATTCTTGGTTATAGTTCTTAATATAGCTTAACCGGAAAGATCATGCCCATACCAAGGACTGAAGGATCTGGCCACACTGTATTCATAGGACACTGAGAGAGGGGCAGACTTCTCTGGTCAGACAGCATGTCTCTCCAAGTATGCCAAAGAATGCCGACTTACTTAACTGGCTCCCTCTATTTCGTCTACTTGCCCAGAGGATGGTGCCGTTCACCATGGGCTGGTTCTCCTCCCCCATTCATTAGACAAAGAGATGCTGTCTGTCTGTGTCTTTTGAATTAAGGCCATTAATAACCAGAGTTGTTTTTATAGAAAGTTGTTTCATTTTGTTGATTTTGTATGATTGGTATTTTCCTATTGTTTGTCCAGCAGTGGTTCTAGTGTGGTCTGTTCTCCCCTACACACATCTTTTTTTTTTTTTCTTTTTAGAGTTACTTATTGTTTCATGTAGCCTCTTGGATTCAAGGATTCCTTCAAATATTTTCTGTAGGGCTGTTTTAGTGGTCATGAATTCCTTACTTGTTTTTTGTCATGTTAAATTTTTCTTTTTCCTGTCATTTATTTATTCAGATACTTTTGTGGGTTTAGTAATCCTAGATGGCAGTTATCTTGCAAGGTCAAATTTATCTTTTTAATTCTTCCTGATGTCTCAAATTTATATTGGAAAATCTGATATTATTATTTTTTTCACATTTTTTTTTTCATGAGTGTGTCTAAATATGTATATGTGTGTGTATGCGTGTGTATGCATGCCCATGCCATGTCACACATGTGAAAGTGAGAGGACAACTTATACATTCTATAGGTTATATTTGTTTTTTTCTGAGTATTGTTTATTTATTTCTCTGAGTATTTGGCTTGAATTCCTAAGTGAAAATGCTTTAAATGCCTCTTATCCTATTATATTTATTATTCAAGTATTTTTTTTTTCTAGTGGAAAAGAAATCTAAGAAATAAAGTCATCTCCTTAGATTGTAAAAGTATAAAAAGTGCCCGTGGGCATCCTGTGACTTCTAAGATATCGCCAGAAAGGTAAGATATGTATGTATGTATCACATTTGATGAGCTTCTGCTACATATAGATAGCATGACCAGGTAGGGTTCATTGAACTTTTTGTGATTATAAATTATCTTCACTCCTTTCTGCATGTTTGACAAATCTTAGTAAGGTGTCATCAGTCGTGTGGAAGGTGTTTGCTTCATTTCACAACTATTATCCTGTAATAGTGAACTCTAGATATAGGAAATTAAATATGTGGAGGAATCAAGTTAAAGTTGTTTAGAAGGAATTTATAGAGCTGGCCATCAGTACATGATTAGTAATCCATCATTTTATTTATTTAATTTAAAATATTTTTAATATTTGTTTCGTGGGAGAGAAAGAATAAAAGCCTGTGCATGCGCACCATGGTGTGTGCATAGTGATTAGAATAAAAGCCTGTGCATGCGCACCATGGTGTGTGCATAGTGATTAGAGAATGACTTTTGAAAATTAGTTCACTTTTTCCAACGTGTGGGCTCTAAGGATCAAACTCAGGTTGCCAGGTTTCTGTACAAGTTCTTTTACCCTCAGACCCTTATAGTCATTATTTTAATAGATGGAATTGGAATTTCTTTTTCAACATAATGAGTGAGAAAAAATAATAGCAAAGTAAGACATAATTATTAGATCATACATAGTTACAGTACTAATTAGAGCTCCTGAAATTATGACAGAATACTACTATAGGCTATTGGTTCTGTCTGTCCCCTTTTAAGGAAATTATGGAAAATATAAGCATATATTGGTGACGTGATAGCTGTTTATGAACCTCTGCACTGACTAGTACAGTACAGGTAAATTGTGAATAGGAAAGTTCAAAGTGGCACACAAGGTGGCTCAGTAGGTAAAAGTTACTTGCCTGATGCCCTGAGTTTGATCCTCCAAAGCCACCCAGTAGAAGGAGAGTATGAACTCCAACAAGTTGTCCTCTGACCTTCATGTATGTGTTATGGCATATGTACACACACACACACACACACACACACACACACACACACACACACGTGCGCACGCATGCTCATAGAGCCAAATGGAAAGAAGCCAGGCTTTATGGTTTAGGCTTACTTAGAAAGCTGTGGTAGGAAGATTGCATACTGGAGGCTCAAGACAAGCCTGGCAATAAATAAAATAGAGGATTAGGATATATACTTGCTTAGCATGTTTGCGACCCCAAATACATGGGTGTAGGTCAGAGATGATCTATCCTGTGGATTTCCAGGATCTGAACTCAGGTCTCCAGGTTTGTGAGCAGATGTCTTATCTGCTGAGGTATCTCACCAACACTTTTATATGTTCTAAACAAAGAATATTAATTTTTTTTATTTACTGGTAAAATGATACAGGCAGTAGATAATTGTACACTAAGGTTTATTCTGTAATCACCCAATTGTCTTTGGAATAATGGATTTTTGAGTTTAGGTAAAACTTTAAAATCTAGTGTTTGTATTATTTACAAATGTTTATCTGAAGTAAGATCTGCTTTTTGATATCTATCTTATATTCAAATTCACAGTATTAAAGTTTTCATAAAATATGTTTGCATGTTATTTTAGAGACATGAAATTAAATATTTAAAGGTAGATTTTTTTTTCTTACTGTTGTTATTAGAGTTATTTACCAGAGAATGAAGAAATTTGAACCACTTTCTCGTAAACTTAAATTATGGAGGTTGGTCCTGTTTGTAATCACCTAGGTTCAGTCACCTAGGTAGCAAATGAGGCTGTTCACATCATGGTGTACAGAAAGCTGAGAGGAGCAACAATAGGGATAGGGAAAAATACAACCTCTAAGAACATGTCCCCAGTGGCCCCAGTCAGGCCCTTCCACAGTTCTACCACCTTCTAATAGTTCACTCAGATTCAGATTTATCAATGGATCAAACCATTAGTTAGAGTCCTCAATATCCAATCTGGAAAAACCCTCTCAGGCACACTCAGGTTTGCTTTACTAATTGACCCGACATTTTTCAGTTGAATCTACTTGACAATCATAATTAACTGTGTAACTCCACCCTGTGTTAACTTGATACTCAAACATTTCTTAAACTTTGACATGCCCCCCTGTATCCACAAAAAGTTCATGTCAGTTTTCTTGAATTTCCAAAGTAATAAAACGTTTAACATTTGTTCTTAACAGTTGTTCAAAAGTCCAAATTCAATGTCTCTTCTGAGACTCAAGGCATACTCTTAGCTGTCCTTGTAGAATCCAAAAGTGTTGTATTCTTCCAAGAGAATCAGAGAGTGGGATCCAAGCAAGACTGACCCAGCAGAGCAAACACTAAATTCTTTAGTTCCAGGTATCAGGATAACTGTTATAGGCTTTTACTGCCTTTTCCCCACAGCCTTGCTGTTTGTAGCCTACTTGACTTCTCTGTTTGGTTGGTTCAACTCATTCTTTATAGTTCTTTCTGTGTTCAGTCATCTCACTTATAGTAGAGTCTCCCTTGTAGTGTGGACTTCAGATCCTCACAATTGCCTGTACTGTACTCAGGATTGAACCTAGGGATTTGCACTTGGTTTGCAATTGATCTTATTACCACTGAGCATATCCCAAGCCCTTCTTTTACTTGAAAAAAATTTGAGGCAGGGTCTCACCAAGTTACCAGGCTGGGCTTGAATTTACTTTGTAGCCCAGGCACAGGCCTTTGTGATCTTCCAGCCTCAGGCTCCTGAGTTACTAGGATCACAGTCCTGTGCTACGATATCTAGCTTTTGACACTAATCTCTTCAGCAGTATCTGCTGACTTTTATGGGGAGCATGCAAGTTCTTCAAAAAAAGTCTTCCTGCTTTTTAAAAATATTTTAATTTATTCTTTGATATTTCATACATGTATAATAAAATACACGTATAATACAATCTGTCTTTTTCTGTATTTTAAAAAAATCTTATTAGAGACAGAGAAAGAGAAAAGGCGAGGAAGAGAGAGAAGAGAAAGAGAGAGAGAGGGAGAGAGAGAGAAAGAGAGAGAGAGAAAGATGCTTGGTGCATGGGTGGGGAGGTCAGACATCTCCCTTCCCTCTGGTTCTCTCCCCTACAGGTTCTGATAAAGGTCTAGGGATACAAGCTTGTTTTCTTAACAAAATAAAGAATTATTCAATGGGAAAGAGTTGAAAATATTTATGTTTATTTTTAAACAGAAAATGATAGGATCAGAGACTTGGGGGCCTAGGTAGTTGGGGATACTAGGAATACCCATGGGACCTTATGGTGAAGAAATTAGAAGTTGGAATCTCAATGAAACTGTATTGAATATTAGGGAGAGCATGTTTAAATTTTAGAAGAGAGACTAAGAACATTTGACTCTTTGAGCTAGCTCAGAGCATATGGCTTGCGGAATTACATCTTAGAAGTTTCACCCTGCTTCTACTTGTGTCTTGCTGAGAGGAAGACAGAGAGAAAGAGAGAAAGAGAGAGGCAGGCAGGGAGGCCTGAGAGATGACTTCTCCTGGAGACAAAGGATATAGATCCTCTCCATTTCTTTGGCAGGCCTCCTATTGGATCACGTTTCCTGGAAGGTGGAGAGCTGTTGTCAGGTCTTTGACCCAGATGTGTTAACCTGAGGGTGGAGCCTGAGGTTCTAGCATTACCAGGAACTAGGAAGTGGGGTTTAACCAAATCCCTTACATGCCTATCATCAAGAGTACAGTGGGTCAGTAAGCATCTTGACCCACTGAGCCAGCTCACTGGGCTCCTTTTCCTTTTTGTTCTTCTTTCTCTCTGTGCGTGCATGTGTGCGTGCGTGTGTGTGTTTGTGTATGAGTGTCTTATTTATTTACTTATTTTAAAGTTTTTTTATTCGATTAGAGTTTCTTACATGAATGTAGTGAATTTATGGTATTTTTGTACTTTAATACCAGTTCCATCCTCCTTTTCCCATTGTAACTCTTCTTACTCCCTGCCATTTTCTTTTTCTTTTTTTTGCATGTGTCTACTGAGTTTCGTCTAGTTTGCCATTGATGACATGGCTGAGCACTTGCTGGAGCATGAACCATATATCAGTGGATCTACCCTTGAGGAAAGCATCTTCCATTTCCTTCCCATCACTGTTACCCCTCATAAGTCTCTCAGGGAGTTGTGGAGCCTCTTGAGATCTTTCCACTTTCGTGGTGAAATTTCTGTAGGACAAATCCCATGCAGGCCTTGTGGAAATACACTGCAGTGAACTCATGATGCACCAGCCTCTTTAGGCTCTTAATCTTACTGCCCCCCTTCGGAAACATTTCCTTAGCCTTGTGTGGACATAGGCGCTGGTTTAGATGTCCACTTTAGGACTGAGCAGTGCAGTCACTTACTTTTTGCACTTCAGCCAGTTGTGATTTTCCGTAACAAACACCTTCTGTTTTGCAAAAGGAAACTTCTCGGTTGGAGTGCTAGGTGCTTCTCCAATAATGAGAAATATTTAAAAGGCAGTGTGATAGTTAGATATAGATGTCGACGACAATTGAAGGCTAGAGCTCTGGGCACATGTGTAAAAAATTAGTAGTTGAGTTAAACCCTGGGCAAACCTGCAGGAAATTGCTATAGGAAGACCCAGCCCATGATAGGGAGACCATTCACTGCACAGATGGATACAGTAGAGGGCGCTGATTAAGTAAGTTTGCATTCTTCAGCGTACTTGAATAAACATGCTGTCTGGCACAGGAGGTTTGCCCTTGTCTCAGCAGTCTTGTGGATATCGATTCCCTCAGCCCCTGGTGTAGTTAGACACAGGTGTCAACTTGACAGTTGAGGGTTTGAGCTCTGAGCAATTGATAGTTGAGTTAAGCCCAGAGCGAACCTGTAGGAGATTGTTTAGTGGATGGGGAAGGCCCAATCCATGGTGGCTCTCGACAGGTGAATAAATGGAGAGAACTATTTGAGAAAGCGGGTATCCTTGTGTATACTTGACCAGACATGCTGGTCTGGCAAGTAAAGATTGTTCCTCTCATCTCATGTGGAGATGGTGTGGCAGTTCCCTTGACCTTAGTGTTGGTGCATATTCTCCTGCCAAATTGGACAAACAACTGTAACCAGGAATCCTAACAGAATAAGCCCCCAGTTCCTTTAAGCTGTTTGATGGTGATTTTATCAACAACCATGCAAGTGAACTGCCATAGTATGTCTTCTTCAGCATACTTAAATAAACATGTTGTCTGGCATGGGAAGTTTGCTCTTCTCTCAGCAGTCTTGTGGATATAGTGTGTTACAGTCAGCCTGCATGGTTGCTGATGAATGACTATCAAACAGCTTAAGGGAACAAGAAGATTATTTTCTTACGACAGTCTGGTTACAATCTGTCCAGCTTGATGGGAAAGCATTCACCAACACCAGGGCCGAGGGAACTGGCCATGCCATCTCTACGTAATGGCTGAGAGAGGGACGATTCTTTCTTACTTGTCAGACCAGCATGTCTAGCTAAGTATACACAAGGATGCCAACTCTCTCAACCAGCTGTCAGTATTTTATTCCAGGGCCTAATCCCACCCACCTGGACCTTCCCCATCAGGCAGACAATCTCTTGCAGCTTTGCTTAACCCAACCACTAATTCTCCACTAATGTGTCCAGAGCTCAAACCCTGAACAGTCAAGTTGACGCCTGTGCCTAACTATGTCATGGTGTGACCAGTTCCCTCATCCCCTGGTGTTGGTGTGAGCTCTCCTGCCAAACTGGACTAAACTAAGATAAAGTCCCTCAATTCCATGAGCTATTTGTTGTGATTTTTTTTTGTGCATATGTGCACATTTCTCTCTCTCTGTGTGTGTGTGTGTGTGTGTGTGTGTGTGTGTGTGTGTGTGTGTCTGTGTTTACCTGTGGAGTCCCAAGGGTGACATTGGGAATCATCCTGGATTGCTCTACCTTATTATTTTGCTGTGGATTTCCCAAACTCTTGTCTTCCAGGGTTGAAAGTGCAGGCCACGACCATTTGTACCTGGCATTTTTACTTGGGATCTGAGGTCCAAACTCAAGGTTCTGCTTGTGAGGCAGAGGCTTAACTCCTGAGCTATCTCTCCAGGCTTGTTTATTGTGTATTTATTAACATCATGAAAAGTAACTGCTCTAGAATTTGGTACCAGAAGAGTGGGCTGTGGATGATAAATTTGGCTATGTGACTTTTGAACTTTTTTTTTTTTTGAGAAATTTGCAAGTTTTCAAAGATTTTGAGACTGTGCTATAAAAACCATTGAGCAGACCTTAGTGAGCCATTTGAAAAATAGAAGTGGTGAGAGATTTCTGGATTGTTTGGGCCCAGACTAAGATGAAACGTTTCTTGCCTTTCCAAAGTTTAGCTGCCTAGAAAAGGGTTTTTCCAGAATCAGCATGCAGAAGTTGATGTATCCATGATTTGAGTAGCAAAGCTATATCTCAGTCTTGCTGCAAAACTTGACAGCATCACCTAGGTGGTGATGGTTTTGATGCACAATTGAGGAGTTCTTGGAGAGCAGCTAAGGCTTTTCACTGAGTGTCAGATTTGGAGTACTCGTAAAGGAAGGTGATGGGTATGAACCCAGAATGTTATTTGACATGCCAAAACCATGGAATGTGTTCTGCGGAAAGCTGTGGGTGCAGATTGGAGCACTATGTGTCCCTGTGGAGGACCAAGGGTGACTTTGGGATAATCCTGGATTGCTTCTACTTCCTTTTTGCTTCTCTCTGGGATTTCCCAGGCTCTACCCATGAAGGCCCGAAATGCAGGTCACTGTCATTTCCACCTGGTGGTTTTTATGTAGGACCTGGGATTTGAACTCTATACCTTCTGCTTGGGAGGCAGAGTCTTAACCCCTGAACCATCTCTCCAGCCCAGACTATGAGAACTTTTAATCTTGAACTTTGAGAACTTTT
The DNA here is from genome assembly GCA_023101885.1 of Typhlomys cinereus. Taxonomy (NCBI): domain Eukaryota; kingdom Metazoa; phylum Chordata; class Mammalia; order Rodentia; family Platacanthomyidae; genus Typhlomys; species Typhlomys cinereus. The sequence continues at coordinate 3,548,503 of JALPQD010000226.1, forward strand.
AAAACTGAATGTATTTTCTATCATAATATAAATGTAATATCCATGGAGACAAGTGTTGTTTGAAAGGTTACAATTTGAAAGTAATGTGTGTTTGTGTCTAATTGATAAGGGGTGGAATCCGAGAGTTAGATATAGGTTGACAATTGAAGGCTGGATTTCTGGGCACATTTGTAAGAATTAGTAGTTGAGTTAAACCCCGAACAAGCTTGTCTAATTGATGTCTGGCTAGAAAAGTTTGCCCTTCTCTTAGCAGACCTATGGAGAGGGTGTGGCCAGTTCTTTTGGCTCCTGGTGTTGGTATAGACTTTTCTGCCAAGCTGAGTTAAGAACTATAACTGGACAATTGTAAGTTAAAATAAGTCATTTGGTTGTGGACTTACATGCAGAGTAACCTCGACAGACAGTTCGATATAGTCTCTTTATAGCTAAACCTTAATAATGTGCATTCCCCCCTCTCCCAGGGCACAGTGCCATGCTTGACTTTTTATGGGTGATGAACAATGTTCAGAAGTCCAAAGTTGCTTTCAAGACTGATGTACTCTCTTAAGTGTGAGCTGCTATAAAATCAGACAAGTTATATATTTCCAGTTGTCATAGTTAAACACAGGTGTCAATTTGACTGTTGGGGGTTTGAGCTCTGGGCACAGTTGTAGAGAGTTAGTTGATGGTTGAGTTAAGCCCAGAGCAAACCTGAAGGAGATTGTCTAGCTGATGGGGAAGACCCAGCTCATGGTGGGTGGGACTAGGCCCTAATAAATCATGAAGAGCTGGTTGAGAGAGTTTGGCATCCTTCTGTTTACTTGGCCAGACATGCTGGTCTGGCAAGTAAAGATCGTCCATTTCTCAGCTGTTAGGTGGTGGTGATGTGGCCAGTTCCCTCGGCCTTGGTGTTGGTGCTTGCTCTCCTGTCAAGCTAGACTATGAACTGTAACCAGTAATCGTAAGAGAATAAATCCCTTGTTCCCTTAAGCCATTTGATGGTCATTTATCCGCAATCATGCAGCCAAACTGCAACACCAGTATACAGTGGTTCAGAGTAAACATTCCTATTCCACAGGGGCATAGCAAGTAAAAAAAAAAATCAGACAAGTAAGAGCAAAACAGCAAGTAGTGAATTTCCGTGTTCAGCTTCTAGGGCCACTGTTGGAATCATCTGGGCTTCAGAGGACTTGGGTAGCCCAACCCATCCAATTTGTTGCCTGTAAGCTCTTGAACTGCCTCCATTCCATGTCTGCAGCTTTTCTCAGCAAATGTCCCATCTTCTGGCACCATTAACATCTTGGTTCTCCATTGCAACTTCGGCATAACCACTCTGTACAATGTCCTTTCGGGGCTGTTATGATGTAAAATGGGAGCTGTCCCTCACAGACTCATGTGTCTGAATCATTAGTTGATGTTATGGGAAGGTTGGGAGTCGGAGCCTTGCTAGGGGGAAGGTATGTCATGGCGGAGAGGAAGGGGAGAGCCTTGAGGTTTGCCAGCCCTTCCCTGTTTCCTCTAGCAGTTGGCTCTTTCAGTTTGCAGCTAGCTCTCTCAGCCTCCATTACGTCTGTGGTGAACAGACCGCCTCCAGCCTCTAACACCTGCCTTGCCTTTTCTGTCATAATGGGCTGTATCTTCCCTCTGGAACCGGAAGCCTAATAAATCTACCTTTCTCCCCTTAAGTCGCTGGTTGTTTGTTGTCTCACAGCAGCAGAAAGAATAACTGCTACAAGGACCATCTTCGGGAATTCCAGCATGGCCCCTCATCGCTTGGCCTTGGTGGTCACTGCATAAGACTGGTGTTGCCAAGTTCTGCTTCCAGCTTGGGGTGGATTCCTTGGACTATAGTTGTTCAGCTTTCATTCTCTGATCTGAGGGAAACACTTCCTTCCCTCCATAGTCGTTAATTGAGCACGGGACCCCTTCTGTAGCATTCTCAGTTTAGGCTCTCTTCTTGCAAATTAGTTTGCATTTTCCAGCCTTCCACTGGGTGGAGTCTTGTCCTTTTTTGTTGTCCCAGCCCAGAATTCAAGATCTCTTGAATAGTGTTGATATTTTTTTGAATCAATTATAGCTACCTTTTCTACAGCTTTAAATTCAGTCCTTTCTCTACAAATGTCATATTATTTTTGTAAGATTAGTAGTAACAATGACACAGCCTTATCTAACTTTCCCTGAAATTTCTATTGCCAAACAAGTTCATCTATTACTTTTAAATTTAGTTCATGTCATTCAAGTTCTTAGGATGTGAGTAAAATGCAAAAAAATTACCCTAGTTTGTAATATGAATGACCTTTAAACAATTCCTTATATCTCTTATTGATATAAAATCTCTGCTGCTTAATAAAGTCCACTGTGAACTGTTGCCCTTTCTTTTACTGTCTTATATTTTATTATTTAAATTTCTGATGTGAATATGTATATATATAGAATATTTATACATATATAACATATACATATTATATGTACATAAATTATATATTGCATATATATTACATATATATGTATGTGTGTATATATATATATATATACGAATGTTTGTGAGGGTAAGAGACATTTCTCTCATGAACATTTCCAGTTTTTTTTAGCCATTCTTCATCTAGACATCTTTGAAGTCCACTTAACAATCTACTTATATTCCTGCTCTGAACTGTATTCCATGGTTCCAGGACATAACATTGTTTTTAAACGTTGCCAGCAAGAAGAATATATTGAAGGAATAAATGGGCAAAAGATGCTGAAAACAAAAAATTGTAAACTGCTTGTATTTGTCAGTCTTCATTTTGAGAGTGTTACAGTTTAAGACAATGTTTTAAATTATCCATTAGAAGTAAGGTTAAGTAACAGTACCATTTCCTCCTGATTTTAACATTTTCTCAGTCACTGCATGCCAAAACAAAAATACATTTGTAATAAGGAAAGTAATTGCCATTTTGATGATTTTCTTATACTAACAGTGTGAATAAGCATAGGGGATTTGCTAGGAATCGAAAATCTATAGATATGTATGGCTACAATTATAGGTTGCTTAATAGAATTCTGAAGAAAATCCTATGTAAGTGAAGTAGACATTAATTTTTATTGTATGATTAAGAATGGTTAGTCATATTTTTTACTTGTACTATTTATGACTAATTAATTGCTCCAAATACTGAAATTCAGAATTCCAGGAGATATTCACTTGCTAGTTCATAATAAATTCATGTATTATACATTGTTTAGTTCATATGTATTAATTATTTATGTATGTGACAGGCATCTCAAAGTTATGTTGACGAATGTCTTATGGACGGACTTAGGACGAAAATTCACAAAGACCCTACCTAGAAATGGTGCTAATTTATGTGATGCCAGCAAGGTGCAATCAGACTCATTGCCTTCGACATCTGTTGACAGCGTAGAAACATGTCAAAAATTAGATCTTCACCAAAGCCTTAATTTGTCTGAAAGGTATGTTGCTTAGTCTTGATTTTGTTCAACTTCCCACATTTGAAATTATGTTAACTCCAGTATTCTTAAAAACAAGATTGTTAGAAATGATCTTGAAGATCTGCATCTTTAGAGAGGTGTGCCCTTCTCTAAAGCAAATCCAAGAGCTCGTCTTCATTTCCAGTTTGATGATGGTTTTTTACATCAAGTGGGCTGATAAGGATTAATTTATAAACAAGTGTTTTTATTATATTTAACTAATTATTTTAAGATAATTTAGCTAATGTATACTTTTAGGAGTTGCTTTATGATGTAAAAGATACATATATGCATATATGTGTGTCTCTGTGCATGCTTGTTTGCATATATTTTTTGTTTTGCACATCTTTAAGATACTTTTTAAGCATTGTTTAATCTGGATCCTCATTATTTTTTCTCTGTGAGCTTTATTATATTATGCATTTTATATTATGCATTTTATATTATGCATTTTTTAGTAAAGAAAGTATTAAAATATTCTCCCACATTTTAAATAGTGAACATTCAGTTTAATTTGAAAATTAACAAGAACAGTTTTGTGTGGGTTTTTTTTTTGCATCTGTGTGTGCGCGTGTGTGTTTGTGTGTGTGTATGTGTGTGTGTATATGTGTATGTCTATGTTTATGTCACTGTTCCTGTGTGTGTGTGTGTGTGTGTGTGTGTGTGTGTGTGTGTGTGTGTATCAGAGGGCACTGTGTGTCCCTGTAGAGGACCAAGGGTGACTTCAGTGTGTGTGTGTGTGTGTATCAGAGGGCACTTTGTGTCCCTGTGGAGGACCAAGGGTGACTTCAGGAATCATCCTGGATTGCTTCTACTTACTTTATGCTTTGCTCTGGGATTTCCCAAGTTCCAGAGGCCCACCAAGACTGTAAGTGCAGGTTGCTGCTGTTTCTGCCTGGCGTTTTTACATCATGGGACTAGGGTTGTTGCATTGTAAGGCCATGACCTCCAAATCAGTCCCCCCCCCACTAAGTGAGGTGAAGGAGTTGGCAAATGGGGAACAAATACACACTGCTCTGTAGGCTGAGTGAATCTGAACCCCTTTTATTGAAACTTTGTAACAGCTTTTATACCAGAAAATTTCAGGACAAAGAATGCTGCACAGGAACCACCTTCAGGATAAACATTTTTCAAGAACCTAACCCATTGCTTGAGGGTAAAGGCACTTAGAGGAACCATTCTCCCAGTATCTCCAATTCTATATCTATAATGCTCTTTGAAATAGCCACAGAGTCTAGGTCCACCCTGTTGTCATTGTTTTTTGGGGTTTAGTTAAGATACACCAAGGAGTTTGAGCTTATTTTGATTTCAATAAGGAGCATGTTTTTCATTACAATTAACTGTACGTTTGTGCCATATCTATTATATATTTCTGTAAATGTGAATTTGTTGGAGGGAGCACATGCCATTCATTAATTTTTCCTTTTGGAGGATACCAAATTCTAGCTGCTGTTATATAAGCTGGCCTATTTTAGGTCATAATGGTAGAAACTATATTAGGAATTTATTTTACTGCTATTTTCCATTAACTTATGTGCTCTATAAGAAATAGTTGTATACTGATTCTAGTGAACAGATGGCATAGTCTCATATTTATAGAATTTCTGAATTAGTTCAGCAAGAGTCATATTTTTTAGGGAATTTTACCCACCTATGTTTTAAGACTCTTGAAGTTGCTTTCTAATTTCTTTAAAATCAGCATATATATTCTGGCTAACAAATCTATTTACTGTGTGTGATTAGATATGAAATCTTTAGTTAGAATTTGATTTAAAGTTAAAAGCATGCTTGGCTTTCAAACGAAAAAACTCAAATTTACTTGATATCTCTAGTTCAGGGAGCAGGACTTGTAGGGGGGAGGTGATAGCCTAGCTAGTCCTGAGGAAAAACAAATAAAAAAGAAAAAGAACCTAAGTAGCATGAAGGCACACCCAATTCTGCAGAGGATTCCTCCTTCCAGAGGCAAACTTAATTAAACTTAAATCCCTAGCACCTGCCTATGGGCGTTACTGTGACATTCCCCAAAGAGCAGGCTTTAGGCCTGAACTGGGCAGAAACACCAAGGCCTGACCATTCCCATATTTTCCTTATTTCTCTTACTTATTTCAAATAATGCCTTGTCCTTTTTCCAGAAAATGCTTCCTTGAAGTCATCCTCTCCAAGCTGTGACCTTGTCTAAACAGCATGGTTGGATAAGGACATGGCACAGGGTAGGACCTTCTGAGCCATCTCTCCATCTCATGTCAACAACTTTTTAACTATAAATAGTACTTTCTTAAAAGAGTCCTCAAAGTCATACTGTTAATTAAAAAAAGAAACAGCACTTTACAGAAAATAAAAGGTAATAGGATCGGATGATACGGGGGTGAAAGTAACATAAATTCATTGTGTTCACATATGAACTAATAAAAGCATAAAAATAAACAAAAAAGATGAAAAATCACAAAACGATCAGTAAGACTTCCCTAGTGAACAATACCTGATATACATTTAATTTTCCAAAGCACCCAAGCCAGGTGCAAGACAGCTTTGTGTAAGTAGTTGGTAAAGCAATTTGTTCTCACTCTCAGGACCTTCTGCTTGAGGGACAGTCTTAACCCCTGAGCTGTCTCTCCAGCCCCCCACATCTGTCTTTTAAAGAAAAGAAATAATAAATAAATATATATAGGACCTCAAACCAGAATTAGCTAATAATTTGTCACATTTACTTGGATCTTTAATTTTTAGTGCAAAAAAATCATAACACTGAAGTATCTTTTACCCTACTTGGTCACATGACTTTTCTAATAATTCATTCCTGTCAGTAGTAACCATTTGTAGGGACTGAGTACCTATCCTTCTAATTTATTCTTTTTTTTTATACCTTTTTTATTATTATTTCAGCTCATACAAACTTAATAGGTACACCAGTTCCCTCCCTCCCTCCTCCTCCCCCCGAACCCCCTGCTCCCCCTCCCCTCCCCTCCCTCCCCATCCCCCAGCCTCCTTCCCCAATTCCCAGAGAGTCCTTTCTTGTGCATGTCTAACTCTCCTCTGGGCCCTCCTCTCCGATGACGTACAAGGACCCAGTGGCATTTCCCTGAACCCTTTCCCGTGTTCCCCTTAAGCATAGGAACACTACTGTGGCTGCCAATCCCTTGCCTCCAAGGATCCCGGTGCCTTTAGCAGATGCTAGACTTTGTGAGGTCAGTAGTGTGTTGGACATTGCACAGGGCATGCAAAGTCCAATTATGATTGCTTTGGCCCTAACTTGTGTGGAGTATCTTGCAAATCATTGCTCCTCCCATCCTTTTGCTCTTACACTCTTACCGCCCCCTCTTCCACACATGTCCCTGAGCTTCAGGATGGGGAGAGATTAGTCTGACCTAGTTCTAGGTGGTTGATATAGGGTCTCTGAAGTTCTGGATTGTGGTTTGTTGATTTTCTTTTGCAGTTTTGTTGCTCCTGCAATGCCCTTCACTCCATCCTGCTGGGCACTGTATGTCACCCCCTGGCCAGAGACAAAAAGCTGTTAAACTGGAGTCTTGTTATAAGAGCACATTCAAGGGTAGATGTAATAAAAGTAGGAAACCTCAGTGAGGGAAGGGTCAATCCCCATTTGCAAAATGGTTACATGACTTTTCTAATAATTCATTCCTGTTAGTAGTAACCATTTGTAGGGACTGAGTACCTATCCTTCCAATTTATTCTTTAGTGTTTCACAATTCATTTTTTTTCAAGGTGAGAATGTAATCTTATTCTCAAACTCATTTTTATTTTTGTATTTACTCTGTATCTGAGTAAATGATTTGCTTATATACTCAATTCTATTTTTAATTTTTATTTTGGCATGTGTCTATGTATATGTGTATGTGTCTCTGTGTGTGTGCATCTTTGTGTATCAGAGGGCATTGTGAGAGTGTGTAGAGGCCCAAGGGCGACTTCTGGAATCACTCTAGATTTGTGCTCTCTCTTCTTTGCTTTGCTCTGGCATTTCCCAGGTTCTGCCTTCCAGGCTGAAAGTACAGGTCGCTGCCATTTCTGCCTGATGTTTTTACATGGGATTTGGAATCCGAACTCAGAACCTTCTGCTTGTGAGATAGATGTTCAACTTTGAACCATCTTTTCAGCTCTATACTCCTTTCTATAAATTAGAACTTTGAAATAGTCTTTGACTGTTTAATTTTTATCCTTTGTAGCCAACTAGTGTCATGTCTAGTTTTTTTCTCTTCTAACTAAATCTTTCTTGAAATAGTTTTTCATCTTTACTGACAGTACCTTTGTTCAAGTCCTAATAACTGTACCTTCATTATTGTGACAGTAACTTGATTGGGATTCTGTGCATAGTTTTTCTTCTTGAGCCATTCCTTATATTCATTCTAAAGTCAGATGTTTTTTGCTAATCAGACCATTACTGGTCTCTGAATCCATGAAAACTTTGAGATAAAGTTCAAATTAACTTGCTACACAACATTCTGAATGACCCTTTGCCTGTGTCTATTCAGCCTGTGTCTCTTTGTGCCTCTACATTATTCATTTGAACATAGAAATGACATTTTGTTAGGGCTCTTGCTTTCATTCTAGTATCTAAAGGTAGAGAACTAAGTGTTTCACCTTTTTATGTAAGAATAGTTGGGTTTTTGATTTGTAGATAAGCCCAAGAAGACAAATGGAAAACACATGGTTCAAATCAGTTGTATTATACAATGAAAAGAAAGGTCAAGGATTTTAGAAATACAACACAAAACAGAAGCAAGTGGGGATTATTTTAAAGGACATCTCTTCAGGTTCTTTTGTAATGCTATTAAGTTCACAAATATACTAATTTAAATACCCAATCCTAATGATCTAAAACATACATTGCAAACATACAAGTTTCTATTCTCTTCATGTCAGCACCCATTTATATCATGGTTTTGGAAATAGGGAAAATAGATTTCCCCTTAAATTTCAAGTCAGTAGGTATTTCTTTTTTTAATTCATCCAAAATAGTAATTAAGAATGATTGTCTTGGGGCTGGAGAGGTGGCTCAGGGGTTAAGCCTCCCCCTTGCAGGCGGAAGGTCCTGAGTTCGGATCCCAGATCCCACGTATAGACGCCAGGCGGAAGCGGGGGCAGCCTGCGCTTCTGGTCCTGGTAGGGCGGAGCCTGTGAATCCCGGGGCAGAAGGAGGTGGAGGTGTCCATGGTGGTTCGCGAATTCGTCCGTGGTTCTACACACACACAGACACACACACACACACACACACACACGCACATGCGCACAGTTGAATAAATAATAATAAAAAAAAATTAAAAAAAAAAAAAAAAAAGAATGATTGTCTTGACTTGTTAACTCCCAAGGAAACACCTTCAAAACTGCATTGTTAAAGTTTCTGTATTAAAATGTAGAAAAACTGAACTCCACAAAAATTGAAAAGTTAAAAATTCCTTAATTTTTTATTCCCAGTACCACTATCAAAATTTATAGGGCAGTCAGTATACCTGATGTAATGAAAAGAAAGAAAAAGACAAAACTTCAACAGATAAAAGACCTCAGGAATGTACATCTAATTGACACTACATTGCATTAATCAATAGCTGCACTTTCTGCAAACTGTGGCTATGACAGTCCTGAACAAGAAGGGTTTCCTGTTTAAGCTGCAATGACTTTTCTGATTATGGGTCATCATTCCTTCTGTGGCAGATTTTTACAGCTCCTCTAATGCATTTGGGAGGACTGTCTCAAAGTAACCTGCAGCTTTCCTGACAACTCCTCTCTCTCTCTCCTGCTAAGAACTGTAGCCCTTTTCTGCTGTTTTTAAAACCTCCTGCTACCATAACCACCACTTCCATCACCAGATCCATAACCACCACCAGTAGGGACTGCCAAAGCTTCTACCACCAAAACTGCCCCCTTCATGGGTCCATAATTTGACTGCTGTTGTCCACTATAATTTCCATAATCATTATAGTTCCTACCATTACCATAGTTACCTCCACCAAAATTTCTTCCTTCATTGTAACCATCATATCCTTCACCACCACCATATCCACCACCTTGGTTTCCATATCCATGTCTCCCACCACCATAGTCTCCTCTACTATAACCAGGACCACCACCATAGTTGCCACCATCACACCTCCAAATCCATTATATCCACCATTACCTCCTCCATAACTACCTCTGCTACCACCATCTCCACCACCATAGTCTCCTTTTCCACCAAAGTTTCCTCCACGACCCATAAAGTTGCCAGACCCACCTCCACGACCTCTTTGTGATCCAGCAGACTGCATCTCTTATTTAGAAAGGGCCTTTTTAAATTCACGATTATGCCCACTAATAGTGTGGTATTTCTGAACAACAATTTTATCAACTGTATCATGATCCTCAAAAGTTAAAAAAGCAAATTCTCTCTTTTTTCCTCTCTGCCTGTCTTCCATAACTTCTATGGTTTCAATTTTGCCATACTTTTCAAAGTAGTCTCTCAAATTATATTCTTTTGTATCTTCTTTAATGCCACCCACAAAAATTTTCTTCTCTGTTAAATGGGCACCAGGTTTTACAGGATCCTTTCTAGAAACAGCTCTCTTTGGTTCCACTACACGTTCATCAACCTTGTGTGGCCAGGCACACATTGCTGCATCCACCTCTTTGATACAAGAATAAGTCACAAAACCAAAGCCCCTAGGATGTTTTATTTGGGGGTCTCTCATCACCACACAATCTGTAAGTGTGCCCCATTTCTTGAAATGTTCTCTTAAGCTATTGTCTGTAGTGTTGAAACTCAGATCACCAATGAACACCTTCCTCAACTGCTCTGGTTCCTTTGGATCATAGCCCTCCATTTTGAGTTCCTCCATTTGAACTCTTCCAACTCGAGTTCAGTATGGTCAGAGCTGTTGAAATAGCTGCAGTAAAGTGCTTGCCATGCAATTGTGAGGACTCAAGTTTGATCCCCAGCACCCTTGTATAAAGCAGGACATGGCAGTGTGTGCTTTGTAATTCCAGTACTGGGGAGACAGAGATAGAAGCATCTCTGGGCCAGCCTAGCCTAATCAGTGAGTCCCAAGTCCTAGTGAGAACTGTCTCAAAAACTAAGATAGGTGGCTCTTGATGATTGAGATCCGAAATTGTTTTTACCCTCTACATGCACATACATGCATGCATACTCACCCCACTGCATGTTTACCTGCACACACACACATACCTGTTATTTGCCACAGCCTCATGTTCACCTATACATATACATGCATGCATGCTCAGCCCTTCCCTGTGTTTACCTGATACATGTCTGTATACTTATTCATCCCACCCCCTATTTTTGCTTGCACACATATGAGTATTCATACCTCCCATATTCACCTGTGCATATACATGCATGTGTATACACACAGAAAAAAAATCTGTGAGTCTCTTTAAGAAAGTAATCCAAAATTAAATTTTTCCTTGTATATTTTAAGGTTTTTAGGTGTAATTGAACTATATTATTTAAAAATGTGTGGGTTTATGATAACCCTGTCAAAACAGTACAAATTGCAATTCTAAAATGGCATTTATACAGTTATAGAAAAATGAAGCTTAATTAGCATTGTAATTTATATTATAGCTTAGTAGGAGGTATAATAACATTTTCTACAAGGACTTTGTTTCATTAAAAATACACTTGAAGTAAAGTTGTATGTTAGTATCTCATCACTTTTCCATTGTCTCTCCCCTTTTGTTAAATAGTTGAATCCCAGTGTTATCTTGTTCCTTCCCAGTGTTAACTTGTTTCTTAAGCCAAAGTGGAGCCTACAGTTTGAGAGAATAAGCCTGCAGAGGCATTATGAGAAAAGAACACTTTTTTAGGCCCATGTATTTTCTTCTGTGTCTCATTGCATTTCAATACTTCTTGATGCCTTGGCTATGTTTTTGGTATTTTGAAGTATACTTGATAGATAAACAAGTTTTACTCTGTATTATTTACTGATAGTGTTTATATGTTTGGGAAAACATATTAGAAATACTATTTGAAATAACAACAACCTTCCAGATTGAGATTGTATGAGAAATGTATAAACTCCTTAATTTACTTTGATTTCTTGTGAAAATTCAAAACTTCTTGAAATGATAACTGGGAGAGCTTCAACAGCACTAATTTTACAGTTGTAGTCCAGAATGCAGTTTAGTCATTATGCATTTAGTTATCACTCTATAGATTTGTATTCTGTGAAGTTGCCATACAAAGCTCCTTATTTCCCCAAGTTGATAATGATGTCCACAAGTGACAAAAAATATTTGGATTTTGACTGTAAGTTATGAAGTATATTACTGTTATTGCTAACTGTTCAGGTAGAGGTAATTTAAGATTGGATTTTGATTACGATTTCAGGGTATCAGTTCAGCAGTATGTGAAAGGGGCAGTATATAACTTTAAGCAAGAACTAATAATATGAAAAAATTGCCATTTACTTTGTATTTACAACATGTCAGGATTGTACAGATTGCTTTTTTTCAATATGCAAATGTTCATGAGTTTTATTTTGCTCACCAAAACTGAAAACAGCAATATCAGCTGGGGAATGAATAAATATGCTATGGTTCACTCATGCGGTGGAAAAGTAGTAGTCATGGAGAAAAACGAACTTTACGAAACAAGATGAATCCTTAAAATGCAATTCAAAATGAAAGAAGTCACACCTGAAAGACTACACATCACCTGACTTTATTTATGATATTCTTGAAAAATCTACACACACTTCAGAACTTGGACTGGAGATAGAGGGAAAAAATAAATGAAACAGGGTGTAGATGACCCTACTGGGAAGATTGAAGTATTCTATAGATTCTTTGTAAAGGCTGTAGGATTGTACAGATTGCTTTAAGTCTGATATTTCGTTTAATTTTGACTGCAGAAGGTAGATTTTCTTCCTATTTTCTGCTGAAAATCAGAAGTGATGGTAAGTGAACTCTCCTAAAAATAGGCAATTTTCAGTTGGCGAAATCAGAATCTTAACCTGTGTTCGTAAAACTGCAAAGCCTTATGCTTAACTATTTTTCTTTACTCTTTTACCTTCTGAACTTTACTTTTTCTCACTGTAAAATAGAAATTGTACTTTATTTATTTATTGTGTGAGTGGACATGCAAGTGTGTGTGTTTGCATGCGTGTGCTGTATATGTGTGTACAGATGTGTGAGTAAGAGTGCACTGAGTTGTGTATATCAGTGGAGTCTCCAGGATTTACTTCTGGAATCATCCAGGCTCTTCTACCTTAATGTATTGCTTTGACCTTCCAGGCCAGAATTACAGGCTGCTGCTATATCAGCCCAGCATTTTTATGGTCCTGTTGCTTGTGAGGTAAAGGCTTCAGTGGCCATCTTTCTAGCTTTATTCTATAACTTTTTTTTCATGCATGAGTGTGTGTGTATCAGAATTGTGTGCCTATGGAGGCCTAAAGGTGACTTTCAGGAATCACCCTGGATTGCTCTACCGTCTTTTTGCTTTGTTCCCCAGGATCCATCTTCAAGGACTAGAAGTTCAGGCTGTCACTATTTCCGCCCAACATTTTTACATGGGATTTGGGATCTGAACTCAGGTCCTTTCACATTTTTAAAAAAATTTTTTTTATTTATTCAATTGTGCGTGTATGGGTGTGTATGTATGTGTGTGTGTGTATGTATGTGTAGAACCATGGACGAATTCGGGAACCACCATGGACGCCTCCACCTCCTCCTTGTTTACTCTGCCCTGGGATTCACAGGCTCCGCCCTACCAGGACCAGAAGCGCAGCCCCCCCCCTTCCGCCTGGCGTCTATACGTGGGGTCCAAGATCCGAACTCAGGACCTTCCGCCTGTAAGGCAGAGGCTTAACCCCTGAGCCACCTCTCCAGACCCAGGTCCTTCCACTTTTGAGGCAGAGACTTACCTCTGAGCCATCAATCCAATCCCAACTTTTGAATTCATATTTTGATAGTGAACCACATCTTATATTCACCAATGATCGGGAAACATAAAAATAGTTGTTCACAAAATGAGTTATCAGTGTAGTGCATCAGATTCTTCTTAGAATCTCTAAGAAGTAAATAAAAAATTTATATTCAAGTACTTATTTTGGAAAAGTGATCATTACTTGAATAAAATCCTGTCTTACTCCAACACTTTAAGTGTTGAATTAGCCATGATTAATTTTTTAGTGAGTGGTTTTAGGCAGGAATATACTCTAAGATCAGGTAAAGACATCTGGAGATTCCTTACTGTCCTCTTCCCACAATTCCCATTTTGGTCTAGCACTTTTTTCAGATGTGGTATTTTAATGGAGAATTCTTTCAGGCACCAAGTGTACAAAGCAGAGGACACTGCATAAGGTGCTTCGAGACTTAAAGGATGCAAGGAGGGTGAAGCCGTCCCATTCACTCCCTGACCATTAGAGTGCGCCCGGTGACAGACTTCCTTCACTCTTCCCTTCTTTTTTTTTTTTTTTTTTTTTAATTTTTTATTTATTCAATTATCCGTGGGCGCGTGTGTGCGTGTAGAATCACGGGCAAATTCCGGAAGCACCGTGGACCGCCTCCACCTCCTCCTTGTTTACTCTGCCCTGGGATTCACAGCTCTGCCCTTCCAGGACCAGAAACGTAGGCCGCCCCTACTTCCGCCTATACGTGGGATCTGGGATCCGACCTCAGGACCTTCCACCTGCAAGGCAGAGGCTTAACCCCTGAGCCACCTCTCCAGCCCCCCCCCACTCTCCTTTCTTAAGTTCTTCATTTAAGGGCACTGTATTTATTACCAGCCTTGTTTTTAGATCATGTATCATTTTCTGTGGTGCTTATACTAGAAATGGGTATTTAAAGCTTTTTTGGAGTATCTGTGGAAAAGTTTGGTTATATTGACCTCTTTGTCAGTTAGTATTTAAGATACAGTACCATGGAATGAAACAACCCAAGAAATTAGGCTCACAGGGAAGAGCTACTGATAATACCTGGTCAAATCATTTAACTTTGCTGAGCTTTGGATTTTCCATGTTTACTAAAATATAAAATTATTTAAAACCTTTTCTGTGTGTGTGTGTGTGTGTTTATATGGAACCTGGGATCCAAACTCAGGATCTTCTGCTTGTGAAGCAGAGTCTTCACCCCAGAGCCATCTCTCCAGCCCTATTTTAAACTTTTTGAAGATGGTTTGGAGCATGTCTTCATATAGTGAAAATAAGCTGTACTTCTGAGTATTTTAACAATAAAGTCCAGAGGAGACATTTTCACTTAAGCAGAAGCACTCAAGCTAAAAGTACAGTTTGCCGTGTATTAGTAACAGAGTGTATGCGTGTGTGTGATTTAATAAAGGGGAAGCAAAAACACTAAAAAATAACAGTAACTTGCCAGGCTCAGTAGCAAGCCATCTATACTTTAGTCCCAGTTACTGAGGAGGCTGAAGCAGAATCACCTGAGCCTCAGAATTGGGCTCAATTTGGGTAACATGGTGAAAAATCTGCCTTTTAAAAACACAGTAGCGGGGGGAGGAGGGGGGAGGGAGGGAACTGGTAAAAAATTTTAAAATGTATAATTAAATTTTTAATAAAAAAAAAAGAAAAAAAAAAGAAGAGCAGGGACATATTGGTAGTAGTACTGGCATTTGGTGAGTTCTTAGAAATGCTGCTGAGGCAGGATTTGAGCAGCTATACAGGAATGGGTCTCTCAAGGTCTTTGAAGGTCTTGGGAATTCCTGAAGATCATCCCCTACTGCTGGAATCACCCTGAAAGGAACACCTCTGCTGAGGAACTGACTCCAATCCTCCCAGAGATAAGATGGCCAACTTCCCTATGAAAAGATTATGGAGGTGAACTCTCCTTATCCAACAAACAACTAGATCTTTAGCCAACATGGGCCCAAGAGCAATGGGGTTGGGCCCCAATGGGAGTTAACCAATGAGAAAAAGCCAGTTTCCTGGGCTCGTGTAGGTGTATAAATATGCCTGGCCCTGGCAGCCATCTTTGGCACCCTAGCCCCTCATGGCATTAGTGCCGTGAGTTCTGTTCCTTGCCTGTTTCTCATGGATTCCACGGGTACTTTCTAGCTGCCTGCTCCTCTTGAGTTCTCTGGCATCCTAGCCCCTCATGGCACCCCACGTCTGGAATCCCAGTGAGTTCCACCTTTCTCTCTAATAAACTCTACCTTAATCCTCTAAAAAAAAAAAAAAAAAAACACAGTAGCAAGAACTAAAAGTGCCAGAAACAAAACAAAAAGCACAGTTGTCTTGAACCAGTCACATAATGATCCTCCTATCCCCAATCCTCGGGATCAAATCTGGCCCGTAGGCAAACACCAGTCTTGAGAGCATCCTTGTATTGTGACAAAGTACATTTATGTTCATAATAGCGGCTGGCTAATCAAGCAAAAATGAGCTACCCTTTTATATCCAAGAACACACCAAGCCTATATAGTTATGTTTGTTCTATATACCTTGCCAATTTAGAAAAGTTAGAAGGTTTAAAAACACCATAAATTTGAAACATAAAATTGATATATTGGTTATTTTCCTGATGGTATTATAATAGCTGCATATGTATTCCATCAGTGTATGTGCTGTTTCATTTGGGAAATCTAGCATTGCCATAGATGTATTCTGAATGTTCTTGTTGGTTGTCATTTGACAGTTACAAGTATGTCATTACTTGTCAGGAACCTATTCATTAATGAAAACAAAGATTTCTCGAATTGGTTTGCTGTAATCCGTGTTTTCAATTAAGTTCTGCAAAAAAAAAAAAGCAATTTTGGGGAAAATTGATTAAAATGTTGAGCACTAAAAAAACATGTTAGTACAGTTAAAAGTATTAGAGTGATCTACTGGTAATCTGTTCCCTCATTTGTTTTAGAAATGAAGATTATACTTATCCAGAAGTTTGAATATTTGTACATTGATTCTAGGATGGTATCATTGTAATAGAGCTTACTTATACTAAGAAGACAGTGTTTGGAAATTCACTTCCTAGAGTATACTTTTTTAACTGAAACTCAGTACAGTGTTTGTTACTCTTTGTAACAGGATACCCAGAGTTATACTGACGAATATCTTGGGAACTGAGTTAGGAAGAAAATACATAAAGAACCCACCTGTAACTGAGGCCAGTTTGAGTGATCCAGACAACTTGCAATCAGTACAACTTTCCTCACCATCTGATGGCAACCGAGAATCTTGTCAAACTATGAATTCTCACAAGAGTTGTTTTTTATATGAAAGGTATGTATTACTTGGGATGAATATTATTAGGCTTCGAACGTGTGGGCCTTTGCTTCCTCTTGAGTGCTGGGATTGTGTGCACTGTCAAGCTTCACTTCCATTAGATTTTTACAGCTTCACTTGCCATTATTTTAAAATAGGAACCTTAATTCTTCTTTAAATTAATCTGTAACAATTTCAAGCGACACTATATTAAATCGTTAGTATGATACACTATGAAAAATAGTGCACTAACTCTTTTAGAACAAGCTTAATTGTGGCTTTGGCAATTTAACTTTCCTATACTTTAATTTATATTATCTATAAAATGAGATAATATGTAAGTATGGTGAATAAGTAAATGAGATGTCCACAGAAGTCCCACAAGTCTACTCTTTTCTTCTTTGAGGAACATTGCTTTAGAGGCCACATACAAGAGACAATAGGTAGTAATAGTATTTGTCTTTCTGTATCTGGCTTATTTTGTTTAGTGTATGTTTTTAGTTATAGCTACATTACAAATACCAAAATTTTAAGGCTGACTACTACTACTGCTACTACTACTAGTGTGTTTTCTTTTTTCATTCATTTGTTGGTAGGGACTTTGATTCCATAACTTGACTCTTGTGAATTAATGCTGCAATAAACAAGGGCGTACAAATACCTCTTTGGCATACTGATTTCAAATCTTTGGGGGTAAGACCCAGAAGTGTGGTTACTAGATCATATGGTAATTCTAACTATAGTTATTGTAGAATACCTCTGTAGGTTTTCATAATGTTTATGCTAATTTGAATTCTCATGAACAGTGTGTGTATGTTCTCCATTTTTTCATGTCTTCTCTTCTGGGGGATTCTCTGGTGCTTCCACGATGAACAGCTCACAGGGAGGCAACCACATTCGGCTCTGGGATTTTTGATTCATAAGAAAAATTCGACTTATTTCCTTTTCTGTTTTTCTTCTTTCCTTTGTCTAGATCTAAATTTATTATGTATTTGTTGCGTCTCCTATGAATTTCTTACATTTCTACTGGTGACAAAATTCTAATTTTTCTGTAGATTTTTTTTCTTATTTAATTTTAAAGTATCATTTCACCAGGTCCCTGATTCTTGATGTTTATTTCTCCATATCATATAGATTTTCTGCAATATCTTCTTGTTTCTATGGTTAATTCTCTCTCTGTTGTGAAGCCCTATGAAGCTTTTATTGAAAGAGGGGCAGGGAGCCCACTGCCTTTTACATGATAGGCAAGCACTCTGTCATATATGGGGAAGTTAAAGATAGAACAAGAATAAAAAGTTATTTCTCAAGTCTGAGTTCATTATTTTTTCACTGCCCATTTTAACTGCCCACTGTGCCAGTGGCTGTTGCTGAGGATCTAATAAAATACCAAAGGACTTTAGAAATGGTTGTTCTGAAGTGCCTTCATGGTGCTCCGCAGCTGCTGTTACTAGGAAGTGCAGACAGCACACACATGGGCTGTGGTACACAAAGCAGGCTGTACAAGGATTCTCTATCAATACAGACAGTCGGCAACTGGACTTACTTCAAGATTAGAAAGTATCAGACAATTAAGAGTCACAAACTGGGAAGGTTATCATATCTTGCCCAGCTTTCCAGACCAGGCATTCCATCCAGTGAGACTTTGACCAGTCAAGGTCTAAGGAAATCTGTTAACTAGTAGAGAAAATGTCATTATTTCTAAGGAACATGAGGGAGGCAGCAGCTCATATCATAATAATATCTCGCATGGTAATATATTTTAACCTACTGGATTTTTATTTTGAATATGTGCCGATTTTGTAAATGCATTTGGTCCATATTAGAAATAATACTATTCTGTTTCACAGGGGTTCAAAACCAGGTAAAACAGTGGATAACATTTCTGCAAAGCAGGCTGCACATGCTAAAGGAATACAAAGAGATGAAGATGGCCTTTCTCCTGTGACATCTGAGATGAAGCCTAAAGGTTTGTGATCCTTGGAAAGCTGATTTAGAACACAGTGATACTTATAATATAAAAATAAAGTGATTTTTATATTATAAATTGTTCAGCTTAACATTGAAAGGATTCATGAAAATAAATGGAGGCTATTTAGTAAATACAAATGAAAGTGCCAAAGCATATTATTTTTGTATGTTAGTACATATTTCTTGGTTTACTTACCAATCTGAATTGGTTAAATTTGAGTATTGTTTCTTTCCTTATGGGGTAAAGAAATGGCTATAAAGTTTTAATGCTTGTTTAAGTATTCAAAATATTGTTTTCTTGGGTATTTAGATAACTACTACCTGAGTTTTTATTACTAGCTTCTTGCTATTTGTCCTCTTAATTACTTTTTCTGTTGATTAGAATTTCTTTTCAATCTCAGATGATGTTTAAGCTAATATTGACAAATTTAAAGGTAAATACACCTAACTTGTTAAAAATTCTTTATAAGCCTTCTTTTGTATGTAATTAATGATTTTATGACTTTTTAAAATTTCTCTCTCAAGACATCTTAATATAAACAATTACTATTTTAGCTGTTTGTGAAAGTAATGCTTTGACAGGTTCTTGGATTATTGATGACTAAAATAAATTGAGGTATTTTGTTTTCTGAGTAATTTTGTGAGTTACTCACAGGAACAAAAGGTTCTTTAATCACAATGTACAAAAATTAATGCACTTCATTTCAAGTAAAAATATTAAAAGACTTTTCTTTGGAGCTGTTTTCATAGAAAACAAAGGAAGCTAAATTTAACTTTCATGTATACAAGAATCCAGCTGAAACTCTTATGAAGGCAGTTATAATCTTTAGATTATTTTTAGCTCACATAGTCCATTGCGTTCCCAAATAAAGTATTCAAATAATAACCTTTGAGGTTTATGCTTAGTATCCATAAAAGCTTGGTTTTACTATACTGCTTCCTTACCTCACAGATATGAAAATCTGTGTATTCTCAAGTCCTTTATATGAAACGGTGTAGTTTTTACACTTGATATGCATTCTTTCTCATATATTTTACATTATTTCTAGGTTGCTTAAAATACCTGAGGCAGTGCAAGAGTGTGCAAACAGGTGCTGCACTGCATTGTTCATTGAGGAATGACAAGAGAGCCAGTCTGTACATATCAGTACAAATATTAATATTGTAGTTCTAACTACATAGTATGCTGTCCATTGTTGATTGAACTGTGGATGTTGAAATAAGGATATGGAGAAATGACTACATTAATTCCAAGGTCATGGTAGAGTTTTAGGCTGGTAGACAGGGAAAAGTGAATGATAAAAAACAATTTATAGTTATTTTTGTATCCTTGAAAATAAAATTATAAGTGTAATCTTTTAAAAATATTTATGTATTTGCTTAACCACTGAGTCACCTCTCCAGCCCTAGAATCCATTTATAAAGGAGAATATGTGGTGTCTAACTGTGTCTGGGATACTTTGCTCATTATAATTTCTTCTAATTCCAAATGATGGACTTAGTAAGGACTTAGAAGGAGAGGATCTAGATTATAAAAGAGAAGAAACAAATTGTCAAGTAAAGTGGATGATTCTATATCAAAAACCACTGGCAATAAAAGATATTTTGGCTGTTTTTCAACAAGCAGTAATGATTTATTCAATTTTAGTGCCATTGTTCTTAGGTTGGTGATGAGTAGTTTTTAGAATCGAGATGAAGTCCTAAATACTTTATTTCATGGTAAGCTGTGTCTTCATTAGAATGGAGCACTATGGGAACCATGTTTTGGCCTACAGGTGGAAGGGAATTCAGATATGAATGATATTTATTTATTTATTTTAATATTTATTTTATTATTCTATGTGTGTGCATGTGTATGTATCATAGGGCACCGTGTATCCCTGTGGGAGACCAAGGGTGACTTCAGGAATCATCCTAGATTGCTTCTAACTCCTTTTTGCCAGGCTCCACCCACTAGGGCTGCTGGTGCAATTTCCATCTGCTGTTTTTAGCATGAACTGGACTCAAACTCAGGACTTTCTGATTGCCAGGCAGAGTCTTAACCCCTGAACCATCTCTCTAGCCCAGGAATGATATTTAAAGTAGGAAGAGGTGACCGCTAGTGGGCAGTAATAAGGCAGGGAGAATCTCTGCAAAAAGGCCACAAGACAAAAGGAGATCTCACTGTAGTTCTTCCATTGTGGCTAAAAGTTTTGTATTATATGGCAAAGATATTTGCCTGAGGTCAGATAGATACTGACCTGTATCTGTCTGGGTAGTGGAAAAGGAGGCTTGCGAGTGGATCAGAGGGGCAGGGTCTTATACAAACATTTTTAAAGACATGATTTTCCAGATCTTAGTACAATTCTTTCAGGGTTTTGCCATCAAATATATTATACCAAATGGAAAACCTTGGTTGGTTGCTTCATTTTGATTCTGTAAAGGGACCCTGTGTATTTTGTAACACATCTCTGACAGTGTCAATGTGGACTTTTGCTTGAATGAATTTTGAAGCAGTTTTGATAATACTACTTTGAGCGTATTTAACAGGAATTTTTAGTCTATTTTGTTTATAATTCATGCTTTTGCTTTTAAAGGTATTAACAGTAGAAATAGAGGCTGTGGTGATCTTGAAGAGGGGAACAGAAACAAGGAAACTTCATGTTCTGATTCAAAAATGGAATCCACTCTGATTTCTAGGAAGACAAAGAAAAGAGTTAAAAGTAACTTACCCAATTCTCATAATTCTGAGTCTTTGGATAAGTCATCAGTATATACAGTAAGTAGAGGTATTGGATGCCATTGGATATGAGTTGACTATGTTCTCTGAGACTTCTGCTTTATTAGGTTGGTTTTTATTGTTTTCTAGTTCTAGAATTTAGGGAATTTACTACATTTATTACTCTTTATTCAATAAATCACCTAATTTTGAAGATTTATTATAGCTGTACAGTTGTCAGTAAAACTGTAAGAATAGGTTTTTTTTTAAAGAAGGGACGATATATTTGGATCACAGTTCAGAGTTTTCAGTTCATCGTCATGGAGAGGGACGTGGCATGGGGAGCTCACATCTTGGCAGCCAGGAAGCAGAGTCACTGCCATACATGGCTTTCTCTTTTTTCTCTTTTCATTCTGTCCACCCTGGCCTTCAGCAAAGTTCAGTTCTGAGTGCTCTCTGAGCATGCCCCTTATATATCCAGGAGTGTATTTTACTAATCTCGAGTTTTTTTTTTCAGTCCAGTCCAGTATACAGTGAAATTTAACTCTCACACTAATAATTGTATTATGCCATCATTCAGAGAGTTGACTGCTGTGTAATTTCATAATTCTCATAGGGAAACTATTGGTACCTCAGAATAATAACTGCAAAAGAAAATACTTCTTTTTTATTATTAATACATTTTTTATTATTATTTCAGCTCATACCAGTTCCCTCCCTCCCCCCTCCCCACCCCCCTCTCTCCCCATCCCCCAGTGCCTCCTGCCCCAGTTCCCAGAGAGTCCTTTCTTGTGCATGCCTGATTTTCCTCTGGGCCCTCCTCTCCAATGACATACAAGGACCTAGTGGCCTTTCCCTGAACCCTTTCCCGTGTTCCCCTTAGATATAGGAACACTGCTGTGGCTGCCAGTCCCTTGCCTCCAAGGATCTTGGTGCCTTTAGCAGATGCTAGACTTTGTGAGGTCAACAGTGTGTTGGACAATGCGCAGGGCATGTAAAGTCCAATTATGATTGCTTCAGCCCTAACTTGTATGGAGTATCTTGCATATCATTGCTCCTCCCATCCTTTTGCTCTTACACTCTTACCGCCCCCTCTTCCGCAAATTTCCCTGAGCTTCAGGATAGGGAGAGATTAGGCTGGCCTAGTTCTAGGTGGTTGATATAGGGTCTCTGAAGTTCTGGATTGTGGTTTGTTGATTTTCTTTTGCAGTTTTGCTGCTCCTGCAATGCCCTTCACTCCATCCTGGTGGGCATTGTATGTCACCCCCTGGCCAGAAACAAAAAGCTGTTAAACTAGAGTCTTGTGATAAGCGCACATTCAAGGGTAGATGTAATAAAAGTGGGAAACCACAGTGAGGGAGGGGTCTATCACCCATTTGCAAAATGGTTACTTTTTATCTGCCAGACTATATGCCCTCCTCTTCTGGTGAGATCATACCCCCTCAGTAGTAAATGATCGGGAACGAAAGTCTGTGAACTTAATCAGATGTCTCATTACTTATTTGAGTCCTTGATGGAGGCCTATTTTCTCTGCTGTAACATGGTCCCTTCTCTCCTTGTTTCTGGTGTGGCCCTCCTACCCCATCCCGCCTGTTCATAATCCTTGCAATTACTGTATTGCAGAGATTTTTCTATGAGTGTCTCTAGGTGGGCTGGGTGGGTTTGGTACTAGGAGCCACCTATTAGGGAGCACATACAGCGCTTAATTTTCTGGGTCCGGGATACTTCACTTAATATAATTGCTTCTAATGACATCCATTTCCCGGCAAATTCCAGTAATTCATCATTTTTGATGGCTGAGTAGTACTCCATTGTATAGATGTACCACAGTTTCCTTATCCACTCGTCAACTGTTGGACATTTGGGCTGATTCCATGACTTTGCTATTGTAAACAGTGCTGCTATGAACATGGTCGTGCTTGTGCTATCGAGGTGAACCTCTGCTGTATGGGGGGTTATTCCCAAAAGTGGAATCGCAGGGTCATATGGCATTTCAATCTTTAATTTTTTTTTATTTCAGCTCATACAAATTTATTAGGTACACCAGTTCCCTCCCTCCCTCCTCCTCCCCCTGTACCCCCTTGCTCCCCCTTCCCACCCCTCTCCCTCCCCATCCCCCAGTGCCTCCCACCCCAATTCCCAGAGAGTCCTTTCTTGTGCATGTCTGATTTTCCTCTGGGCCCTCCTCTCCGATGACGTACAAGGACCCAGTGACCTTTCCCTGAACCCTTTCCCGTGTTCCCCTTAGGTATAGGAACACTGCTGTGGCTGCCAATCCTTTGCCTCCAAGGATCTTGGTGCCTTTAGCAGATGCTAGACTTTGTGAGGTCAACAGTGTGTTGTACAATGCGCAGGGCATGCAAAGTCCAATTATGACTGCTTCAGCCCTAACTAGTATAGAGTATCTTGCATATCATTGCTCCTCCCATCCTTTTGCTCTTACACTCTTACCGCCCCCTCTTCCGCAAATTTCCCTGAGCTTCAAGATAGGGAGAGACTAAGCTGGCCTAGTTCTAGGTGGTTGATATAGAGTCTCTGAAGTTCTGGATTGTGGTTTGTTGATTTTCTTTTGCAGTTTTGCTGCTCCTGCAATGCCCTTCACTCCATCCTGGTGGGCATTGTATGTTACCCCCTGGCCAGAGACAAAAAGCTGTCAGAGTCTTGTGATAAAAGCACATTCAAAGGTAGATGTAATAAAAGTGGGAAACCACAGTGAGGGAGGGGTCTATCACCCATTTGCAAAATGGTTACTTTTTATCTGCCAGACTATATGCCCTCCTCTTCTGGTGAGATCACACCCCCTCAGTAGTAAATGATCAGGAACAAAAGTCTGTGAACTTAATCAGATGTCTCATTACTTATTTGGGTCCTTGGTGGAGGCCTATTTTCCCTGCTGTAACATGGTCCCTTCTCTCCTTGTTTCTGGTGTGGCCCTCCTACCCCATCCCGCCTGTTCATAATCCTTGGAATTACTGTCTCTAGGTGGGCTGGGTTGGTTTGGTACTAGGAGCCACCTATTAGGGAGTACCTATGGCGCTTAATTTTCTGGGTCTGGGATACTTCACTTAATATAATTGTTTCTAATGACATCCATTTCCCGGCAAATTCCAGTAATTCATCATTTTTGATGGCTGAGTAGTATTCCATTGTATAGATGTACCAATGTTTCCTTATCCACTCGTCAACTGTTGGACATTTGGGCTGATTCCATGACTTTGCTATTGTAAACAGTGCTGCTATGAACATGGTCGTGCTTGTGCTATCGAGGTGAACCTCTGCTGTATGGGGGGTTATTCCCAAAAGTGGAATAGCAGGGTCATACGGCATTTCAATCTTTAATTTCTTTAAGAATCTCCCGATGGCTCGCCAGAGTGGTTGTATGAGCCTGCATTCCCACCAACAATGTAGGAGAGTTCCCCTCTCTCCACATCCTCTCCAGCACTTGGTGTTGTTTGTGTTGTGGATTTTTGCCATCCTGACCGGGGTGAGATGATATCTCAGGGAAGTTTTGATTTGCATTTCCCTGATGGCTAAAGAAGTGGAGCATTTTTTAAGATATTTGTTAGACATTTTAATTTCATCCCTGGTAAAATTTCTTTTGAGTTCCAGGGCCCATTTTTTAATTGGGCCATTGGTTTCCTTGGTGTTTAGTTTTCTAAGTTCTTTGTGCACTCTGGACAGCAGAGTTCTATCAGATGTGTGGTTAGTGAAGATTTTCTCCCATTCTGTGGGTTGCCTTTGAGCTCGTGTTACAATCTCTTTATCTGAACAGAAGCTCTTTAATTTCACAAGATCCCAACTGTTGAGAGTTGGTAGCAGTGACTGTGCCATTGGATGTCTGTTTAGGAAGTGTTGGCCTAGCCCAATCAGCTCAAGGGAGTTCCCTATCCTTTCAACTATGGTTTTTATAGTCTCTGGCCTGATATCAAGGTCCTTGATCCATTTGGAATTAAGTCTTGTACATGGTGACAAGTACGGGTCCAGCTTTAATCTTCTGCATGTGGAGATCCAGTTTTGCCAGCACCATTTGTTGAAGATGCTGTTCTTTTTCCATTGGATTTTTTGGGCCCCTTTGTCAAAGACCAAATGGCTGTAATTTTCTGGGCTTATATCTGGGTCTTCACTCCTTATCCATTAATCTGTGTGTCTATTTTGGAGCCAGTACCAGGCTGTCTTTATAACTATGGATTTGTAGTATAGACTTAGGTTTGGTATGGTAATACCTCCAGCAAGAAAATACTTCTGATTCATTGTATAATCTTTCTTATTACTGACAATTACTATTAATTTGGTGATAAAAACATCTTGTTCTTTTGAAAGTGTCCGTTGAATATCCTTGGGCTAAAACAGGTACTGTAGAGTTATGCTAAGAACTGTGTTCTCTGTGAACTTCCTACAGTGTCCATCTAGTTCATAATTATTGTCTTCAATCCAATAAAAACATGGATATGTTCAGATTTTATGCATGCAAGAAAAAGGTGGCACTAAAGTTCTTTCCTGTTTGATATATTTTGCTTTTGTTGCTAAAGTATTATAGTATGTTATATGACTTTATTACTTTTGCCAGTAAAATATTAAAAGCCTTTTATGATAATGGCTTAAATCTGACTTTTTCACTTACGAAAGGATGGGAATTTGCGTATGTGACCGTTTAAAAATTGCTTACGCATCAGATTGAATGAATCAAATCCTGTGCTATTATACTTGGGAGACACTGCTGAGTGGAATGTAGTATAGTTGTGTAACTTTATGCTGTTGTGGTTGTGTAAATGATTTGCTTTTTATTTTTATGTTAATGAGCTTAGGCCTTAGGGGTATGCTTTAAAGAAGCACATTGGAAAAAATGCTAATTTCTTGTCTTTTAAAACATTTTTAACGTTTAATGTTTTCTTAATGTTTGATACTTTTTAATGTTCTCTAGACAGCCCAAGAAGGTGACTCCATGATCTCCACCAAGTGTGAACAGTCAAGTGGACACTGTCTTGAGGACCCAGTACCGCCTGAGGAAGTTACAGCTAAATCTCCAGAAAGTGATTTCATTAAGCTCTCCTCCCTTGGGACTCCCGAGTTGACTCGTAGTGCTGACTCCAGAAGTGCCTCTGCTTGTTCAGTAACCGCGATCTTGGAGAATTCTGTTTCCAGGGACTCAGTGGAGAATTCTTCCCTGGTTGAGAGAGGCGAAGACTCAAATATACAGGAGATTCTGCCAGGTGGAAGCAGTGAAGAGAACCAATCGTTTATCTCAGCTGAACCAAGTAAGCAAACGAAGATTGTGAAGACAGTTTTCTATGTCAGATCTCTTCTCAAATCTTCCTAAGGCTGTTAGGACATCATTCGGAAATATATTAACTTTAGGAAAAAGTCCTGAGGTTTGGAGTTTTTCTCATGAATCTCGTCACATTGATTTAGGCAAAGAAGTAGAATACTTGGAAATAGAGTAAGTTTATAAAAGTGGTTCACTGTGATCTTACCCAATAATTTAAAAAAATATTTAAAATTCTCTTTATTCCAGCAAAAATAGGCCTCAGGAGGCCTGTGAGATAACTCAGTGTGTTCACTAAATCTGGGGACCTGAGTTCTAATCCCCAGAAGTCCACAAGGTGAAAAGAGAAGATTGACTTCTACAAATTGTCCTCCGAACTCCATTCACATGTGCATACCTTCTCTCTCTCTCTCTGTCTCTCTCTCTCTCTGTCTCTCTCTTTCTCTGTCTCTCTCTCTTTCTCTTTCTCTCTCTCTTCCCATTCTCTCACACACTTAAAAGTATTTTAAAAAATAGGTTTCCTAGGCTGGAAAGATGGCTAAAGGATTAAGACTCTGCCTTGCAAACACAAAGTCCTGAGTTTGGATCCCAGGTCCCATATTAAAAAAGCCAGGTTGAAATGGCTTGTAGTTTCGGCCCTAGTGGGTGGAGACTGGGAATTCCCAGAATGAAGAAAACAAAAAGGAGGTAGAATCAATCCAGGATTGGTTCTGGTCACCCTTGTCCCTGCACAGGGACACACAGTGTCCTCTGGTACACACACATGCAAAAATAATAAATAAAATTAAAAAAAAATTTTAAAGTTTAATAGAATAAAAATAAGTTTCTGCTCTTTAATTCAAGCAAAATCACTAGTGGAAGAAAAGGTAATATTAAGAAAACATTGGGGCTGGAGAGGTGGCTCAGGGGTTAAGCCTCTGCCTTCCAGGCGGAAGGTCCTGAGTTCGGATCCTAGACCCCACATATAGACACCGGGCAGAAGCAGGAGTGGCCTGTGTTTCTGGTCCTGTGAATCCCTGGGCAGAATAAACAAGAAGGAGGTGGAGGTGGTCCATGGCGGTTCCCGAATTCGCCCGTGGTTCTACACACATACACATATATGCACACACACACACACACACACACACACACACACACACACACACACATATGCACAATGAATAAATAATGATAATAAAAAAAAAAGAAAACATCACTGTGAGCACTCAGTTGAATCCTTTTATATTTATAAATTATCGTTTATATAATAATTGATATATTTATTTACTATTTATGTAATATTCCCCACTAATGGAATAAAATTTTTTTTCTTTGCTTGGATCATGTATTTTCTTTCTTATTTTATTTTTCTACTTTTACAAGTATAATAAGTGGCTGTCCCTGGCCCCTTCCTTCCACTTACCTCCCTCTTCTCTTCCACCCTCTCCTCCCTTTACCAATCCATCCCTCTCCCTCCTACCCTCTCGCCTGTCTGCTTGTGTGGGTCCCAGGGTTCCCTTTGGATTGTCTGCTCTGGTAGGAGCTCAGGTCTGTGTGGCAGATTAAATGGCCCTTTCTTGGTTAGACTCACTGATAGGGGCACTCTCCTTCAACCTGTCCAACCCTAACCTTAAGGTTTTCATTGCATGTTTCTTGCTAATCTATGGGGATATGTTAATATGTCAGGTATAGTGCAGATCTGGTGAAGATAAGTCTCTGCATTGCAGTGAGTTCCTGGATGCAGCAGCCCTGCCTGGAGTGGAATGTCTTGGCAGGCAGTAGACTTCCCCACCTTTAGTCTCTTATACTCTTACCACCCCTTCTGCAAGGTTCTCTAAGCCTTAGGATGGAAAGAGATTTGATTGGGCTGGTTCTGGTTATCGTTACTCTGAACTCTGATTGGTGGTTGTTATCTGTATCACAGCTCTTGCATTGACTTGGTTGCATCTTGTTTGGATGTTGGTCCTATGTAAAGACAGGAAGAGAGGTATTTAGATGGAGGTTAACTATTGGGTGTTTGTGGTTAGTATCGAGGGGTCTGATCCTATCTACTGTCACTTTTCTCCCCTCTACTGTTGTTTAGACTGCTAACCCATTAATTGTTGGGTTTTTTTTTTTTTGATAAGGTTGTGTTTCTTAATTTTATTTGAAACAGTATATATATTTTAAGCATTTTATGGTAAGATTTTACACTTGTCATGTACAAAGATTACAAGGTTCTGCTGAAAGTCTTTAAAAAATTCTAAAAATTCAGCCCATGTACAGCACAATAATATGCAAAATTATTTTACATTGCACACTTTTTATCAACAAAGGTACAAAATTCTGGCTTGTAGCTTTAGATAAATACAAGAAGCTACCAACTAGACACAAAAGGTTAACATTAATGCTCAAATGTAAGTCTGCGCTTTTGTGTTGTGTTCTCTGAGGTGTAAATACCAGATTCCTAAGAGACTTTACACTTTACAAAGAAAATGTGACAAATTTCCGATAAAAAGTTCTTTTCCACATGATTAATCCTTTGAGCAGTTTGCTCTCCTTTCCTTAGTGGCAGACTTGCCCCGGGCCATATTCCACATAGGAGAAGCAGATTCTGGCAGAAACCTAAAGGGACATCAGTTGATCCAAATGGCTCTATTAACTTGTTTAGAATGACTAAACACTAAGGAATCTTCTTTCTTACTGCCCAGCACAGTTTACTGCACTATCCTCAGGGCAGTCTTTGTTGGCCCTAAGAATCATCTTATCTGAACAAACCCACAGATTGACTGAGGGAGGAGCTTGCGGCCCTTATGCATAGATACTCTGTCAGTATAATGGAGGCAATTTTTATGTCTTCTGCAAAAACCCAGTAATTTCTTGAAAGGTTCTCTGAGGAGTATTTTTATTTTGATATTTTTGATGAAGCTTAGTTAAGTGCAATTTGATTATAGATATAATTTCGAATTAGTTTTAACAATTGAGCTTTTCCTGGTACAAAAATTCCAAAAGGTTGTCAGGACTATACAGTGAGTTGTCTCTACATCTTTCCCTTAGCCATCCCTTTTCCCTTTAAGAATAAACTAGTGTGACAGGATTTAAAATGAAATTTAGACATGCTATATTGTATTGTTAGAACTAGGAATAGTTTGAAGGTTCTTGTATTTATTAGCTCTGCATCACTTTAACAAACCTGAGCTTATTACCCAACAAAGAGCAAAGATGGGGGTAGAAATGGTATAGTGGTTTACTGGTATAGGGATTGATTAATATTCCTAAGGCTGTTAGGTTCAATCCCCAGTACAAGAGAGAGAAAGAGAAAGAGAGAGGTATTTTGGTTAAGAACTGGGAGGAGAGAGAGACAGAGACAGAGAAAGAGAGAGATTTGTTTTGGCTTACTGTTGTAGGATTGATCCAAAGTTGGACAGATTCGGTGATATTTTAGTTGGCAGACAATGTCAGAGCCTAGTACAGTAAAATCATGTATTTTATTATACAAGGAGCAAAAGGAATGGCTTGGACAGACAGATAACTCAAAAATCCCCTCGGCATGTCCTAATGATCAGAGGCTGTCTGGCGACTTAAAGATAAGGCTCCAGTACTTGTCAATAGTGCTATCCTGGGGATCCAAGCCTCTAACATACAGATCTTTGAGAGACATTTAATACCAAAAGTGTAGCAGGCTTATTTATGGCATATTCTAGTGTGTGTGTGTGTGTGTGTGTGTGTGTGTGTGTGTGTGTGCGTGCTTCATGGTGAGCATGGGCCCATGTGTGGTGGTAGAGGAAAGCCGTCACATGTCGTTTCTCCCCATCCCACTTGTTTGAGACCAGATTTCTTCACTGCTTCTATGGTGAAAAGTCAGACTTTTTGGTCAGTGAGTTTCAGGTGATCTCAGGTCACCGCCTCCATTGGCCGTAGGTGTGAGCAATTACAGATGCTTAAGCTGTTGCTTCTGCTTTTACATAAGACCTTGGGATGCACGCTCTGGTTCTCATGCTTACATGACAGGCATTTGGGCCATCTCCCCAGCCTTGCATTATCAATTTCTGAAGGTCTTTATTCTTTAGAAGGTTGTAGGTAACTGCTGAATGAGAATAGTGACATGGAGCTACTGTGTATTACTAGTGTTAATCAGAAAATAAAAGATAGGTTTGATCTAAATTGGATAAATTTAATGTGATCATTAAAGATCACTAGAAAGTTTTACTTTTAGGTGATTATTTTGACCCATTTAAAATACATTCTCCTTCTTAGTTGTAGTTTCCAGTGATGAAGAAGGACCCATTGATCATAAATGTTCAGGAATGCTTGAAGTACAGCGTAATGAAGACTTTGAGATTGCTAATGAACATAGTTGTCAATCACAGTTGTCAGAACCACCTCTAGTCACAGGGGAATCTCGACAGGTAATTTATTCCTATTTTCTCATAGATTAATAGTGAAATATTCTTACTGACTGATAACTATTAATTCAGTGGTAAGCAGAAATTACAAAGATTATACAGCTTTTTTTGGTTTGAAGTTTTCATTGGCTTTATTTTGGAGTGATATATTTTCTAGTCATTTATATTTTTTGATCTAAATATTCTATGACTTGAATATTTTCTTTTTTATAGTTCTCATTGAAAATACAACTATTTTGTCAGTCATTTCTAGAATTTAACATTTTCCATATTTGTCCGCTTTTGGAATACTATAACAACTTAGAATTATTCTTTTACCTTATATAACATAGAATCTATAAAAAATAAGGCATGTATATTGGATGTAACAGAAGATTATTAAACACATCTGATTGCTCATTAAAAATACAACAGCAAGACCATTATTTTGATTAGTGGAAGAAATTTTGTTTGTTTAAATAATTGACCTGAATACATAAATCTGAACTCGGGTCTTAGCTTTTCTTCTTATTGAATATATAATCACAGGCAAGTTTCTCAACCATTCTGGACTAATGTTAACTTCATTATTGAAATGGGAAAAAATGCTACTTGTATATTGTTTAATGAAAGTAAAAGGATAAAATATTTTAAACAACTCATTTTTTAAAGTACTATATAAATCTAAGTGTATGTACATTAAATTTAAAGTGAATAAGACCAGTTAGTGAATATTAAATAGATGCACAGGGAGATATAATTTTGTTGTTTGGTATTAATTTACATTTTACATTTGGGCATTTTATTTTCTTGAAGCATATTCTATAACTTTAAAAAATCATCTTGGCAGACATTTTTTCACATTAAGAACATAGATATAGTTCTTCACTTGATCTTAGCCAAAAGGCCGAGAAGCGATGAGAACAGTGTATAGTTCTTAGAAAAATTATTAATCATAATTTAAACAACTGACTGTGAAAATGTTTTTAACTTTTAAAATAATTTTTAGGGCTGTTTACATTTATAATTTTTCTTTGTTAGGCATCATCTGAATTATGTTCATGTAATCCTGCCATGGAGAGCACTTCCTGTATTATACCCAATAATGAGGTGGATCTGAAGTTAGATTTTATATTTACTTCTGTGTATATTGGTAAAATAAAAGGAACTTCTAAAGGTTCTGCTACAGTAAGTATTTTAATTTTTTTCAGTTTTGGATTTTGTATGTTTTCAGATTTTTGTGAGCATATGTACAAATGAAAACATTTACAAATTGGATGTATTGAATGGCATTATAGATACTTTAAAATGCCTTAGCTTCCTCTTCCTAAAATCCTTTCTCAACTATGTTATCAAAGAAACAAAATTCATTTACTTGGCACTCAGAACAGCCATTGACTTGAGGTTGTTAGGGTAAGAGAAAACCAAAGAACATGGGAGGTTATCACCAATAAAGACCATCTTCCAGGTGGGCTCATAATAGGTTTTTGCAGGGAGGGAAGAAGGCTCAGGAGGCATTAGGCATTAGGCACAAAGACCAAAAATACAGAGTGAGTGTATCATCTAGGATCTCCTCTGTTTTTCCTCTGCTAGAATAACCTTAGATGGTAATTGATTTTTATGCTTCAGACAATATTCTTAGCTAGTCCACTATTTCACTGAAAGTTAACATTATTTTGCTTTTAACTGGAGAACAAATGTAAACAATCTTCGACTCACATTTTAGTGTTATCTGAAGGTCATTGGATATTTTGGGTTTTGGAAATTCTAGAGGAAAGTTATCTTTAGTAAGTTTTCTGACTCTGTTCTTTTAGTTTTTTGTTTTGTTTTATTTTTGTTTTTTCCTGGAATAGTTAAACTTGTAGTTAACTATTAAAATCCAAAAAGCACCTTTCATCAGAGATTGGGTGGTGTGGGCAGTGGGTGGCAGTAGAGAATAAGTTCACCTATTAGAGGGCTTCAGTCAGAGGCATCTTCTACAGCCAAGTCAGTGGGAGACTAATAATCGTTCAACTGTATGACCTTTAAAATTCATGTTAAAGTCTGCTAGAAGTAGATACAGGTTTATTTAAGTTTTCCTTCATTTACAATTCTGACAAAAATCATGTATAAAAAATCACTTAATATTCCTTGGGCTTTAAAACATTATTTGGTAGTAAATGGTTTTTAGGGTATAATTTGGAGCACAAAGAGTAAATCTCGTTTCGCTTGGTTATATTTCTAAAATACTTTGTTATTAAGAGACAGATTTTTTTTTCTTTTCTTTTTTCTTTTTTTTATTATTATTATTTGCGCTCATACAAACTTAACAGGTACACCGGCCCCCTCCCTCCTTCCACCTCCTCCCAACCCCCCTACTCTCCCCTCCCCTCACCTCTCCCTCCCCATCCTGCAGTGCCCGTCCAATCCCCAGAGCATCCTTTACTGTGCATGCCAAACTCTCCTCTGGGTCCTCCTCTCCAATGAGGTGCAAGGACCCAGGGGCATATCCCAGACCCTTTCCTGTGTTCCCCTTAAGCTTAGGAACACTATTGTGACTGTCAGTCCCTAGCCTCTAAGGATCCTAATGCCTTTAGTCCATGCTAGACTTTGTGGGGTCAATAATGTGTTGGACAAAGTACAGGTCATGCAAAGTCCTATTATGATTGCTTCGGCCCTAACTTGTGTGGAGTATCTTGCATATCATCACTCTTCCCATCCTTGTGCTCTTACAATCTTACCGCCCCCTCTTCCGCAAATTTCCCTGAGCTTCAGGATGGGGAGAAATTAGGCTGGCCAAGTTCTATGTGGTTGATATAGAGTCTCTGATGTTCTGAATTATGGTTTGTTGATTTTTTTTTTTTTTCGGTTTTGCTGCTCTTGCAATGCCCTTCACTCCATCCTGATGGGTATTGGAATTCACCCCCTGGACAGAGATAAAAACCTGTTAAATTAGAGTCTTGTTATAAGAGTATATTCAAAGGGAGATGGAATAAAAGTAGGAGACCGCAGCTTGGAACTTAAAAGAAACTTTACCAAGGACAAAATTAAAATGTCCAACAAATATCTTAAAAAATGCTCCACATCCTTAGCCATCAGGGAAATGCAAATCAAAACTTCCCTGAGATATCATCTTACCTCTGTCAGGATGGCAAAAATCCACAACACAAACAACACCAAGTGCTGGAGAGGATGTGGAGAGAGGGGAAAGCTCCTACATTGCTGGTGGGAATGCAGGCTCATACAACCACTCTGGCGAGCCGTCTGGCGATTCTTAAAGAAGTTAAAGATTGAAATGCCATTTGACCCTGCTATTCCACTTTTGGGAATAACCCTCCATACAGCAAAAATTCACCTCAATAGCACAAACATGACCATGTTCATAGCAGCACTGTTTACAATAGCAAAGTCATGGAATCAGCCCAAATGTCCAACAGTTGAGGAGTGGATAAGGAAAATGTGGTACATTTATAGAATGGAATACTACTCAGCCATCAAAAATGATGAATTAATGCAATTTGCCGGGAAATGGATGGAATTAGAAACAATTATATTGAGTGAAGTATCCCAGATACGGAAAATTAAGCGCCGTATGTACTCCCTAATAGGTGGATCCTAGTACCAAACCCACTTAGAGACACTCAAAGACAAATCTCTGTAATACCTACAGTAATTGTAAAGATTATAAACAGGAGGGATGGGGGAAGGAAGGCCCCAACAGAAACAAGGAGAGAGGGGACTATGTTACAGCAGAGAAAATAGGCCATCATCAAAGACTGAAAGTAATGAGACATCTGATTAAGTTCACAGACTTTCCTTCCTGATCATTTGCAACTGATGGGGTATGATCTCACCAGAAGGGGTGGGCAT
This sequence comes from Typhlomys cinereus, assembly GCA_023101885.1. Classification (NCBI taxonomy): domain Eukaryota; kingdom Metazoa; phylum Chordata; class Mammalia; order Rodentia; family Platacanthomyidae; genus Typhlomys; species Typhlomys cinereus. The sequence goes on from JALPQD010000226.1 coordinate 3,583,234, forward strand.
ATAGGCTACCTGATAGAAAGTAACCATTTTGCATATGGGTGATTGATCCCTCTTTCACCGCGGTCTCCCACTTTTATTCCATCTACCTTTGAATATACTCCACCACGGTCTCCCACTTTTATTCCATCTACCTTTGAATATACTCTTATTACAGAGATATTTATTTGAGAGTGAGAAATGCACTTATGCACCATGTGGGCTTCTGGGACTTGAGCTCAGATTGCAGCCAGATGCTCTACCCACTGAACCATCTCACCAGCCCATGGGGTAGATTTTCATCAACAAGTTTTTTTTTTTTTTTTTTTTTCAAATTCCTTAACTTTGCAATTAAGGCTTTCTAGGAATGGAGTCTAATCTGTTTTTTTTCAATACCCTTTCTTTTTGTCTATATCCAAATGCCAGAATGGACTCTAATCAGTCTATTTTGTCACTGTTTCTACTTTTAAATTTCTTGTCATCTTTTAAGGTTTATCTGAAATACCGTCTCTTCCAGGAAGCCATCCCTAACCTCTTTCTTACTTGCCACAGTCAACATCTGCATTTACCGTACACTTATAGATGGTCATTTATACATCTGTTACCAGATTCATCTTCTATGTTTTGTGATTGCATACATTTCTGCATAATGCCCTTCCTCCAAAAAAAAAAAGCCCTGTAAGTTTGTTATGATGAATATCCATGTTTTTATTTACTTTTAATTCTGAAAATGGTGCAAACATAAGTGGGCATGCACTGAACTGAACTGACTCTTACTAAATTTTCACTCTATAGCAAATGGCAAAGGATATACTATTGTTAGGACACATCTTCTGCTTTCAAAGAATTTGTAAGTCTACTGGAAGATATAGCCATATAGCAAAATATTTACTTTATGGTAAAATGTGCAATAGAAATCTTTGCCAGAGAAGTGAATATGCAAGTGGGTTCCTAGAAATCTCTGGAGAACTCAGGGAACCTTCATCACAGAGAAGACAGCGTATGAGTTAAGGTAAAAGTAAATGTTTGGGGGCTGGAGAGATGGCTCAGGGGTTAAGACTCTGCCTTGTAAACAGAAGGTCCTGAGTTTGGATCCCAGATCCCATGTAAAACACCAGGTGGAAATGGTGGTGGCCAGCACTTCTGGCCCTGGTGGGCAGAGCCTGGGAAATCTCAGAGGAAAGAAAAAAGGAGGTAGAAGCAGTCCAGGATGATTTCTGAAGTCACCCTTGGTCCTCCACATTGGAGGACATACATTGCCCTCTGATACACACACACACACACACACACACACACACACACACACACACACACACAAAAGTAAATGTTTGGTAGGTGGTTAAGTAGGAAGAAGATTGAATCCTGGAAAATTCTAGGAACTATAAATAATATCTTAATTTACTTCTCTATTTTATTTTGTGATACTTGACTTTTGTAGTTTTCCGTTTGTTATTTATTTCAGTGTTCCAGTGTTTTGGTTTACATACAATAGCGTTTAAGCTGGTCACAGTAGTGTACACCGGTGGTCTCATTTGGGAGAATGAAGAAGTATCATGTGAACTCAGGAGCTTAAAACCAGCTTGAGTCACATAGTGAGACCCTTTCTCAAAAGCAAAAACAAAAATCCACACATATCATAAGGTACTACAGATAAAGTGAGACTTAGAAATTTGTTTCATCTTTATTGAAATGTTTGATATAATTAAAGTAAAAAAACAGTGTCTGTTTACAGGAATGCAATTTAGTAAATCAAAGTAAGTTTGTACATGTGAATAATTATATAGAGAAATTCTATAACAATTAGAAGTTATTATGGAGACCATATAAGCAGTTTTAAAAATGAAAGTTTAGTGAGTAACAGAAAGGTAAAAGTAAAGAATTTCAGATTTTTCAAAAGATTTTTTATATATATTCTTTTTCAGTCACAGTTCATGATGCTCTATATCAGAAATTAAAGAACTTTTTTTTTGGTGGGTAAATAGATAATTAAACTCAATTATTCTTCAAACATTCAGAGTATTTAGTATATGTTAAACATTATTATAGATACTGAGATATTGTTTTCATTATTATGATACTTACAAATTACCCATATCTTAAAACCAGTGATGGGAAATTATTATAAACGTGAGTTCTTTTTCTGTAGTTAATCACTTAAGTTTTTTTTTTCTTGTAGAGAATGCTTGAATAAATTTGATTCATTTCTTTTTAAAATGTTTGCATTTTTCTAGCTTGAAAGGTTTATTAAATATAAATTATGTTCAGAGAACTGTTACAGTTATTAAAGAAACTATTAAAAATCTTTGTAGTCATCCTTATTCTTGTTTAGGTGATGTATGATTTCAGACAACTGAAGTTTCCTTAATTTTTTACCTGGGGTTTAAAATATTACTAGGAATAGATTATATGCTTTTATAGTAGTCATTCAGAGATACAGACAGATTCTTGTCAAGTGGGAACTTTTGATAGGGCAAGAGTTTGATGGTATGGGGAAGGGGAGAGAGTGTGTAAGAAAGTAGACATTCAGATATATAGCAATTTCCTCCAATTATTTTAAAACAATGTATAAACTCAGAATGACCAATATTTCTTTTTTTTTTTTATTTCAGCTCATACAAACTTATTAGGTACACCAGTTCCCTCCCTTCCTCCTCCTCCCCCCGTACCCCCTGCTCTCCCTCCCCACCTCTCTCCCTCCCCATCCCCCAGTGCCTCCCATCCCAATTCCCAGAGAGTCCTTTCTTGTGCATGAATGACCAATATTTCTTATATTAATTTTATAAAGCTTTTTATTTATGTATACTGAGATGTATTTTAGGAGAGTAAATTACTAGTAAAACGTGTCAGGATACATTTTGGGAAGGAGAAATATACACCGTGCATGCATGTTTGTAATTATAGTAGGTATATAGCAGAATAATAAAGTGTATTTGTTTATATTAGTTTAGGTATGTTCTTAATTAGATGCTATTGTTTTATAATAATAGTGCCCCTTGATTCATGAGGATCTTACTATATCTGAGAGAAGTCTGGCAACTTAATCTCTTTATCTCCTTATTTGTTTTGGTGGTAGAAACCACAGTGACAAGATTTAAAATCCAGATTGAGACTTTAGCTATTAGGCCCACCTTTGCTTCACTGACCAACTTCCCCATGGAATATGAGTTTTATTTTTTCTAAAAGGTAATGTGAAATAATTTTGAAATTCAGAAAATAAGTAGAATAAAATTTTCACTGAATGTTTTACTATTCATCTAGAAGTTCCAAATTATACCTGATGTATTTAACAATTCCATAAATGTATTAATCAGAAAAGACACTTAACCAAAGAATAAACAAAACAGTATGTTTGTCAGTAATTAAAAAACAGATTTTAAAATACAAATCTGTTTTAGGTGGTACATGTACAATTTTGTCTCTGGAGTTTATTATAAATAGAGCAGTTAAGACGAATACATATACATCAAAGATGCCCAGAGAAAATAAGTTTCTTGGGGTAGAAAGAGCAAGAGTCCTCAGAAAGGAATTCCTGAAGTGGAACAAAGGAAGAGGAATGCTAAAGGTAAAGGAACTGGCAAAGCTCATCCAGAATTCATTTATGGAGGGCGACGCACTGGTGTGGAAACTTCATTCACACAGTCCTTGACAGACACATCACTGTTCAGAAATTGGAGTTATTACACTTTCTTAGTCACTCTGTTTTAAACAATTGATTCTTTTGCTTTTATGTAGCAAAAATCTTTTGAATATAATTGGTGGGTCTTCTATAGAGATAGAATGTTCAGTTAAGTCTTTCAGCAGTTTCATGTTTCATTATAAATAATATAGTCAGCATCTCATAAGTTGGTTGGTGTAGTTCATCTTTAAGAGAGTTATTATCAGCTTCAGAGTCAGCTGCCTGGTGTGGTCTCCTGGAATTTGTTCTGGATATTGCCTTATTTCTTAAAATTTCAGAGTGATGTTTTTGAAAAAAATTAAGTAGTATCTTATAAATTTTTATAAATGAGAATTCTGAGAATTACATTACTTGCTCAGAGCCCTTAAATATCCCTAAAACCTTATATTGAAATATTTCTTTGGTTTATTCCTTGAGTACTTTCAGTGTGGATTTTGTATGAAAAAGAAAAGTGAATAATGACACATTTTGAGTAGTAACTGTTTCTTGTTTTTCTTTAGTTCACAACAAAGTATGTTAAAATTCCTTTTCAAGGTAAGCCCTTATTCTCTTATAATATTTCTTTAATTTTGAGTGTAAAGTATTTGTTGACCAAAAGTTCTGAAATCCTTTTTTCACAAGTTTCCATTATTTTTAATATAGAATATTATTTTAATATAGAATATAAGTAAAATGAAGCCAACTTAATGTGCTTCACCTTAGCATTTTTTTAGCAGTTTCAAATTAAAATGTTTTACAGTGTTGGAGAGATAGCTTGGTGGTTAAAGCATTTGCTGTGGAGGCATAAGGACTAAAGTTTAGATTTCCCAGAACCCATATAAATGCTAGGTGGGTGTGGCAGCACACCTGTAATTCCAAGTGTTACTGTTATTTTATAATATTTTTTGTCTTCACTGTAATTTTATAATGGAAAAATGATAGTATTATTTTTCCCCAAATTCTGTCTGTGTTATAGGAAAAAAGTCCTTTTTAAAACAAGTCATGCAAGAGCTAGAAGACAGCTCACTTAGTAAAGCACTTCCCTTGCATTAATAAGGACCTGAGTTCATTCCTCAGAACCCACATAATAAAAAGGCAGGCATAGCAGAACACATTTGTAATCTTAGCACCAGATAGATCCTTTGGGTTCCTTGGTTAATCAGTCCAGCCTTTTGGCAAGTTCCAAGTCAGGCAGAAGCCTTGTCCCAATAAAACCAAGGTAAACAGTACCTAACCAAGGTAAACAGTACCTAAGAAATGTTTGCTATGTGGCCTCTACTTGCACATGTGTATTTATGTACACCCCCCACATGTACACACAGATAGGCATGTACACACAGATAACAAAGAGTGCAAATAAAATGTTTCCATAATTGAAGACCTAGGGATCCAAATATTTGCTCCTTTTTTATGAAGGTGAAGGAATGAAAGGATTTATTTGTGTTTATATTGGCTAGAAATTTTGTTTGACTGAACATTATAGTCACGTAAATAGCTTATTTCCCCCACAAAATAGAAGTACAGAGTCTGAGCTGATATTGTACTCCTTGACCATCAGGGCTCCAGATTCTATTTGTCTCTTCTATAATCCTTGATACATGATTTTCATTTTCAAAATTGTCTTAAGGGCAATATGGCTGCCTCTACTCCATCATCATATTAATATTTTAGAATGCCAGAGGATTTGAGAAATAGTTTGAAGAGTACGTGCTATCTCTGTCTTGCCTCTTTAAGGTAACACCTCAGATTCATAGGCCAACAAATATCCTGTATTCAACATCTTATATGACTATGCATGTAACCATAAAGAAAACTAGGTAATAGTTTTTCAAAACTGGAAATTGTGCTTTCTTGTTTGAATTAGTTTAGATTAGTTAGAGATTCCATTATTGAAGAAGAAAGAAGAGTAGGTGGGGGTTATGTTTCAGTAGGAAACTACTAGCAGTGTTTTGAACAGATCTTATCCCGCTTTTAAAAAAAATATTTTTGTAACTTTGTTTTGTGTGTGTGTGTAAAAGAGAGAGAGAGAGAAAGAGCGCAAGCGTAAGAGAGCACTGTATGTCCCTGTGGAGACCAAGGGTGACTTTGGGAACCATCCTGGATTGCTTCTGCCTCCTTTTTGCTGTGCTCTGGGATTTCCAAGGCTCTACCCACCAGGCTGGAAGTGCAGGCCACCACTGATTCAACCTGGTGTTTTTACATGTGACCTGAGACCCGAATTCAGGACCTCCTGATTGTGAGGCAGAGTCTTAACCCCTGAGCCATTTCTTCAGCCTCCCCCTCTTCTTCCTCTCCCCCCTCTCCCGTTCCCTTCCTCTCTTACGAAGAATAAAATGGTGCCCTTACGGGCCTGGAGAGATGGCCCAGAGGTTAAGACTTGCCTCACAAACAGATCCCAGGTCCCACGTAAAAACACCAGGGAGAACCACTGGCGGCCTCCTTCACTTCTGGCCTTGGTGGAAAGAGTCCGGAAAATTCCAGAGGGAAGCAAAAAGGTAGAAGCAATCCAGGATGATTCCCGAAGTTACCCTTGGGCTTCTACACATACACAATAAATAAATAAAGGTTTTTTAAAAAGGTAGCTTCAGCAGAAAGATGAATGTTTATTTAAATGCTCATCGTAAAGTCAATTGATCATATTCACCTAATGAAGGACTGTTCATCTGAGATCTTATGTTGGTTTCAATATCTGCATTTCCAGCAAAGTTTCAGGTGGGGCCAAGTAGACAGCTCACAGGTAAAGGCACCTACATGCATACACGGCAGCCTGAATTCAATTCCTGGAGTCCACATGGTGGAAGGAGTGACTCAACAACAAAAGTTGTTTTCTGACCATCACTCCCTGGCCTATTTATGCTTGTTCTCTGTCTTCCTATCCCTTCCTTCCTTTTCCCCCATCCCTAAAATATTAAACTGGGAAGTCAAAAAAGAAAAAAATTAATAAAACACACACGTGATACCAGATCATGGGCTAAAGGCTGCAATTAGAGTAGTAAGGTGCTAGGAGATGTTCATGGAGGAGTACTGAGAAAAAAAAATACCATTTCAGATAGTTACCTGTCTTGGTTTTATCCTTAAAGGACAGTCAATTTCCTCTCTTAACTGTTTACTTCTAAAATCGTTTTTCAGGACAGTTTTTTTTTTTTTTTTTTGCTTGTGTGTAAGATTGCATTGTGTATGCATGTTCCAATGTGTGTGGAAACACGTGTGTGTAGGTAAACATGTTTGTGCATGCATATGAAGACTTGTAGCTGAAGTTGGGCGCCCTCAATCAAATTCCACTTTATTGAGGCAGGGTCTGTAAACTGAATCCAGAGTTTTTGATCAGCCGATCTAACCAGCATGCCCTGGGGATTCATTTTCTCCCTCTCCTGGTGCTAAGGTTCTAAGTGGCTGCAATGCTTGCCTGTTGTTTATATGGGTGCTGGGCATCCAAACTTAATGTAGGGCAAGCACCTTATCTGCTGAGCTATCTCCCCAGCCCCTGTAGGGCTTCTTTAAAACAGTTTTCTGTTGTTTTTGAATATGATTACTTACAAGTTTTGAAAACTAAAAACTGAAAGAAGTTTTAAAAGCAGTACCTTAAACCATCCAGACCATTCAGACCCTCATCTTATTTTTCAGAGTCTTTGGTAGTTACTTATCTCTATGTGAAATGCTGATATTTTAGGAGAGGAAATGGACAGAAGTCAGTCTTTGGACTCTTGGTTTCTAATATTGGTAAATTTATTATTTAAAAATATAGAAATAAATAATTTAAAATTTTATGTTGTGCTTCATTTCTATGGTGATAGTCTTACCTTTTTGCTGATAACTAAGTTACTAGTGAGAGATCTCTGCATAAAATGTTTATGCTGCAGAAATTTGTCCTCAAATATTCTTTTTGTGGATATAACTGAGGTCACATAGTACAAGAGATTATCATTTAATAATTATTTAGCTCTTCCTAATTTGAAGTATATTTTTGGCTAAGTTAAGGATGCTGAAAATATTTATGAAAAACTTTGAACATAAATCTTTTAGAAGAAGTGTATTGAATAGTATAACAGATTCTGTTTCTAAATAGATTACTTTTTAAATTGCTTTCTTTTATTTATTTCAGTGTCCTTGAATGAAGTTTTGTTATCAGTGGACACCATGCATTTAAAGAGGTTTGGGTTATGGAAAAGTAAGGAGGATGATCATAGTAAAAGAAGCCATGCTATTCTTTTCCTCTGGGTCTCTTCAGATTATCTTCAGGAGATTCAAACCCTGTTAGAAAACTCTATGCTAAGCCAGCAGTGTAAGTATGAAGTCATTTCTAAATTACAGGATGACTTGAGAAGTCCTATAACTGTATGCCAGATAAGTTATTTTGCTTATTAACACAATTTTGCCTGAAAATTTTATTCAAATAAGTGAAACTGTTGTCTACAATGAAAAAAAAAACTTTAAAAATTTTGTGTTGTTTCCCTTTGATGATAAAGTATTCTTTTTTTGTCATTAATGTCAAACTTTTTTTTTTCAAACTTAATTAATGATAAAATATTTTTGAATTCTTAAAAAATACCTTTTAGTGAGTTATTGTCCTTGGTTAGTTTTGTTTATTAACTTTTTTAGTTAGCATACAAAGCTGTGGTTTTATTATGACATTTTTTCTTATATAAAAATGGTTATGTTACATTGCTTTGCTCACATTTGCCTCTTCTTCATTCTCAAGAGTGTTTTGTTGGTGCTCTTCAGCCTCCCAGTAGCTCCCTATGTGCTCTCATGTCTTACATACATGCATACAGAACAGTGGGTTTCCATAAGACTTTTTCATAGCATTGATTAACCAACATCTACTCTTCCCTTTCTTCCATCCCCCCATGCCTGCTTAATCCTTTAATTCCTAGTATTCCCCCCTCTACTTTCATATCACATGTGTTCTACTCTTGCCTCCTCCCATTAAGGCCACTTCTACTCCAGCATCTCCTGGGCCCTTTCTAACTTCCTAATCTCTACAGACATTCCACATCAAACACAGAGTTCTGTAAGTTTGAACCTAGGAATCACGAAGAAAAAAGAACATTCAGAATTTGTCTTTTGGAGTCTGGCTTATCTCGCTATACTAATTTCCAGTTTCATCCGTTTTCTTGTAAATTGTATTTCTGTTTATAGCTGAGTAAAATTCCATTCTGTATATATGTCACATTTTCATTATCAGTTCATCAGTATCTGTTGGTTTGATTAGGTTATCTCTTTCTTGATAGGATGACTCATCCTTTTAATGTTTAATTTTTAAAGTTCTTTATTAATTTTAGATATTAATACTCCATTAAATGTAAAGATTTTCTCTTACTATATAAGCTGTTTCTCTACTCTGTTGACGGCTTCTTTTGCTGTGCAGGTTTTTAATTTCATGAAATCCCATTAATCATTTTTTAGGATTATTTCCTGTTTTTTTTTTCCATTGAGGTCTTGCCCACACCTATATCTTAGAGAGTATGCCTATGTTTTCTCTGCAGTTTCAAATTACAGGTCTTACATTAAAGTCTTTGATTGATTTTGAACCGATTCTTATATAAGGCGAGAACTATGGTCTAGTTTCATTCTTCTACATATGAATACCCAAATGTAGATATCTTTATCTTCTGTATTTTCTTAGTTTTGATGAATAAATTCAGTTTGCTTACATACCAGGCTTCTGAAACTGAGGTGAATGCTTTTCTGTATGTTCCCATAACACACATATCTACATGTATGCATCCTGAAATACTAATTTCGTTGAGTTTTATATTTTTAGTGGTTTATAATAAGGTAAATCAAATTAATAAGATTTGCTCTTATCTCCTTGTTCTCTTTTCTGCCTTCTCTCTACTTTTTTGAAATTCCTCATTGTTGGTATGATTTTAGTTTTACACCTTTAAGATTAATCATTTGCTATTTTAATTGGAGTGGGAAAATTCATAATTAGATAATAGGAAGTTATGGAATTACAGAGTCAATCATAATCATGGGAATTGATAATACTTTTTGTAGCCTCAGTTGATTTATTGTTGATTAAAAAAGGGGGTATTTAATTGGAATAGTTTATTAGTTGTTAGGTGGATCATTATAGGATAGAGTAAAATAAATAATTGTTTAATCATCGTTCATTCATTTATATACTCATTAGCAAATATTTCCTAGCATAGGCACAGCAGGTAGAACAATTAGTCCTATTTGAATTTTCACTCCAGTGGAGTAGAATAGGAGCCTACAGATTGTGGGCTTTGGTTCTACATTGCTAGTAGCCTATTTTGGTATTTAATTTGTTGAGTTATTATCTAATACACAAAATAATTTATTGGTTTTACATAAGCCTTGCTATTATTCATAGTTGAATTACTTTAATCATAATCACCTTGAAAAATAATAGTATTGAAAAAATTGATTTCTCTTTTCTTTTGTAGCAAAAGCCAATGAATTCATTTTCCTTGAGTTAAACAATTCCATTTCACAAAGAGAAGAATTGAAACTGAAAGATATTATGATGGAAATAAGTACAACCAATGGAGAAGTAGAACTCTCTTACCAATTGTCTTGGGTTAAGGCTTTGCCTTTGTTTCAGGATCTCTCTTCAAAAGAAAGTGCTTTTATTCATTATTACTGTGCTTCAGCTTGTTCTTTCCCTGTCACTGCTGATACAGAGATGAAGATGAAATCATTGTCTCAGGTTAGCATTTGATTGATGTAATTGACTGAGGATAGAGAGGTAAAAATAGTTTCATTTAGATTAGGTTGATTTCAGAATGTTTTGTTTTGTAAAAAGGACACAGGTACCAATATAAAGGAACTTGCAGTGCCAAAGATAGAAAGTTTATTCAGTAAATGATAGGATGAGATTGTAACCAGAGGCCATAAAATATCCTTGAGTTATAGAGGTAGAGATGATGGAGTGAAGAAATTAATAATTAATTAGTGGCAGGTAGGCACAATTTTTTCTTAGAAAAGAACCTAGTTCACTATGAAATTTGTGGTTGCTATAAGAAGATGCACTAATGTATTCTAGATGTAATGAGCGAACATTTAAGGAGAAGTTGTTTATGTGCGTAATTTATTATGAAAAGAAAAGTAATATAACTTTGTATTGGAAAAACCTGGCAGGCATCACTTTGATTGAATAAAGTACATATCACCTGCATTAAAGTGTATTGATAGGATGCGTCTCCTTGTATCATGTACTGGGAAGGGTAAATCACTTTTGTTAATACTCTTTCCAATAACCTATACTCTAAATCTGATGATAAGAAAAAGAAGATAGGAACAGGAGAGAAGGCTGATGGTTAAAAAACATTCTGTGCAAGCAAAAGGACCCCTACACTCAAGTAAAATGCTGAATGAGTGTGGTGGCCTGCTTTTTAGCCAGTGGAAACTGAAAGCCAAAAACCCCTTGTCCATGAACTTTGGGTTAGAGACCCAGCCTCAAAAACAGTAAGGTAGAAGAGTGATCGAGAATGATTCCTGATATCACCCTACGAACTCCACATGCACATGCACCAGCAAACATGCATACACACACGCATGAGCCACATGCATATATACATGTGAAAATGGAAAAAAGATAAAGTAGGCAAACACACTTATGAAATAAATATAGTCAGTATTCTTTGAAATCAAGGTTATAAAGGAAAAGGAAAAATTAAAGAATTATAGGATCCTGAAACAGAAGAATATTAGTGGGAAAAAATAGTTGAATCAGATCAAAACCCTTAGTTAATATTATTATACTAGTATACTTATATATGACATTTAGATTAGGAGGATCTGGGCAAAGTTTTCTTATTTTTGCAACATTCTCTAAGTCTAAATTATCTCAAAGCAATAGTAATTAAAATACTGCTTTTTTTTTATAAGCAGTTGATAATATACATGTACTATAACTGTCTTAAACACCTATCGCACACATGTATGTGTTCATATACATAGATATGTATGTGGATACAGTCTTTTATCAAAAAGCACATAGAAAGCCATACTAATGTTGGATGAGGCAGAAAACTTAATGATAGGGTATATATCAATTTATACCTGAATAATGGAATGTCAGTTTATGATATAAATTCATCCCCTTTAATTTTTTCATATTATTTACCACTTATTTTATTTTGAACTGTGAAGTTTAGTGTGTGTGTATGTGTGTCTCTCTCTCTCTGTGTGTGTGTGTGTGTGTGTGTGTGTGTGTGTGTGTATCAGGGGGCACTATGTGTCAATTTGGAGGACCAGGGGTGAATTTGGGAGTTGCTTCTACCTCTGCTTTGCTCTGGGATTTCCCAGGCTCCACCCACCAGTGCGAAACTGCTGCCATTTCCACCTGATTTTTTAAAAATATTTTATCTGTTTATTTAATGTGTGTGTGTGTGTGTGTGTGTGTGTGTGTGTGTGTGTGTGTGTGTGTATGTGTATCAGAGAGCACTGTATGTCCCTGTAGAGGACCAAGGGTAACTTCAGGAATCATCCTAAATTGCTTCTGCCTCCTTCTTACATCACTCTGGGATTTCCCAGACTCTGTTACCAGGGCCAGAAGTGTAGTCTTCTGTTGTTTCTGCCTGGTATTTTCATGTGGGACCTGGATCTGAACTCAAGACCTTCTTTTTGTGAGACAGAGTCTTAATCCTTGACCCATCTCTCAGCCCCTGCCTGGTGTTTTTTTATGTGGGACCTGGGATTTGAACTCAGATCTTTCTGTTTTTGAGGCACAGTCTTAACCCTTGAGCTATCTCTGCAGTCCAAATGTGAAGTTTTAAATACTTTCTTTAAATTATGGAGCTTATATCTGTAAGTAGGACTTCAGGTTAAATTTTAACCATTATATTCTACATGGAATCTTCTTATCAAAAGTATTTTTTATTTTATTGCATATTTATAAGAACTTTAAAATATAGATGAAATCCATTAAATCCATTTCATTTAGTAACATTTTTTTGGTTACAGATCTAGGCTGGGGTTTTCAAAATTAAGGTTTGTTTTATGTGTTTATATAAACTTGTGATTCATGTGTTTATATAAAACTTGTGATTTTCTTTCAGACCTCCAATTCAGATGCAATCAAGCCTACATACACCTTCCTGCAGAAGCAAAGCAGTGGCTGCTACTCACTTTCCATTACTTCAAATCCTGATGAAGAATGGCAGGAAGTCAGGCACACTGGACCTGTTCAGAAGTATGTATTGCATCGCATTGTTTGTAGTTGGTGTGCATGTAGCTTTCATTCATGTTGCTCAAATAGTTTGCCTTGAAATGTTTGAAGTTTTACTTTTATGCTGATGGCTAACAAATTTTTATTATGGATGGAAATAATTTTTTATTATGTGATCCCAAAAATATTACAAAAATAATAGGCACTATTTCATTTAGTTTCATACAGATTTGACAAAAATGGCATCTTAAGTGTCATTTGGTATTGAAAATATTAGAATAAAAATGCATGGTTGAAAGTTACACCTTTCATAACTGAATATATAAAAGGAAAATGAATTTGCTTAATGAAGTGTTAAGTGCTTAGGTGTTTATTGAGGTTATCTTTTGGAGGTTGCTTTGTTGCTGTTTTGTCTTTTAAATGTCTTTTATTGGGGAAAAGCAGAATATTCTGTACATTAGCAATTATTTCTTTATTTTCATGTGATTCTTTGTCTTTTAAAAAGCTGAAAAGCACAGGACTGTTTCTATGTACCCAATTACATAGAAAATATCAAATTAGCATTAAAAATTTTCAGTTTCTTATTTCAGTAAGAAATTAATCAACGTGGATGACTCTTAGTTTCATTATTTTTTTCTTGTGCACATTATAACTGTAGTAATCTGCTACATTTGCTGTGAAGTACTGTCCTTATTGTTCCAAGATGATAACTTGAAATGCACTTCAGTTCTTTCTAAACTTCAATGAAGGGTGCCGGAAGATTTGTTGATTTGTGTCCTATCAAATTTTACTTTGTAATTACTGCCTTATGAGAAACATGCCTTAAAACACCTTGTTATTTCTTTATTGCCTATCTGCTAGCCACCAGAAAACACAATTTTTGGGTGCTGGTCTTTGTATATATATATATGTGTGTGTGTGTGTGTGTGTGTGTGTGTGTGTGTGTGTGTGTGTGTGTGCGTGCGCATATCAGAGTATACTGTGTGTGTCTGTGGAGGCCCAAGGGTGACTTCAGGAATCATTGGGGATTGTTTCTATCTCCTTTTAGTCCTCACAGTGGAATTTCCCAGGCTCTGCCTTCCTGGGCAGGAAGTGCAGGCTGCCACCTGGCAGAAATGACCTCAGGGCCTTCTGTTTCAAGGCAGAGTATTAACCCCTGAGCTATCTCTCCAGCCTGGGTCTCTTTGAATGCAAAGAAATTGGTTTTAGATTCGAATTTAGAATTGGTAGTTTGAGCATTAGGAATTTGTATGCTTTATTACAACAGATGCTGACAGTTAAAAATTTTACAAGAAGGGAGATCCAGGGAAGGGTGGAGGGAGGGAGGGGACAGGGGTTTCTATTACGTTTGTATGAGCAGAAAAAAAATTTTTTTTTACAAGTGTGAGATAGCATCAGTGGTATTGTAACTGGTTGTGAGATAAGACCTTTTGACTAGACAAATATTGAAACTAAATCAGTAGTGTATTAAGACCAGCCCATGGCATCATGTTACTGGAAAGGGAAAGTGTTGCAGTCTGCCTGCATGGTTGCTGATAAATGACCATCACACAGCTTAAGGGAACAAGGAGTTTACTTTCTTACGACAGTCCAGTTACAGTTCTTAGTCCAGCTTGACGGGAGAGCACGCACCAACACCAGGGCCGAGGGAACTGGCCACCATAACGGCTGAGAGATGGACAATCCTTACTTGCCAGACCAGCATGTCTGGCCAAGTATACAGAAGGATGCCAACTCTCTCAACCAGCTCTCTGTGATTTATCCAGGGCCTAATCCCACCCACCATGGGCTGGGTCTTCCCCAGCAGCCAGACAATCTCCTTCAGGTTTGCTCTGGGCTTAACTCAACCATCAACTCTCTACAACTGTGCCCAGAGCTCAAACCCTCAAGAGTCAAGTTGACACCTGTGCTTAACTATGACAGAAAGCATACTGAAAGAGGGCACCATTAGTAAGTTTAGGATGATGTAGGAAAATGTAATTGACTATATCTTAACAAATGATTCTACCCTACAGATTTCAGTTATAGAACATTACTGCCTAGCTTTGTCTTATATAAGTAATATTTTAGATGCTAGAATTTCCCATGCCATTATATTTTAACCTTCTTTTTACTTTCTCAAGGTTGATTGTATATCCTCCACCCCCTACTAAGGGGGGACTAGGAGTAACTAATGAAGATTTGGAATGTTTAGAAGAAGGAGAATTTCTTAATGATGTAATCATTGATTTTTACCTTAAGTAAGTATAATGATAGTGAGTTCATTTATTTGATAGGTTTTACTATGAAGAATAAGGTAAGTGTTATTGTCTTCTTCATCTTCCTTCTTCCTTCTCCTCTTTTCTTCTTCCTGTATTGAAGATTGAACCTAGGGCCTTGTGCACACCAAACAAGCACTCTACTGTTGAATATGTATCTTCAGACTTTAAATAAAGCATCTTTAAAAGATTGTGAATGTGTGTGTGGGGGTTTGTATGCTTATCTGGATGTGTGTGGTATGTGCTTCTCTGTTCACAAGTTTATGGTGTAACTTGCCTCTGTGTTTAGGGAGACATATGCTTGTCTATTTGTGTGTTTGTGTGTGGTGTATGCTTCTCTGTACACATGTGTACACTTGTGTACATATGTGCTCACTTGTGTGTGTGTGCACAGAGACCAAAGGAGGGCATTAGCGGTGTCATCTTTATCATTTTTTTTATACCTTATTCCTTTGAGAGAATGTCTCTTACTGAACCTTGAGCTTGCAGTCTTTTGACTAGGCACGCTGGTCAGCAAGTGCTGGTTCTCCTGTCTGCCTCCGCACACTGAGGTTTTCACACTGGTGTACCTGGCTTTTTTATGTGGGTGCTGGGGGTGTGATCTTAAGTCCTCATGCTTGCATTAGCAAACCCATTGAACAATCTCACCAGCCCTTGATTTTTTTTTTAACTCTAGTTAAAAATAACCAAGTCACCAAGTAATAAAGTATCTAAATCTCAGATTTGGAGAGTTTTTTTGCCTACCAAGGTTTTACTGAAGTTGACTAAATTGAATTTGATTCTTTTGCTTTCCATAGATCTGACACATTTGGCAAGAGCCAATGCTGGTCTAGTTTCATATGTTGATGGTGTTTTATGTGTGCTTCTTTGCAATGAATTATTTTGATGAAGGAAGCATTTATATAATTACAGAACACATTGGGGAAAAAGCAATTGTTCAGTTATTTACTATATTTTTAAGCATTATAAAAGTTACTTTGCACTGTCATTTAAAAATCCTTATCGTTATTTACATTAAAGTCTTTAGCTTATTGTATCAGGAAAGCAGAATAAATATATGTGAAAACTCTTTTAAAACATTTAACCCTATTTTAAATTTATGTTAGTCATGAATTTATGTGTTTTCGTCATCCGCTAACTACCACATCCCATCCCACCCATTCTCCCCACCAGCTCATTTCCCTCCCTCTCCTTTGTCCCCCTAATGTGTCAGCCCTAGGCCTCCTCTAGGAAGCCTGTACTAGCTCGTGCCTGGGTACTCTGCAGGTGCAGGTGGCCAACCAGTGGGTAAACTGGAGAGACAGATATTCCTTCTCTCCTTTGCCTAGCACCAGTCCCATACAGTCTTTCAGAGTAGTGTCGGGTCTCAAGGGATCTTCCCTGTTCCATGGCAAAGTATTAGTAGGCCAGCTATTGGGAGGTCTAGCGGAAGTAGAGTTGCATTGAGGTCTTGGGTATGACAGCCCTTATGTGAAGGGAGGCTGTCTAACACTACCTCCCTCCATCCTCTGGCTCTTAAATTCTTACCACTCCTTCTTCCACAGGGTTCTCTGAGCCCTGGGATGGGAAGTGGTTTAGATATATGATTAGAGTCAGGCCATCACAGATGCTTTGACCACTTACATCATCTTTTGCACAAGAGTCATCTTGGTTGAGTGCTTCTTTAAAATATGGATATAATGATAGGTGGGTAGATGATAGCTTACTGTGAAGTATTGATGTTAACCCTGTGAGGTTTCTTCCTCCCAGGGCCTATAGTTTCCCTAACTATAGGTGTCTGACTTGGTTTATAGTACCAGAGATGTATTCCATTGTTTCTCCTCTTTTAGGGTCTTCCCCCCAACTTATGTTTCTTTCTAATTTATTATAAGAATTTCCTAGATATAAAAGCTTTTAAAAAACTTTCTGCAAAGCCAAGTCATTGTGGTGTAAGCCTGTGATCCTAGCATTCAGAAGGCTAAGGCAGGGGGATTATGAGTTTAAGGCCATCCTGGCATACAGTGGTATCAGCTAAAAACCTAACCAAACCAAAATAATAATAATAGTAAATACAAAAGTAAGAATGACAAAAAGTCCCTTCAAAAACTTTTGACAATGGAAATTTGTTTTCAACTTTTAGTTTAAACTGAATCTCTAGACTTAAATTTCCAGTAGTTGATTGAAAGATTTAATTATTTCACAGATCACCCTCAAACTAACTGTATTGCATCTTATGTAGCCTATTTCATTTCACTTATAGTGCTCTTTTTATCCCGTCATATAGGCTCAAAGTCTTGCATTTTTGCTTTTATTTTGAGACATTACAGATTGCTAAATCTATAGAAATTCAGCTGGATCTTTTTAATATTTTTCCCATCTTTTTGAACATATGGAAATAGTTACAGCACTGTTTAATACTTACTTTAATGTCTTTTTGCTTAGCTTGTATAAATACTGGGTTGACTTCAATTGATGGGTCTTTTTTCTTTATTATGAGTCATATTTTTAAAGGACTTGCATATTTGATACTTTTTAAATTAAGGGTTGAAAGTTTTTGAGTTTCTGTACATACCCTTCAGTTTGTTCTGGGACACGGTTAAATTACCTGGAAACAGTGTGGTGGTTTGAAGTGCCTTGTTTACAATTTGCTAGATGAGACCAACAAGCTAATATTGAAGAAGGACAGTCCTGAGCATTGTGCCACCGCTTCACAGGTTGGTTAGTAGAAACATACCGTTCTTGATCTGCGCAAATGTTGGGGACCAGCTCCTCTCATTTGGGCAGCTCTTTCCCCAACTCGGTTCTGTCCTCACACACATGTGTGAAGGATGCTGTAACTGTCTGTCTCTCTTTGTACTTCTTCCTTTCTAGTGTTCTGATTTGTGCACTCTGGCTACTTAGCTTTCTGAAAGCAGTTACAAGGTCATTTATAAACTGAGTAAATTATTAAAGAATAACTAAGTTTCTTGATTATTAAGGATATAGTCATTAAGTGAATTATAAGGTTAAATGGTAAAGAAAAATTTTAGTATGAAAGAAATTAGAGTAGCTCAGGTATTTAATTTTTAGACTTATGTATGCCATAGTTTTAAGTTTGTTACTGTGGTTATTTGGTTAATATTTCATTCTATTTGGATTGTGAGTTGTATGGGATCGGTACTACCTTCCAACTCCATTTGTATTCCTGTTGTAAATATGGTGGTAAATGATAGATAATAGGAATTTGATAACTATTTGTGGACAATTCATACTTTAAATGATTTGTGTGAAAAGTGAGGTAACTGAAAAAGAAATGGAAAACCCAGAGAGCTGGAGCTGGAGAGATGACTTAGGGGTTAAAACTCTGTCTCAAAAGCAGAAAAACCTGAGTTCAGACCTCAGATCCCACATAAAAATACCAGGCATAAATGGCAGTGCCTTGTACTTCTGGCTGTAGAAGCTGGAGCCTGAGAAAACCGCTAGCGAACCAAAAAAAGGAGGTAGAAGTAATCCAGGATGATTCCTAAAGTCACTCTTGGGTCTCCACAGGCACAAACAAAACAATTACAAAAAATGTAAGATTGCTTTGAATTTAATTGGATGTAGCAGTAATTTTAAGATCATATGCAGTTATTAGAGAAAGTCAGGTAAAGTCTAAAAAAGTTTACTTTTGTAAATTACTTTACAGGTATCTTCTGTTGGAGAAAGCATCAAATGAACTTGTTGAACGAAGTCACATTTTTAGTAGCTTTTTCTATAAATGCTTGACAAGAAAGGAAAATAATTTAACAGAAGACAATACAGATCTTTCGTAAGTCAATCATGTAATGTAGTTAAATTTTGAGGGAAAAACTGTTATTTTCATGGTGCTATTGGAGTGGCTTCCTTGTAATATTTTTTGGAGCAAGCATGTTAGCTCTGGGTGCTGGTCATGATTCTGTTGTTCCCTGCGCAGGAGGTTGGCTACAGCAGGCTGCATTTGCAATTGCATGATCTGTGAGGGTCCTAGAGGCTGGGGGGCAAGGAACAAGGAAGTCAGACTGCTTCTCCGTGCCCTCTTTGCTGCTGGTAGTGACTCTGTCAGAGATGTATATGTCCTCTGTGGTTCATTGCGCTGCAGACCTGCTAGGCTGCTCACTTCCCCTGAAGGTACTCCTCCTCCTCTTAGGCCCTGCTAGGGGTGTGGCTGTTTCCTCCCCTGCTGCCCGTCCCCCTCCTTTTTTCCCCTTGGCTTTTAGTCTTTTCTCTGTAGTATTTCCCTGTACAATATTGTATATTTGTTATAAATATATCCAACTTTTTTTCCCCTCCTGGTTAATTTATTGCTGATATGCTACTAATTCATTAAATTGACACAGTATAATATGAAAGATAATTTTATTTTGTTTGCATAATTTTGCAGGATTTCTACAAAAGTATTTTTAATTAATATCAATGGATTTAAGTAGGTAAAATTGAAAGCATTACTATTTTTTAGAAGCAGTAATTCAAATAGTTACTATAGTATAATTTTTTTTTTACAAAATTGTTGTATATCCTAGTTTTTTACATGAAGCAGGCTAATAAAAATAGAATGATTAATAAAGGACAAATAGATAGGGAATGACAGACCTGAATGGTACTTGAATATTTATCTTCTACTTTCTAGCCCGACATTTTAAGTGTCTTGAAAACTGCTTGAGGGAACTAGCAAGAGGGCTTAGTGGGTAAAGGTTATTGCTGCGCAAGCCTGTGACCTGAATTTGATTTCTGGAGCCTGTTTAAAGGTGGAAGGAGAGAGCTAACTCCAAAAAGTTATCCTCTGACCTCTACTTGTACATTTCCTTTATCATGATTATTATGATAATAATTAAAAAATTTAAAAATGTGGCTGAGAGGGTTTGTTTCATCAAGTTAAAGCAATGTAATAATAATTAGTTAAGACAAGTAAATTAATAAGTTTTTGAATTTGCTCTGTTTGAGGAAAAGAGTAAAAGTAGGGAGAGTATTAAGTGATTGCATGTCTGCTTGGAAGCAAAATGGTAAATACATTTTTAATTCTGAAATATTCTTTTAAAAATTATTTTTATTTTAGTTTTTGCATGTGTGTGTGTATCACATTGTGTATGCTTCTGGAAACCTAAGGGTAACTTCAGAAATCATCCTGATTGCTTCTACCTCTTTTTCACTTCACTCTGGGATTTCCCAGATTGTGCCTTCCAGAGCCAGAAGTGCAGGCTGCTGCCATTTCTGCCATTCCACATTTTTATGTGGAATCTGGGATCTGAACTCAGGTCCTTCTGCTTTTGAGGCATAGTCTTAACTCCTGAGTCATCTCTACAGCCCCTGAAATATTTTTGTAAGATAAATGTCATCCCCTTTATTAATTGATGATAAAATTGATTATAAAAAGTTATGTAGAGTTGCATATAGTTTTCCAGTTTTAAGGTTCAGTTCTTTCTATTATTTACAGTGTCTATATATATTATAAATCATATATATAGTATAAATATATAAATCATATGCAATATAAATATAGTATACAAATCATATATAACAAATATATAATCATATATAATATAAATATATAAATCATATATAATACACATATATTATATAAATCATATATAATTTGTGAGGATAATAGAATGGTATACATTGGACAATTAATGCATGTTAAGGCTATCTTATACAAGCTAGGGTGCATTCATGCTCAGCTTTATTTCAAATGTCTTTATTGGTTTGAGACAAGACCTTCTAGGATCACTTGAAAAAAAATTCAAATTGAAAATACTCTTGATAATCAGGATCAAGAGATGGCATATAGATGGGAAAGGTTAGATAAATTTGTTACAATTTTTGATGTCCTTACTGTTCTACTTCATATTCACAGAAATTGATGATTGAGATCTTACAAACAATCCCATATTTTAGATTACTCAATGGTGATAAATTTGGTATACTCACAAAGTAAGGAGGTGAAAGTAGACAGATTCCACAGTAATACTAGATTTTAAAAATACTTATTAGAGAAGAAAGAAGGAAGGAAAAAAGGAAGGAAGGAAAGAAGGAAAGAAAGATACTGATGTAGGTATGCCATGGTACACAGGGAGAAGTCATGGATAATTTTTGGAAGTTTTTTTCCTTTCACCATGTTGGCTCTTGAGATTGAATCCAGATTGCCAGGTGTGCAAGCAGGAACCTTATCTGCTGAACTGTCTTGCTGATCCTTAAATTATTTTTTATCATTTAGTTTTCCTGAGCATACATGGTAGTGAGTGTGTGTGTGTGTGTGTGTGTGTGTGTGTGTGTGTGTGTATGTATGCGTGAGTGATGTACACATGTGGAGATGAAAAGACGGCTTGTATGAGCTGATTCCACCATATAGGTTCTGGGAATTGAGCTCAGGTTTTTAATCTTTGGGGGACTAGTTCTTTTAGCCCACTGATTAACCCCCCTCCCATTTTTCTGGTCATTTTAAAAAATTCTTTTCTCATGTGTACATGATCTCATGCCTAAAAGTCAAAACAGAAGGTTGCATGTGGTAGACTGTAGGCTAGAAAGGGTAAGATAATACACACAGAAATACACATATTTACCATGTGTATCTGGGGATCAAAATCAGGTCATTAAGCTTAGCAACAAGCATCTTTACCCTCCAAGCCATCTCACAGGCTCCTTGAAAAGAAGCTGCACAAGAGCCACATACTTTAGTGTAAGTTCATGACAAAAGGCCCAAACTACTACTGTTAGGACATTGCAGAATGAATGCTATACACACTCATTGGTTTATGAGATCATGCAGGATTAGACTTCTTTCTATCCCTCTTTACCCCTTTCTCAACATTGTCACATTCAATCAGCCTACCTCATTTCAGTTTTCAAATATGTTCGCTTTTTTTTTTTATTTCCTCCCTAAAATTTCTCTGGCAATTCTGTTTTACAACAGTATAATCACGTTATTCATTTGCTTGTTATTTTTTTGTTTCTTATCTTAAGCTTTCTGTGAGATCCTGGACTTTATTCTCTCTTATTTCCATGCTTTATCCAATGCCTTACTCTTTGTTGAGAACATAGTAGGAACTCAAGACAGAAGATATGAATGCCTGTCACTAAGTACAGAGAGCTATTAGATATTTAATTAAGGATTTTCTGTACATTTAAAAACTGAGGAAAAGAAACTTTGTGTGACCTTACTCTTTTCTATCTTCCTTGTTATCGTATGTTTAATGTATTCCCAAGTAAAGTTAGCGTAATTATGAAGTTTACTAAACACTAACATAACAAGAAAACTAGGTGACTATTCGCGGCATCCTCAAGTAGAAAACAAATTAATAGTCTGTATACTAGTAGAAAGTATTTTTTTAATGATCTTTATACTTACTGGATTCTTCTAAAGTGAGAGAATTCAATAAATATGTGACTCCAGATTATTTTTTATGTAATAATCATTCATATAGTATCTAATCCATATCATCTTTTTCAATTCAGTCTCTTCTTATAATATTTCCTTCATATGATTGGATAATTGTTCACATGAACAAAGGTGAAAATATCTTTTTTTTTTCAGTTGCAGTGATAAAATACTCTGTCCAGAGCACTTAAGGAAGAAAGGGTTTATTTTGGTTTATAGTTGCTGAGGGATAGAGTCCATCATGACTGGGAAGGCATGGTAGCAGGAACATGGCAGTGCATCACATTGCATTGACAGGCAGGGAATAGAGAAGAGCACGAAATAGGCTGGGCTATGAAGCGTCTGGGCCATGCCCACTGACATACTTCCTTCTGCAAGGATCCATGGTCTTCCCAAACAGTGTCACCTGCCAGGACCAGGTGTTCAAACACAGGAGCCTTTGTGGGACATTTCATATTCAAACCACTACACTGTTTACTCCACGTGCAAATGGATAGGAATTTAAGTTTGTTTTCTTCCCTGTGTAAGGACTTCTAAGACCTTGAGCCAGAATTCAGATGCCATTTCCTTATGCAATTATTAAGGGCCCATTTTCTTTTAAAACTCTTTTTGACATCCAGAATTGGCTTGCTATAAATTGAAAGGTCAAAGTAAATAAAAGTAAAACAAAACTATTATTAGTGTGTTCAAGATAGCTGTTCAAGATGCTGAAGCATAATTCATGTTCTTTATGACACATTTTAGTTTTCTGTTTCCATTAGATAATTAATTTAGGGACTTATATATTATTTTCATTATTTGTTCTTAGGATACTAATAAGTATTTGTTGAAGAACTAAAAGGAAAGTGGAAAGTGTTGAGTATTGTTGCTTGTCCGTTCATTTGCTTATATATGGCATGAAAGGAGATGAGTTTCATGTTTTGAAATGGAGCCTAGAAAGTCTTGTTTCTTCCCCTTCATTGCAGACAGAACATCTGGACAATTCTGTTAAGATTTAATGATATATTTTACATTATTCCCAAGCAGAGCTAACAAGAAATAATAGGTTTAGATGTGTTTGTGTTCAGTTGCTGAGATATTTTGGAGTTTAATAAATTGCTGCCTTCATTTTTCATTTCAGTATTGTTTATAGTGATCATTTTTAAGAACAATTGGATATGTTTATAGTATGCTAACTTACACATCTTGAACAGGTGATTTTCTGTATAAAAGTGGCTCTTACTTTGTGTGCCATGAGTGTAAATTTTTGTATAGCTCACATTATGTGTTATTCATATTCTCAGAATGGCCCAGAGAAGACATAAAAGAGTAAGAACATGGACTCGTCACATAAACATTTTTAATAAAGATTACATCTTTGTACCTGTAAATGAGTCGTGAGTATTTTTGATTATTTGAAAACAAATTGGAGTTTAAAAAAAACAATTCATGGTGTTTTAGACTAAAATGTATGGGTACATAAACTGCAAGTATTATTTCTATTTTTTTCTGTGTAAGCAACTACAATAATGAGTTATTTACTTTGGGTTTTGGATTGCATAATACTGTGTCACAGATATAGTAGAAAAAAATGACAAATTGCTTCAGTATTGTAATAACTGAGGCATTGTGTTTTTTGACTAAAAAGATTTTGTAATCAAAACAAAAGTGAAAAAAGCTCTTGAGATACTAATACAAAAAAGGTGATGGTATGTGATGGATCAGAAACCACAAACCATATACCAGAGACAAAAAACTAATCTGATAGAGTAAACAGACAAACTAGACAAATGCCAGTCATCCTAAGGAAACTGGTAAGTGCAAGCAGACAAACTAGTCAAACCATAAAATTCCATTTCCGCCCCTCCCCAGTACCTTAACCCTTAAATTCCTATATTCCCAGCCTCAAGCCAACAGTGATGTTCATCCAGAGGGAAAATTTCTGCTCCCTTGCTGAAGCTAAATAAATATCAGTCTTTCTGGGTATAGCCTGGGTTTGTGCTTCTCTTTTTTCTCATTTTTTTCTAACACCATGAATCTATTTATAAATGTAGATCCTGAGGAGAAAACACCGGATGAAGGGAGATAGAGTTTAAATTACTCAGATTTTGCTGAGATGTATTACTCATGGGTTGGTATTTATGCCTAAATGTTTAAAGTGTGTGTTCCATCTTCTATTAGATACTACAGTGGAAGCATTCAGAATTAATAGGAAGTTTGTCATAACTACTCTGACATGTAGTTCTAGAAAACATTACGTATTGTTAAGATTACCATTCTTTTTCAATAGGTCTCACTGGTATCTTGCAGTCATTTGTTTTCCATGGTTAGAAGAAGCTGTGTATGAAGATATCCCAGAGGATGTACCCCAACAGTTCCAGCAATCTCAACTCGACAAGAAAACAATAGGTGACATTGCCAAATAGTGTTGAAAATAGTAATCACAGTAACAGCTGATTAAAGGAAACAATGTGAAGTTAATAGTCTGCTTGTTTATTAAACATTTTAGAAGGAATACCAAGTATTTAAAATTTTCATGATGCCCAGTCATATGTATACAAAATGTAATTCTAAAAGTATATTGTTAATACCAATTTTCTTTTATATTTTTAAAGAATAGCCTTACTCACATGAAGAATTCATGGCATAGTTTAAAATCTTAGATTTTTTTCTTAATATAATGTAATGTATTTGTACACTAGTAATTCAGAGGCAGCATAGACTTATTCATAGTTCTTCCATGAATTTTCTTGTAATACCCTATTTTAGTTGAGTAAGAAAATAAGCTTTTTTTGATAAAATCAAAACTTTCAAAGCATAGCATTTCAAAGCTATAGACGAAATAATAAGTAGAAGTGATAGTATATATATGTATATATAGTATATAACCTTTCTGCTAATATTGTCCAAAATCTGGAGGGGGGTGGTTAATAGAAGAAAAGCCGAGGCAGCACCTGATACTTTTCCATTTTCTCAGCATTTGAACTTTGAAGATGTATGTATGCAAAACTCTATTTCAGAGTTAGAAGCACCACCCTCTACTAACCACCCTCTACATTAAGATAGGAGACATTTTGATTGATCAGCTGTCTTTCAAGATTGTGTCTTTGTAGGAAATTGGTCCAGCTACTTTTTGTTTCAGGTTTTGTCCTTGGGGATTCTATATTATCTGGTAACAGCCAAACATCCATAATATTTTTGACCATTAAAAAACTTGTTTTTTCTTTCATTACTACCATGAGCACAAGTTAAAGTATCCCATATATAAATTATGTGTATTAGCATTCAATAAAGACTCATAGTGGGTTATTTCTTCTTAGATAATGATCTGCCTACCCCATCAACACTGTCCTTGAATGCAGAAGATTCCCAAGTAAGTGCATTCTGTTCAGATGTGAGAAAGAAAAACTCAGAAATACAATAATGTTAAGTATAAAACAGATTTTGACTAAGTGGCCTGGGGTGTGGATTAGCTCATGATTAAATTGTAATTCTTTTGGTTCTTTGACGATTTTCAGGAAAGAGATCATGGACCCTCATTCTTGATCTGTTCCTTCTCTTAGAGACTCATTTTGTACATTTGAAAAATAATTTATGTTCTTTCTGAAACTTATGAACAAACCATAGTCAGAAAAATCCAAATTCTTCATCCCTTTCCTTTTACTGCAGATTAACATTCATTCACAGGGAAGAACATCTCCAGAGGCTTCAGCAATTGGGCTAGAGAGTATGTGTAGTGATAAGTTAAATTATCTTGATCATCTTTAAGATGCTAAGTGAATAAAAGTAAAGTTCCATATTGTTCTGTAAGTCAGTTTAAAGCATAACTGCCTGAGGTTAATTTGGAAAATATGTGAACTACTGTTTTTTTGCCAGTATGAAAAAAAAAAATCAATGAAAATAAAGTTACCTTGTTTCATTTTGAAGTGAACTCTTAAAAAAGTTCATATTTGAAAATTTGATTTCAAGTATTTGAAACATTTTGGTACACGATAAGTGCATATTAATGTATTTAAGCAATTAATTGCAAAGTCTAAAAATTCATGTTGTTTTAGAGTACCGAAATGAGTGCATCAGTACCAAAGAAAATGTGTAAAAGGTAAATACATGCTCTTTTTTTAAAATACACATTAAAAAAAAATGTTTGCATGTGTGTATGTCTGTGTGTATCAGAGGGTACTGTGTGTGCCTATGGAGGCCCAAGAGTGACTTCGAGCATCACTCTGGATTGCTTCTACCTCCTATTTGCTTTGCTCTGGAGTTTCTTAAGCTCTGCCTTCCAGGACCACAAGTATAGGCCGCCATCATTTCTGGCTGGCATTTTTTATGTGTAATTTGGTATCCGAACTCAGGACTTTATGCTCGTGAAGCAGACACTTAACCCCTGAGCCATCTCTCTGACCTCAAATACATGCTGTCTTTTTATGCGTATGTTTAGGTATGTATCTTTGTATAAGTCTCTGCATTTTGATAGCTTCCTTTGTTTTCCATAGGCCGTGTATTCTCATACTGGACTCCTTGAAAGCTGCTTCTGTACAAAACACAGTTCAGAACTTGAGAGAGTAAGTAGTGACGGTTTTGTCGTTCAGTCTGTTCTCTAAAGTCTCAGCAGTTTTGAACAAGCCTGAGGTAGAGTGGAGGTGACAGCACACAACTGTAGTCCAACACCCAGAGAGGTGAAGCAGCATGGCAGGGAGGAGGATGGCGAGTTCAAGGCCAGCTCAGCCTGTGTTGTGAGTTTGTACATTGATAATGAGATCCTGTCTCCAGCACAAAAGATAGACTGAAATGCCATATTAGGAGTTACATTTTACTTATGTTTAATATATTTAAATGAAGTCTGAAATCTAATTAGTAATAAATATCTCCTATTAAGTATTTAGATGTTTTTAAGGATTACATCAAAGGTAAGTTAAAATTTTGTATTATAATTAAACAAAACCACAATTTTATGAAGGAGCATCTCAAATAATAGTGATTATCAGAAGTACCACTTGAGAAAAATAACTCTTAAATTCATATCATTGTTTATGTGAGTTTGTATTTGACAGATTTGCAGAAGTTGATTTTGTAATTTATTATAGAGACTAGAAATACCAACAATGAAACTTTAAAGCCATTTGTTAGATTACTTTAGACTATAAATAACTTCATGTAATTGAGCTATGAAAGTTAAGTTATTGAAAAAGCAACCATTATTTGAAATAGACATTACTTTCTTAAAAGTGATACTTGTGAAAGCTCACAAAATTCAGTTTGCATAATTAAAGTTCAGTCTTCGGGAGTTTAACTGAGCACCCCACAGGCAGGACATGTGTTCTTCCTTGTCAAAGTGCTGCGTGCAGCTAGAAAGCTCTACTCAAGCCCTCTGTTGGTGATTTCAGGTATTTAGAGGTGGAATGGGAAGTGAAGCGAAAAACTCACCGTGAATTCAGCAAAACCAACATGGTAGACCTCTGCCCTAAAGTTCCAAAGCAGGATAACAGTAGTGATTGTGGAGTGTATTTACTGCAGTATGTGGAAAGCTTCTTCAAGGTATGTGAAGTTAGAAATACTTTATTCACAATCAATATTCAGTTAAAAATTCCTGTGCAGAATATTTTAAAAAGTTGAGAAAAAAACAGGAAAGAAATAGAACCCACAAATGACTTAGATGTGAAAATTATATAAGAAGTTCAAAATGTTATGATGTTAGATAAAATAGAATAATCAATAACCTAAATAGGTGAAGACATGAAATTAAAAAAAATCAAATGAACATTGTAGTGTTGACAACATATGATGACCTATATATTAACAACTTACTTGGAGCCAAATGTGGTGTAATCCATGTAATCCATACCATTTGGGGGATCAGGAAGCATAGATAAACCCTGACTTTAAAAAAATCTTATTTAGTGGGTTATGGGATGAAAAGTCTTCTGACACTGCAATATCATGCTGCCATCTACAAAAGTGCTGGGCCACATTCATACTCTCCTGGGATGTTTGCAGCTACAAGTTGGACACTCGTGGTAGTGCAATAGGTACAGCAGAAGATAGAACTAATAAACTTAAAGAACAGTAAGTTTGCAAGAGAAAAAGAAGGGAAAAAAGGAAACAAAATCTAAAAGACAAGTGTGAAAAAACAGAAGATTCACTTTCATATAAGTGTAGTTTCAGAACAGCATTGTAATTCTCTTGAAATAGAATACTTCCAAGAGGAACCAAGCAAAGGCATTAAGTAAAAACCCTCTCCTAAAACAAAGTTACGTTCTTACAGTGCTTCCTTTCTGATGGCCGAGTAAATTCCATTGTGTATATGTACCACATCCATTCCTCTGATCACACTTAAGCACTTCAGATTCTAAATGCCAAAGTAATCGTATTCTTTTCTTTTTTTAACTCTTTATTATTATTTTTCTACTTTTACAAGCATATTGAATATTCCAGCTTCTCTCCCTCCTCTTTCCTCCTATTCCTCTCTTCCCTTCATCATTCCCTCTCACATCCTCCCACCATTCCATCTGTCTGTATGCTTCTATGGACCTCAGGGTTCACTCTGGCTTGTCTACTCCTTTAGGGGTTCAAGCCTCCAGAGTGTAATAAGTTACCTCTCTTCAGGTCACTCTACTGATAACGTGCATTTCCCTTCACTCATCCAGCTTTAGACCCAAGGTTTCACCAAGAATTCCCCTTCTATGGATATAACAACAGCTGTCTAGAGAGCAGTTCGATGTACTGTCTTCCTACCTATAGGTTTATTGGCTGTCTTCCCTATTGATCTATTTCCTTCCCTTTTTTAAGGTTCTTGTTCTAGTTTTCAGTAATAGGGATATGTACATTCTGACAAGTGGGTCTTGAGTCCAATCAGAAAGCTGCTGTTGTCCCCTTGATATTCATGCCACTATCCCACTGGTAGTCTTTACTTAAATTAATTACTTCAATTAAAATTTGTTCATTGTTTTGCATATATGCAATGTTTTAATA
The DNA here is from genome assembly GCA_023101885.1 of Typhlomys cinereus. Taxonomy (NCBI): domain Eukaryota; kingdom Metazoa; phylum Chordata; class Mammalia; order Rodentia; family Platacanthomyidae; genus Typhlomys; species Typhlomys cinereus. The sequence goes on from JALPQD010000226.1 coordinate 3,612,561, forward strand.
AAATTATAAAAATAAAAAAATTAGTTCAGTCATTAGCAATTAATTTCATTTATGAAGATGTATTTTTGTCCAAAGTCTGTTTAGATAATACTTTAAAGGAACTTTCAAAGCTTGTGGTTGATATTATGCAGTTCTTGGTGTCTTTAATATAGGGAGGAATGATACTATATAGTAAAAGATGCTACACATTTTAGGATCCATTACATATTTGTTATGTTGTTCTAATGTCCTTCCCTTTTATCTCACATTAAAAATTTTTTCATAGACCAACATTTCTGGTCCTCTAATAAATATTCTTTCCAAATAAATATGATTGGGGGTTTAGAGTATTCAGTGGTCCTTTATTATTGACATATTCTAATTCCGTTGCATATTTTTTTATTTTCTTTTTATATATGTGTATGTAGTATGTGTGTATGAACATGTGTGCGCTTGCAGGTGGATGGGTGTGTGCACAAAAGTGCACTTGAGTGTGTGTGACTGTGGAGGCCAAAGGGTGATTACAAAAACCATCCTCGATTTCTCTTACACCAAATTGTTGTGAGCCTGAATCTTAAACCTAGAGCACATACTAGGGCTAGTCTGACTAGTCAACTGGCTTTGAGAATTCCCAGGCTCTACCTTCCAGGGTTAGAATTACAGGTGGTTTGCTACATCAGACCACCATTTTTACATGGGATCAAAGTATCTAGACTCAGGTCCTTTCGTTTTCAAAGAAAAGGCTTTAGCTACTTTCTAGCCTTCTGTTATATAATTCTGTGTTTATATTGCCTTAGTCAATAGAGCATGTATTGAAACAGATGGAGCATCATATAAAATTCTTAGAAGAAAGCTCAAGAATTTAAACTTGCATCTTGCAAATTTGTGTAATGACGTAACATTGCCAAGGTAAAAAGATAGACTTGAGGAAATTCATGCCAAACCAGTAGATATTTGTAGCCAAACCCAAACCATACAATATTAATTCAAATAAAACTGCTAGATAGTGTTCTAGCATTTCACTGTTAGGCACTGGCTCCAAGAAACTTAGATGTCCATTTGCTGTTCTAGTCAGCCCATTCTTTCAGCTTTGTACCTGAACATCTTAATTTTTTCTCCAAGATTCAAGTCTTTATATTTGTTTCTAATAATTTCATCAAATTTATAAACATAATGCAAGCATAGCCTTCTTTCGCAATTAAAAAAATTTAAACACAGGGAGAAAGGCCTTCATAATTGCAAGTTAGAATTCTTCCATTAATTGAGCATAATGGAAAAATATAACTGTTCTTAAAGCTATTTCTTACCTCAAAAAATTGCCCTTGTTTATAGGATTTTCCATTTTTTATCTGAGATTCTTCATCACCAAAGCTTTCATTTCAGTAGTTTAAAATATTGAGGGCTGGGGACTGGAGAGATGGCTCATGGGTTAAGACTCTGCATTGAAAGCAGAAGGTTCTCAGTTCGGATTCCAAGTCCCATGTAAAAATACCAGGCAGAGTCAGTGGTGGTTTGCACATCCTGCTTTGGTGGGCAGAGCCTGGGAAATCCCAGCGTAAAGCAAAAAGGAGAGGTGGCTCCATCCTGCTTTGGTGGGCAGAGCCTGGGAAATCCCAGCGTAAAGCAAAAAGGAGAGGTGGCTCAGGGGTTAAGTCTCTGCCTTGCAGGTAGAAGGTCCTGAGTTCGGATCCTAGACCCCACGTATAGATGCCGGGCGGAAGTGGGGGCGGCCTGCGTTTCTGGTCCTGGTAGGGCGGAGCCTGTGAATCCCGGGGCAGAGTAAACAAGGAGGAGGTGAAGACGGTCCGCGGTGGTTCCCGAATTCGCCCGTGGTTCTACACACATCTACACACACACACACATGCACAATTGAATAAAAAAAAAATTAAAGCAAAAAGGAGGTAGAAGCAATCCAGGATGGTTCCCAGAGTCACTCTTGGGGCCTCCACAGGGACACACATACACATACATACACACACATGCATACATGCAAAAAACAAAATAAAATTTTAAAAATATTGAGGGTTGGCTAGATATTGGGTAAAGTATTTGCTGCCCAAGTCTAATGATCTGAATTTGATCCCTTGAACCCACTGTGGAAGAAGAGAACTGACGTCCTTAACGTTGTTTGACCTCCACCCTCATGCCTGCCTTAATAACCACATGCACATAAATACACACACATACTCATATGCACATGCACACGCACACAGAGGCACACAATACTCAGAAACTCTCTTTAAATTCGTAACAATGATAATAATGTAAATTTAAAAAGTAGTTTAAAAATATTAGCAGGTTGTGGAGAATTGTGTTCTAACCATTGTGCCTTCTGATTTGTGTTCAGTCATTGTTTACCAGTTTTGCTAGTGGAAAGTTGCTTACATATGCATTGTTATGGAACATATGGTATTTAATTTTGATTTTTTTTATCAATTTAATGAAAATATTCTGAAATTGATTGTGGTCATGGTCACACAGTTTTGAGTAACTGAAAACTAATTATATATATTATATATAATTGTATGGTATGAAAGTTTCTGTTCATTTAATGTATTTTTTTAAAGTTAGCAATTTTTTCATTTCCTATAGAAATTAAATTTAAATATTTGAAGTGATGATGCCAAAATTATTGCATTCTTTCTTTTTTTTCTCTTTAGGATCCCATTGTTAACTTTGAACTTCCAATTCATTTGGAGACGTGGTTTCCTCGCCATGTAATAAAGACCAAACGGGAAGATATCCGAGAGCTTATTTTGAAACTTCATTTGCAGCAACAGAAGGGCAGCACTAGCTAGTTAATCTCTACAAGCATGACACATCTTCTCTAAGATTATGGGGAAGCCGATTACCAGCATTCGTGTTAGCTGACAGAGAAGAAAAACTTGAAATAGTTTTATAAGTCATGGAGCACTGCTAACATGAAGAGCTCTTTGAATTGTTGGGCAGGTGGTGAGGGCATGGGGATGACATAGATACTTTTAAGACAGAAATTAAACTTTCGTAAATATTTCATATTTTTCTGAGTAAATATGCTTGGATTATGCAATAGCATATGTAATGTGGGAATGTTTCCGTAAGTAATACAACTCCGTGATCTGCACTTCCACATGACTGGGTGTTGATGGGAGTTGGTTCTCCCTGGTGCCAGCCCCAGTGCTTGTCAGATTTACTGGCAAGTCATATCATATTGTAATTCTAGTCTTTGCAGCTCAAGCATGCAGTATGAATACTGTGTATTTTTTTTTTAAAGAACTTAGTATCAAGGCTTCAGAAAATGCCATTTACGGCATCCCTTCTGTATAGTATATAAAAGAGACATACCACTAGGAAGATAAAATTTCTCCCTTCAAAGTGCAGCTTATTATTCTTTATTGTTAAATGCAGTTACTCTGCTCAAATTTTTTTCTATGTCTTTTGATGTCATATTTGGGGGATCTGAAAACTTAATTGGTTCAAGTAAAACTATTCAAATTTAAACTATAGAAATTATGCAGTTAAACTAAATATTCATTCCTACATTGTCCCAGAATGTATATACATTGCTCCTGTAAATATAAAATATAAAATTGATGTACTTGTAACTTTAACAAAAAAGGCTTCAAAGTTCTATTTATTGTTTAGAACCAAATATGTAATTTTATAGTTTAGTTAATCCACTATTCATCTTCAAAGTCAAATTGCTGTTATTTCTTTGGTATTTTTAAAATTAGTTTTTAAACAGCTATGATCCCCTATGGATTTTAAATTTATGGCACTTAATACTTTATTAAATATTCAGGTGACAGTTCTACTGAATTTATGTGATGGAATTGTGTGTGATTAAACACTAAAGTATCAGAACCCGATCTCAGAAATATTTTGAAGGATACATCATATTGTGTTTTCTCATATAATAATGTATTTAAGAATATTATTTTAATCTTCTCCTTGTCTTAGATTATGTGTGTAACCATATGTAAAGCATTGAGGCAAAGGCAATTTGAGATAAAGTTAAAACATCTGAATATTTGTTTCACAAGTCAGCTGAATTGTGGTTGTCACTGAAGCCTCAGTGTCCCCAGCCTTGGTCAGTCTTTTTGCCATCTTTGTATTGTTCAGGATATTTGTGTTTTAGAGATTTTGTACAGTGTGCTTATTAACTGTGTATTTTACTCTCAGTGTGCGTGCTGGGGATACTTTTTAGATGATTGTTAATTGCTTTTAACCTCTAATTTTGGGAAAGCAAGTGTATAAGACACCTTGTGATTTCTTGACTGTTTTGCTTTTGTATTTTTCAAAGATATCACTGTCCTTTATCATGTTTTGGATATTATTTCAAATTAATTTTCCTAAATTCATGTGGAAATAATGCTTTGAGGATATCAACATTTTGTATTAAACATATTTCAATTCATTAAATTCAGGTGTAATTTTTTTTCTCTTAAGAAATGTGAACCATCGTTAGAAATACAGTTCTTTTTTAGAAGTAGTTGTGTGGGATTCCTTCAATGTTTTATTTGAGGGGAGAGAGAGAGGAGAGAGAAGGGAGAGAGAGAGAGACAGAGAGAGGGAGAGAGAAAGGGAGGGAGGAGAGAAAGAGGGAGAGAGGAAGACAGAAAGAGAGAGGGAGAGAAGGAGGGAGAGACGGAGAGGGAGGAGAGAGACACTCTACATACATGCCATTGTGTAATGGCGAGGGTCAGAGAACAGCTTTCAGAAGTCAGTTCTCCACCTTTGGGCTTGTGGAGATGGACTCAGGTCTCCAGGCTTGTGAGCTATCTCGATGGCCCTGAAAGTGTATTTCTAATTGTATAATATCCTGTGCATACCATGTAGTTGGTGTTGATTTACTTTTCCTTTCCATTCAAGTTAGTATATGTTGTTAATCTGACTTTCATTTTGATTCAGGGAAATTATTTTTAGTTTAGGTCAAGCATCCTAATTGTGTAAGAAAATTGCTATAAAAATTCATAATCCAAAGTGTTCACAAAGTCTGAAATATTTTGAGCACCAGCATAACTTCACAAATGGAAAATTCGCTGCCTAACTTCATGTGACAGGTAACACAGGCACACTGAAAATATCATACCTCAAGCATGATAAGGTATATGTGGAAAAAAATGATTTTTATGGTTAGACTTGGACTCAGTCCCAAGATATATATTTGCAGTATCTTTAACAAAGACTTGAAACACTTCTTCCAAGCATTCCAGGTATGTGACAAATGAACTGAAATCTATTTGCTATTATTTTGCTGAACACAAATATTACTTTCCGAGTCACAAGTGTATGAATAATTTTAGTGTATTTTTTTGGTAAGGATAGATCTTTGGGCAAGGAACATGATGAAACTCAGCTTTAAGGGTATGTATGGGTAAAGGGTCATGCATGGGGAGAGGTGTAGAGAGATATAGAGCAGCTTGGTAGTGACCAAACAAAGTATTTGTGGAGAAGAGGTGCTCAAGCCGCCAGGTTTGTGCACAAGTGCATTTGCCATTTAAGCCATTTTGCTGACCCCAAAAGTTTATCTCTCAGCATTCACTTTTTAATTTTATTTTTGTTAGAAGAGAAAACAGCAAAAGGACCTAAGTCTGGATCCCAGATTCCACGTAAAAAAAAGCCAGGCTTTTTTGTAGCTTGAACTTCTGGCCCTGATGGGCACAGCCTGGGAAATCCCAGAGTAAAGCAAAAAAGAGGTAGAAGCAATCCACGATGATTCCTCAAGTTATCCTTGGACCTCCACAGGGACACACAATGCCTTCTGACACACACCACACATACAACAAATGAATAAAGTTTTATACTTCCCTAGTTATTGTTATTGCAGTATATTTAGACATTTTTAACCTGTGTGCTGTGAGATCTTTAAATATTGGAAACATTTTTCATTTTCTTCATATTAATAGCAAAGCTTTCAATAAATTATCAACTGTCTTGCACATAGGTATGGATTAAGCAATCTGTAACTTACTGTCAAAGTACATGTTTCTCATATGGGTTTGGGAACATTTATTGATATGTAATAAGATTCACAGACCATAAATATTTTGTAATATCTCCTGAAAATAATTTCCTTAAGTGAAAATAAATATTTTTTCTGAGTAATTGAACATTAGGGAGTGAATGTATTTTGTATATAGTAAAAATGAAAAAGTTCTTTCTAAGACCTTAAAAGTATTCTAGAATTTATCATGATTAAACTTTTAATGTTTGTTTTCAATGCATTTACCTAACATCTCTATGAATTTTCTTTATGAACAGTATCTTTTTCTACCACATTGATCATAACCAGAAACCTCTTCTTTTTTTCTCACATTTTATTTTTTTCCTAATCATACAAGCTCAATAGGTACTCTTGTCCTCTCCCTCTCCCCCTCCCCTCCCCTCCCCTTCCCTCTCCTCCCCTTCCCTCTCCTCCCCTCCCCTCCCCTCCTGTTCCTTCCCCTCCCCTCCCCAGTCTTCCCCCATTGCACTCTCCCACATTCCCATCATACTTTCACCCTCTTCCTCCTTCTTTTCCCCTTTCCCAGTGTCTGCTCCTCCCTCCCATCCCCTGGAACATCCCTTTATGTGAACTCCAAACCTCCCTCTGAATGCTCCACCCTAGTGAGGGTTCAGGACTCAGTGGCATAGCCCGAAGCCCCTTTTTGGGCTTCCCCTTAGTATGGGAACTCTATTATGACTGTTAATCCCTTGCCTCTAAGGATGCTACTGCTTGGAGTCTTCTCCCCTGTGATCCATGCTAGGCTTTGGGGGGTCGTTGACATGTCAGCCATTGTGCAGGTCAGGCCAAGTCCAATCCTGGCTGCTGCAGCCCTAATTTTAGGCTCTAGAGACCTCTTCTTAATCACTTATAACTACCACCACTTCTAACCACTGTAATGCCACCAGACTAGTCAGAAACCAGCTAAAACATTACCTTAAATAGCATTTGAAAAATGTGATTCTTGTACTTTTTCTAGTTAGGATCCTATGTCATGAACTTCCCAGTCACCACCTAACTGCTCTCAATATTAGGTAAGTTTCAGTTAGTTGCTAGCCTTTGGCCAAGAAGCTTCCTTTTGCAATGGAAGACATTTATTACAGACAATGACAACTGGCCAAAGTAGAGATAATAATTGACTGTGGACTGCTTGGCAGAAGAGGGGGTGGCAAGAATAAAAAAGCTAGAGGATGAGGAGGGGGCTGCCAGTCAAGGCTGCTGCACCTACCCCAAAACTCAGGGCACATTTCAGAAGAGAGGATGGTAAGATTGTAAAAGCCTGAAGTGGGACAGTGGTGGACCAGACATTATCTCCTGGACATGACAGGGGTGTGGTAAACATAATTTCATGGCAGATATGTATACTTTTGCAGGAATTGCAAAATAGGAAGTGTCCTATCAATATTTCGCATGAAAAGAGAAAGATCTCAAGAAGTTCCACACCATAGATGGTTGAAGAAAAATGCTGATAGGGACAAAAAGGAAGATGTTTTCCTCAATGGTATACACACTGATCTGTGATATTTGCTGGAGCATAAATCATTTTAGGTATATGTCATCCAAGACAAACTAGAAGAAACACAGTGGGCCACACGTGAAAAAATTTGAAAATAAGGCAGAGTTTGGCAGGGAAGCTAAAGGGTTGTAAGGGGAGAAGGAGGGGAGATGGGATTTTGGACTAAGGGGTTTACAAAAAAAGAAACTCAAAGAATAAATTACAGATCAATGTGAAAAAAGAACACTGCAGTTAAAAGTTTCAAATTAAGTTAGGACCCCCCCCCCGGGTTTGAATAGAAGAGAATTCCAAAGCTTGCAGGTTCCTTAGGCATTATGGATACGTGTAGTACAACAGTTCTCAAAGAATTGCACTTAACAATGACCCCAAGCAGAGGTTATCAGGCCTAATTTCTTGGATGAGTAAATCAGATCAAAGAGTTTATATGCTGTACAAGAATCCAACAGTAAGTGGAAAAAGTCAGGATTTGAATTTATCTTTTTCTTGAAGAACAGAAATGCTTCCAGAAATGCTCTGATAATGAGAAGTTTTCAGCTTTTTAGGGCAGGCCAACAGTACTTTCTCACTGTATCTGTTATGTAAGTGTTCTGTGATTATACTTGTCAATAAGGCATGTTAAGTGTGTGTGTGTGTGTGTGTGTGTGTGTGTGTGTGTGTGTGTGCACACGCATGCGCACATGTGTCTGTGTCTATCAGAGGGGATAGTGTGTGCCTGTGGAGGACCAAGGGTGACTTCAGGAATCGTCCTGGATTGATTTACCTCCTTTTTGCTTTGTTCTGGGATTTTCCAGACTCTGCCATCCAGGGCTGGAAGTGTAGACCGTCACCATATCCACCTGGCTTTTTTTTTTTTTTTTTTTTTTTTTTGTGGAATCTGCAGTCCGAACTAGGTCCTTCTACTTTTGAGGCTGAATCTTAACCCCCGAGTCATCTCTCCAGCCCCACAATCCTACATTTTCCAAGTCACAAAAGAATGAATATGATACAATTAGTTGAGGGTTCTCAAGAAAAATGTGCTTTATAGATCGTTGCAAATCCTTTTTTTTTTCTTGAAAATTTCCCCAGGAATACATAAAATAACATGTAAATTAATCATAAATCTTAGTTTCTACAGGGGTGTAGACTAAGTTGCTATTTAGTTATTTGATTTAAAAAACTTTACTAGTACATAATTTTATACATTCCATTATGATATAGGAAATGCTTTCTTGGAGAAGAATTTCTCATGCAGAAAAACACACTGGCCTATGGATGCCATTTGGCATGTATGGCTATGCTGAACTATTTTATCCTAAGAAGAAGGCAATTATTACGTCCAAGAAGGACGGGCTCAGAGCAGGGCACCGAGTAGGACGGCTGTCTTCTCAGAAGCGGTTAATCATACAAGCCACAACTGTTCCAGGGGATCAGGACAGACACCGAAATTCTACCCTTTGCGCATGAACCCTTCCCTCCAATCAAAACAGCCTCTGCAATGTGTCTTGGCGGACAGTTTCTCTCTGTTGTCCTGTCCACTGTGGCTGTAACACAGCATATCTGATAAGCTCCCTATTTCTGTGCTTTCCTGTCTGGTGAAATCATTCACCAGCCTGTTATTAAGTCCCCTAGGCAACGGAATTATTTTTAACACCGTCCTTTATACTAAAATATGTGTGAGGTACTATTCCTGAACATCTTGCTTTGAATTAAATGAATCAATTTGTTAATTTGATTCCCACAGCAGCTCTACTATGGATTTGTCTTATTATTTATTTACTATTATTTTTACTACTATTATTCTTTTATTTCTTTACTGTGTGTGTGTGTGCGTGTGTGTGTTACAGAGGGCACTATATTGTGCCTGTGAAGGGCCAAAGATAAGTTCAGGAATCATTCTGGATTTCTTCACCCTCTTTTTTTTTGCTTTGCTCTGGGGTTTCCCAGGCTCTCCCTTTTGCAGGCTGTTGCCGTTTCTGCTCTGCATGTTTATGTGGGATCTCGAATCTGAACTCAGGACCTTCTGCTTGTGAGGCACAGGCTTACCCCTGAGCCATCTCTCCAGCCCCCACCATAACCTTTTTTATATATACATAAGAAAAAAGACAATGAAAGATTCTTCTCTTGAGAGAATTGAACATTTTAGACTTATACATCTTAGATTTTAGAGAAACAGAGAACATGTGAATCTACCAGACTTGACTAATGATTGAGAAAAACTTGGAGAAAAAGACAGCAAACTATATGCAAAATGTGTTATTTGTAAATGAAGTGCTTGGCGAAGGCAAGAAGTATGCTCGTAAAGAGCTTAGCTAGCTAGATTAAGAGAAACTGTCCTTCCCCATCTGTTCTAATTAGCTTATCCTTCTGCTTCCATAGCGTGCTGATTATTTCAGAAAAGAGATAGAGCTATTTTGGAAGGACAGTTTTGTATTTATACTAACTTTTAATGGTCTTGGAGTGGTTGCCCATTTTCCTACATGAATCTTTAACCATTAGGGCTTTCCTGTAACTGTTTGTTGCTGAAACTTGGAAGGCCTTGGATGTTCGCTCCAGGATTTTTGTCCTGTATTTCTTTGCTTTCAGCCCAAGTGATTATGTTTTCTTTTTGGGGTAAGATTTCTTTGGGTATTTTGATTTTTGTCCTGACAGAAGGAAGCCTTCCATTATTATCAGGTAATTAAAATCAATATTTGTCTTTGGGTTTTTATATCTGCAGTTTAATTCTCTTACTTTAGTAATATTTAATGTGATTGTTATTAGAAATTGCAAAATGTTAATCTTTGATACTGTTTTATTAAACAGTATTTCTAGTAATTTGCCTTTCCCCTCTTTATTACTAATTTCGGTTCAAACTTTATTAACTCCCTGTGTTGCAATTGGGTGTATATTTAATTTCAAAAAATGGTCTTTAATTAAGAAATTAGTGACCAAATAGGAGAAAGACTGGATACTTCTTTCCCTAACTATGTATCCCTGTTTGCATTTTGAGCAAATTCAAAATTCAGGTGTCAGTGTTTCTTCACTCATCACTTTTGTATGTGTCTTCACTCCTCACTGGAAGTCTTCATGATGTTTTTGCTCTGAACGCTGTACTTGCAAATCTTTTCTTAGAAGAAATGGGAGCACCGGTGAGCGCAGTTTCTTTCCTCTTGCCCGAAGACCCAACCGACCCTTCCTCACCTACCACAAAGGGACAGCTTTGGGACCACAGGGAGGCTGAGAGAAGGTGGTTGTTTAGAAGACGGAGGTCTCTCCTGTTTGCAAATGGAGTCAAGATCTGCCCAAATGAAAGCGTTACAGAGGCTGTGGAAAGCCACGTGAAATATTTTAAAGTCCGAGGTAAGCAAATATTCAAACTCTTGGGCTTCTTAATGAAATTAAAAACAGTTTATGTTGGGTGAGTTATAAGTAACAATCCATGATCATTTAGATAGGGCAGAGCCAAATATTATCTCTGCACGAACTATGAGAAATCATACTTCACAATATGAGAAATCATTATATTAACATTATTATAAGAGAAACATTTAGATCATTATAAGAGGAAATCTGAAACTTTAAAAAATATTTTATTTACTCTGTGTGTGTGTGTGTGTGTGTGTGTGTGTGTGTGTGTGTGTGTATCAGAGGGCACTGTGTCCCTGTGGAAGGCCAAGGGTGACTTCAGCAATCATCCTGGATTGCTTCTACCTCCTTGCTTCACTCTGGGATTTCCTGGCTCTGCCCACCAGAGTCAAAAGTTGAGGCCTCTGCCTTTTCCACCTAGTTTTTTACATGGGACCTGGGATCTGAACTCAGGACCTTCTGCTTGCAAGACAGAGTCTTAACCCCTGAACTATCTCTCCAGCCCCAAGACTGAAACTTTTTTTCTCCCACTTTTTTTTCCTAATCATACAAGCTCAATAGGAACCTCTGTCCTCTCTCTCTCTCTTCCCCTCCCTAGTCATCCCCCCTTGCACTTTCCCCCTTCCCCCTTCCTTTCACCCCCCCTCTCTCCCTCCCTCTCTTCCAGTGCCTCCCCCTTCCTGCTCCCATCCCCTGGAGCATCCTTTTGTGTGAATGTCAAACCTCCCTCTGAGTCCTCCATCCTAGTGAGGATTCAGGACTCAGTGGTATAACCCCTTCTTGGGCTCCCAGTTAGTATGGGAACTCTATTATGATTGTTAATCCCTTGCCTCTAAGGATCCTACTGCCTGAAGCCTTCTCCCCTGTGATCCATGCTAGGCTTTGGGGGGTCGTTGACATGTCAGCCATTGTGCAGGTCAGGCCAAGTCCAATCCTGGCTGCTGCAGCCCTAACTGTGTGGAGTATCTTGCATATCATTGGCCCTCCCCATCTTTAGGCTCTTACAATCTTGCCGCCTTCTCTTCCACACAAGGTTCCTTGAGCTTTAGGATGGGGAGAAATTTGTCTGGTCTGGTTAAGACTGAAACTTTTTAAGCACTAAAAATTCTATATTACTGGATAAATTAACTGTAATTTTTGCTCTTTATCATGGTAACTGACTAGCTATACCCATAACTCATATTTATGAAGGAAATACCTGTTTACTTGTTTATAGATATGAAAATATATAATTGATTTCTTTGTTCTGTAGCTTAGATACCCCATGGATACCCCATTGTTGCTTACTTGAACATAAAATTTTTTTATATTAAGAATCAGGGCAACAATTAAATAATAAAATGAAAACACCTCTTATAGTGGACTCTGAAGTAAAACATTCAGATTTTATGTTGCTTTGAAGTACATAGTTTTACTCTTGATCTCATACCTTTTTATTACATGAATTTGCTTTGTTTCTTTAAAAAAAGTCAATCATCTTATTTATTTTGGGCCGTTTACTAGCATGCTGCTCACTCTTTTATTTTTTTCCTTTATCACATTTTTATTTTTAATCACAGTGACAATGAATTTACATGTTTTCATCACCTACTATTTCCTGTACTCTGTCTCATCACACCTCACCTGCTCTTCTCTCCATCTAGTTTCCCCTCCTGTCCCACATTTTCCTGGATGTGTGATCCACTGGTCCCATCCTGGACACCTGCACTAGGTACTGTCTGGCACCTGCCAGGGCACGGTTGGCCCAGGGGTGGGTAAACCATGGAGCACAGAGGCTCTCCCTCTTCTTGTCCCATACAGTCTCTGAGGAAGTGTTGTATCTCATGGGATCTTCCATGGAAAAATGTTGACAGGCCAGCCACTGCGGAGTCTAGTGGTAGTGATTTCTTGCATCAAGTTCTTGGTATGGCAGCCTTTATATGAGCAGAGGCCACTGTTTGACATTGCCGCCCTCTCCTCTATCCTCCCACTCTTCTTCTATGGCAGAGTTTTCTAAGCCTTGAGATGGGATGGCTTAGATGTTCTCATTAGGGTTGTCCAGCTACATTTCTTACATTTACTAATGTTGCCTAATTGACTATGATATACATGTCAGAAGACTGGAAAATAACTAAATTGCTTTTTCATGTCCAATTGCCTTAACAAAAGGCCATCATAAGGATATGATGTTAATAAACTAATGTTGAAATTGATGATGAAATGCTTTTGGAATCAGTATTCTTCTACACATTCATTCACTCAACAAATGTTTATGGAGCATTTCCTGTTTTTCAGGAACCTTATGAACCTTCTTTTTGACCTGCTACATTTACCATCTTTATTTTCTGTTGCTGTCTTCCTCTTCAGTACTATAATAGTCTTTAAACTAAAGTTTAGTACCAGGTATTATATATATATATAAATGATGTTTTCATTCGTTAGCATTGTACAGTGTATTAGTGACTCCTTTTATGAATGTATTTACATATGTTGATTGCATTCGAGTGCTATCAAACATTACTAAGCAACAATTTTTCTTTTTACCTTTTTCATTTAATCTTTTCCATTTCGAGTGTGTGTCTGTGTGTGTGTGCATGTGTGTGTATGTATATGTGAGTGTGTGTGTATACCATAGGGCACTTGCATGTAGTGCGTGTGCTTGTGGAGGTCCAAGGGTGACATAAGGTATCATCCTGGACTGTTCTACCTCTTTGCTGCTTTAACCTGGTGTTTCTCAGGCTTTGTCCTCCAGGGCCAGAATTACAGGCCTTTGCCATATCTGCTGGACACTTTTACCTGGAATCTGGGGATCCAAATTCAGGTCATTTTTGCTTTAGACTAAGAGGCTTAACCCCTGAGATATCTCCCCAGTCCTCATTTAGCCTTTTAAAACTTCATCGTGTGTGTGTGTGTGTGTGTGTGTGTGTGTGTGTGTGTGCACACTCACACCAACACATACATGGAAATCAGAAGACAATTTCATTGTTTGTTCTCTCCTATCTTTACATGGGTTCTAGGGATTAAACTCTAAGAATCAAATTTGCATAGCAAGTTTTTTTTTTAAACTGAGCCATTTTACTATCCTTTTTATTTTTTATTTTTGTTCATTGCATATGAAGTGGGTGTGTAAGCGTGTAGAAAAGGGTATTGTGTGTGCCAGTGGAAACCCAAGGGTGACTTCAGAAATCACCCTGAATTGCTCTACCTCCTGACTGTTTTGTTCTGGTGTTTCCTAAGGCTCACCTTTCAAGGCCAAAAGTACGGGCAACTGCCATTTCCACCCTGTATTTTTACATGGGATCTGGGAACTGCACTCAGGTCCTTGTAGTTGAGAGGCAAAAGTTTAATCCCTCAGCAATCTCTTCAGCCCCTGTTATTTTATTTTTTGAAAGTGTTTCATAGATCTAGCATTTTGTATTTAAGTCGAAGGGACTGAGAAGAAGAAGGAACTTAAGGAGGATGAGAAGGGCAGTAACTTATCTAGGCATGGTTTATACTGCTTGGACTCTAAATTTTCAATAGACCAGAATATCTAGACATCTCAGCTGTCACTTAAGAATGTCATTATAGTTTGTGATTGCTTTGATTCTGGTTTTCACAAATTTCAAGAGAGGTGTCTCAAAAAAGCCAACAAAAAGAAAAGCAAAGCATTCCTGTCATGATTGACTTGAAGATACAGATGCTCTGAAGGGAGTTATAGAAAAGGGATCTCTTACAGAAATTATTGGTTGGCACAGCCATTACATCAATGTTGATATAGCTACGGCTTTTATGATAAAGAATAAATATCTCATTTGTTATGTATTTGAAAATTGTGGAAAATAAACACTAGAATGCACAGTCTTGGTTTTGAATATAATTTAAGTTATGCTTTTAAAATCAAGAAGAGCTCTGTGCATTAGTCAGCCAATGATCTTAGCTTTTCCTGACAAGGTAATCAATCTAATGACGTCTCCTATTTTTCCTTAGAGACTTTAGCATCAACTGTTAATTGGTGTAACAAACTTAAAAATATCTCATTTTATTCTTCTATTACTTTGTGTGTGTGTGTGTGTGTGTGTGTGTGTGTGTGTGTGTGTGTGTGTAGAAGATGACTCTGTATGTTCCTATGGAGGCCCAAAGATGATTTTTGGAATCAGCCCATGTTGTTCTATCTGCTTTACATTTCATTCTGGGGTTTCCCAGGTTCTGCCTCCCAGGGCAGGAAGTGCAGGCCACTGCCATTTTCACTGGCATTTTTAAAAATTTCTTCCACTTGTACAAAGTTGATAAGTACCCCATTCCCCTTCCTCCCTCCACCCCTCCCTGGGTCTCCTTGCTCCCTTCACCCTTTTCCCCTTCCTTCCCCCCCCTCCCTTTCTCCCAGTAACCCCCACACCCCCCTACCCCATTCCTGGAACATCCTTTAATGTGCATGCCAAACTCTCCTCTGGGTCCTCCTCTCTAATGAGGTACAAGGATCCAGCGGCATTTCCAAGAATCCTTTCCTGTGTTCCCCTTAAGCATAGGAACAGTACTGTGGCTGTCAATCCCTTGCCTCCAAGGATCCTAGTGCCTTTAGTTCATGCTAGACTTTGTGGAGTCAATAATGTGTTGGACATTGTGCAGGGCATGCAAAGTCCTATTATGATTGCTTCGGCTCTATCTTGTGTAGAGTATCTTGCATATCATTACTCCTCCCATCCTTGTGCTCTTACAATCTTAACGCCCCCTCTTTCGCAAATTTCCCTGAGCTTCAGGATGGGGAGAGATTAGGCTGGTCAAGGCCCATTTTTTAATTGGCCAATTTGTTTCCTTGATATTTAATTTTCTAAGTTCTTTGCACACTCTGGATAATAGAGCTCTATCAGATATGTGGTTAGTGAAGATTTTCTCCCATTCTGTGGGTTGCCTATTTGCTTCGGTTACATCTCTTTATCTGAACAGAAGCTCTTTAATTTCATAAGATCCCATCTGTTGAGTGTTGGTTGTAGTGACTATGCTATTGGATTTCAGTTTAGGAACTGTTGGCTTAGTCCAATCAGCTTGAGGGAGTTCCCTACCCTTTCAACTAAGGTTTTTATACTGTCTGGCCTTATATTGAGGTCTTTGATCCATTTGGAATTAAGTCTTGTACATGGTGACAAGTACAGGTTCAGTTTTAATCTTCTACATGTGGACATCCAGTTTTGCCAGCACCATTTGTTGAAGATGCTGTTCTTTTTCCACTGGTTTTTTTTTGGCCCCTTTGTCAAAGATCAAGTGGCTGTAATTGTGTGGGCTTATATCTGGGTCTTCAACCATTATCCATTAATCTGTGTGTCTATTTTGGAGCCAGTACCAAGCTGTTTTTATAACTATGGATTTGTAGTATAGACTAAGGTTTGGTATGGTAATACCTCCAGCAGTGTTTTTGTTACTCAGGATTGTTTTTGCTATCCTGGATCTTTTGTACCTCCATATGAATTTTGAGATTGTTTGGTCAACTTCTTTAAAGAACTGCTTTAGGATTTTAATTGGTATAGCATTGATTCTGTATATTGCCTTTGGTAGGATGGTCATTTTTATGATATTGATTCTGCCAATCCAGGAACATGGGAGGTCTTTCCACCTTCTGGTGTCTTCTGTAATTTTTTTCTTTAGGGTTTTAAAGTTTTCATTGTAAAGGTCTCTTACTTCCTTGATTAGGTTTATACCAAGGTATTTCATTTTTTAGGGGCTATAGTAAATGGTATTGTTTCTCTCAGGGCTTTTTCACTTCTTTCATTCTGGGCATATAGGAAGGCCACTGATTTTTGTATGTTTATTTTGTATCTTGCCACCCTGCTGTATTAGTTACCTCTGTATTAGTTCTAGGAGTATATACTCCTGATATATGTATATACTAAGATATATGATCATGCCATCTGCAAATAAGATAACTTGACTTCTTCCTTGCCGATTTGAATCTCTTTTATCTCCCTTTCTTGTCTTATTGCTTCAACTAAGACTTCAAGTACAGTATTGAATAGAAGTGGTGAGAGCGGACACATTGGCATTTTTAAAAAAACACTATTTATTCATTTATTTATTTATTTCATGTGTGTATCAGAGGCCACTGTGTGTTCTTGTGGAGGACCAAGGATGACTTCAGGAATCATCCTGGATTATTCCTAACTCCTTTTTTCTTTGCTCTGGGATTTCCCAGGCTCCACCCACCAGGTCAGGAAGTGCAGGCTGTGGCCATTTCTGCCTGGTGTTTTTACGTGGGACCTGGGATTGGAATTCAGGACCTTCTGCTTGCAAACCAAGAGTCTTAACCCCTGAGCCATCTCTTCTGCCCCAATATCGCCATTTAAACAAGAACTCTACCAACTAAACTGTATCCCCCAACCTACTAATTTTTGCCTGTAGTGTTTTTTGATAAAATTTGTTTTTGATAAAGTCTAATTTGTTAAATTATTTCTTGTTGTGTTTTTGAAACATCTGTCTTCAAAAACATAGCTATTCTTCCTTTTTAAAAAAGTTCTTGCTAATTAACTTCTTTTTTAAAAATTTTTTTATTATTATTATTATTTATTCAACTGTGTGCATGTGTGTGTGTATGTGTAGAACCACGGACGAATTCGCGAACCACCATGGATGCCTCCACCTCCTTCTGCCCCGGGATTCACAGGCTCCGCCCTACCAGGACCAGAAGCGCAGGCCGCCCCCGCTTCCGCCCAGCGTCTATACGTGGGATCTGGGATCCGAACTCAGGACCTTCCGCCTGCAAGGCGGAGGCTTAACCCCTGAGCCACCTCTCCAGCCCCCAAGTTCTTGCTAATTAACTTCTAATTTCATTTCAGCATTCTGTCTGATCCCCATTTTTTAAATTATTTAATTTTTCTAGTATTATAAGCATAATGAGTGGTTGTCCCTGTCCCCAACTTTCCCCCTGCCTTTCTCCCCCTTTCCTTTTCCACTCCCTCGTATCCTCCTGTCTATCTGCTTCTGTGGGCCCCAGGGTTCCCTTTGGATTGTCTGTTCTAGTAGGGGCTCAGGTCTCTGGGCAGAATAAATGACCCTTCCTTGGGTACACTCAGGGATGTATCTGTCTGGCCTTAGTCCATAAGTTCCCCATACATGTAATTATTTCTCTTGAGGTCCTTGTAACTCTATGGGGGAATGTTGATATGTCAGCCATTGGGCAAGTGTGGTAAGTCTCAATGCAGTGAGTTTCTGGATGCAGCAGCCCTGTCTTGAGTAGAATGTTTTGGCCAACAGTGGATCTTCTCACTCTTACAATCTTACCACCTTCTTTCTGCAAGATTCCCTGAGCCTTAGGATGGGAAGAGATTTGATTGGCCTGATTCTGGCTGAGTGTTTTAAGGTCCCTGGTACTGTGCATTCTGATTGGTTGCTGTTGTCTATCTCACTGCTCTTCCAGTGCACTAAGCTGAAGACACATACTATTCTCACATTTCAATTTATATGAATAGTTTGAAGAATAGGTTGAGATCTAAAAATATTTTTATGAGAGAGAGCGAATGGGTATTCACACTGAGTCTTACAGAGATCAGAGGAAACTCTTAAAAGTAGGTTCTCTCCTTCTGTCACATGTCATATGGGCTCTGGAGATGAGGCGGGAGTCACATTTGTGCACAGGCATGCTGACCAGGAGAACTGTCTTCCTGGTCGAGATTTATCTTTTTCATCTAAAGAGAAGGATGATCATACTGAACAAGGACTTTCTATGTTTTTGTTTGTTTGTTTATTTATCTGTGCCTGTGTGCCTGTGTGTATGTGTGGATCAGAGGGCACTTGAGTATATGTGCCTGTGGAGGTCCAAGGGTGATATTTGAAATCATGGATTATTCTATCTCCTTCTTGCTTTGCTGTGAGCTTTCTCAAGTTTTATCTTCTGGGCTGGAAGTACAGACCACTGTCATTTCTGTGGGGCCTTTTTACATGGAATTTGCATTCAGCTTTTACTTGGGAGGCAAAGGTCTTAACCCCTGAGCCATCTCCCTAGTCCTGAGATTTATTTTTTACTTTCTTTATTGTTCCAGTTAGCTACAGATGCCCACTTGCCAACTGGAGGCTGAGCCCTTGGGTGAATACGTGAAGCATTAGTGTTTAAGACACACGCTGAGCAAGTCTGTGGGACTATCTAGTTGACATTCTCTGGGGAGGTAGGGTAAAGTGAAGGAAGACTCTAGCCTGCAGTGGGGAGGCCATTTGCTGAGTAGGTAGTTAAGGTGGAGAGAACTGGTTGAGTGGTTTGGCAAACTTTGGTAGACTCACAGACTTGCCAGTAAGAACGTTTGCCCCTCAGAAATTTCTGTGGATGTGGTGTGGCCATTTTGCTTGGTTCCTGATGTTGATACAAACTCTCTGGCCAAGCTAGACTAGGAACTGTAAGAAGGCTCATAGGCAGGAATAAACACCTCGTTTTCCTAAGTTTTTGGCTGTGCCTTTGTCAGCGAAGAACAGAGAAACTGCAATATAAAAACTCAAGGAAACTTAAAATTACAGTGTCTGACAGGAAAGTAAAGTTAAAGACAGCACACTCAACATCAGCTATGTGGATTTTTTTTAAAAGAGATTGAGAATAAACTCATTAATAGGTAACTCAATCCCATCGGTAAAGGAAGATTTGGGACACTTTTTTTTTTCTTCCAGAACTGAAAAGGTAAGATGCATGCCTTTTACTGAATGCCATTCCACATGGATGCAATTACCATGAGCACCCCGGGGTGTGTGACTGTTCCCTAAAGATTTATTTCTCATTTTATTTTCCAGTGTGCCAGGAAGCTGTCTGGGAAGCCTTCAGGACCTTTTGGGATCGTCTTCCTGGGCCAGAAGAATATCGTCACTGGATAAATTTGTGTGAGGATGGAATTACAAGTATATTTGAAATGGGCACAAATTTTAGTCAGTCTGTGGAGCACAGAAGTTTAATCATGAAGGTGAGTGTGGCAGGGAGGGAAGGAGCCCGTGAGAAGGCTACAGTCTCAAGGAAGAAAGAGCCAGTTGAACTAATGTAGCTGAGTGAGCTGCCTTAAGGCTTCGAGACCCAGCTTGGTCCTTTACAGTGAACACTGTTAATTCGGGCAACTGCCTTGCTGTGTTTCTGTATCTGAGTATGTTAAGATAATATTCAGCAAAAGTTTAAAGTGATCTGAGGGAATAAAACACATTTGCCAAGGTAATTTGCATATTCACTTAGAACATCTAATTAAAAGAGAGGATAATAACCTATTTAATGTTTTTTTTTTTTTATTTCAGCTCATACAAACTTATTAGGTACACCAGTTCCCTCCCTCCCTCCTCCTCCCCCCGTACCCCCTGCTCCCCCTCCCCACCCTTCTCCCTCCCCATCCCCCAGTGCCTCCCACCCCAATTCCCAGAGAGTCCTTTCTTGTGCATGACTGATTTTCCTCTGGGCCCTCCTCTCCGATGACGTACAAGGACCCAGTGGCCTTTGCCGAACCCTTTCCCGTGTTCCCCTTAGGTATAAGAACACTGCTGTGGCTGCCAATTCTTTGCCTCCAAGGATCTTGGTGCCTTTAGCAGATGCTAGACTTTGTGAGGTCAACAGTGTGTTGGACAATGCGCAGGGCATGCAAAGTCCAATTATGATTGCTTCAGCCCTAACTAGTATAGAGTATCTTACATATCATTGCTCCTCCCATCCTTATGCTCTTACACTCTTACCGCCCCCTCTTCCGCAAATTTCCCTGAGCTTCAAGATGGGGAGAGACTAAGCTGGCCTAGTTCTAGGTGGTTGATATAGAGTCTCTGAAGTTCTGGATTGTGGTTTGTTGATTTTCTTTTGCAGTTTTGCTGCTCCTGCAATGCCCTTCACTCCATCCTGGTGGGCATTGTATGTTACCCCCTGGCCAGAGACAAAAAGTTGTTAGAGTCTTGTGATAAAAGCACATTCAAAGGTAGATGTAATAAAAGTGGGAAACCACAGTGAGGGAGGGGTCTATCACCCATTTGCAAAATGGTTACTTTTTATCTGCCAGACTATATGCCCTCCTCTTCTGGTGAGATCACTCCCCCTCAGTAGTAAATGATCAGGAACAAAAGTCTGTGAACTTAATCAGATGTCTCATTACTTATTTGGGTCCTTGGTGGAGGCCTATTTTCCCTGCTGTAACATGGTCCCTTCTCTCCTTCTTTCTGGTGTGGCCCTCCTACCCCATCCCTCCTGTTCATAATCCTTGGAATTCCTGTCTCTAGGTGGGCTGGGTGGGTTTGGTACTAGGAGCCACCTATTAGGGAGTACATACGGCGCTTAATTTTCTGGGTCTGGGATACTTCACTTAATACAATTGTTTCTAATGACATCCATTTCCCGGCAAATTCCAGTGATTCATCATTTTTGATGGCTGAGTAGTACTCCATTGTATAGATGTACCACAGTTTCCTTATCCACTCCTCAACTGTTGGACATTTGGGCTGATTCCATGTCTTTGCTATTGTAAACAGTGCTGCTATGAACATGGTCATGCTTGTGCTATCGAGGCGAACCTCTGCTGTATGGGGGGTTATTCCCAAAAGTGGAATAGCAGGGTCATATGGCATTTCAATCTTTAATTTCTTTAAGAATCTCCAGACGGCTCGCCAGAGTGGCTGTATGAGCCTGCATTCCCACCAGCAATGTAGGAGAGTTCCCCTCTCTCCACATCCTCTCCAGCATTTGTCGTTGTTAGTATTGTGGATTTTTGCCATCCTGACCGGGGTGAGATGATATCTCAGGGAAGTTTTGATTTGCATTTCCCTGATGGCTAAAGAAGTGGAGCATTTTTTCAGATATTTGTTAGACATTTTAATTTCATCCCTGGTAAAGTTTCTTTTAAGTTCCAGGGCCCATTTTTTAATTGGGCCATTGGTTTCCTTGGTGTTTAGTTTTCTAAGTTCTTTGTGCACTCTGGACAATAGAGCTCTATCAGATATGTGGTTAGTGAAGATTTTCTCCCATTCTGTGGGTTGCCTTTGAGCTCGTGTTACAATCTCTTTATCTGAACAGAAGCTCTTTAATTTCACAAGATCCCAACTGTTGAGAGTTGGTAGCAGTGACTGTGCCATTGGATGTCTGTTTAGGAACTGTTGGCCTAGCCCAATCAGCTCGAGGGAGTTCCCTATCCTTTCAACTATGGTTTTTATAGTCTCTGGCCTGATATCAAGGTCCTTGATCCATTTGGAATTAAGTCTTGTACATGGTGACAAGTACGGGTCCAGCTTTAATCTTCTGCATGTGGAGATCCAGTTTTGCCAGCACCATTTGTTGAAGATGCTGTTCTTTTTCCATTGGATTCTTTGGGCCCCTTTGTCAAAGACCAAATGGCTGTAACTTTGTGGGCTTATATCTGGGTCTTCAATCCTTATCCATTGATCTGTGTGTCTATTTTGGAGCCAGTACCAGGCAGTCTTTACAACTATGGATTTGTAGTATAGACTAAGGTTTGGTATGGCAGTACCTCCAGCTGTGTTTTTGTTACTCAGGATTGTTTTTGCTATCCTGGGTCTTTTGTGCCTCCATATGAACTTTGAGATTGTTTGGTCAACTTCTTTGAAGAATTGCTTTGGGATTTTGATTGGTATAGCATTGAATCTGTATATTGCCTTTGGTAGGATGGTCATTTTCACGATGTTGATTCTGCCAATCCAGGAACAAGGGAGGTCTTTCCACCTTCTGGTGTCTTCGGCTATTTCTTTCTTTAGGGTTTTAAAGTTTTCATTGTAAAGGTCTTTTACCTCCTTAGTTAGGTTTATACCAAGGTATTTCATTTTTTTAGGGGCTATAATAAATGGTATTGTTTCTCTCAAGGCTTTTTCACTTCTTTCATTCTGGGCATATAGGAAGGCCTCTGATTTTTGCACATTTATTTTGTATCCTGCCACCCTGCTGAACTTCTCAATTAGTTCCAGGAGCTTCCTGGTGGAGTTTTTGGGATCACTCAGGTATAAGATCATGTCATCTGCAAATAGGGATAGCTTGACTTCTTCCTTGCCGATTTGAATCCCTCTTATGTCCCTTTCTTGTCTTATGGCTTCAGCTAAGACTTCAAGTACAATATTGAATAGAAGTGGTGAGAGTGGACAGCCTTGTCTAGTTCCTGATCGAAGTGGGAATGCTTCCAATTGTTCCCCATTGAGCATAATCCTTGCTGTGGGCTTGTTGTATATAGCTTTTATTATATTGATAAAGGTTCCTTCCATTCCTACTGTCTCTAGCGTTTTGATCATAAAAGGCTGTTGGATCTTGTCAAAAGCTTTTTCTGCATCTATCGAGAGTATCATGTGGTCTTGGACTTTGGACTGGTTTACATGATGAATTACATTTATTGATTTGCGTATGTTGAACCAACCTTGTGTGCCGGGGATGAAGCCTACTTGGTCCCCATGAATGATCTTTTTAATATGTTTTTGAATCCGATTTGCTAAGACTTTGTTGAGAATCTTTGCGTCTGTGTTCATCAGGGAGATCGGCCTATAGTTTTCTTTTTTAAGCGAATCTTTATTAGGTTTTGGGATTAAAACGATATTAGCTTCATAGAAGGAATTTGGTAGTGTTCCTTCCTTTGCTATTTGATGGAACAGTTTAAGGAGTATTGGTGTTATTAACTCCTTAAATGTCTGGTAGAACTCTGTGCTGAATCCATCTGGTCCAGGACATTTTTTGGTGGGAAGATTCAAGATTACTTCCTCAATTTCCTTATATGTTATAGGACTATTTAAATAATTCACAACTTCCTGATTCAATTTAGGTAAGTTGTGTTTACTTAGAAATTCATCCATCTCTTTTGTGTTGTCAAACTTCACAGAGTATAAGTTTTTGAAATATGATGTTATAATTCTCTGGATTTCTTGGGTATCAGTAGTGATAACTCCATGTTCATTTCTAATTTTGTTAATTTGGGTTTTCTCTCTCTTGCTTTTGGTTAGTTTCGCTAGGGGTGTATCAATCTTATTGATTTTTTTCAAAGAACCAGCTTTTTGACTGGTTGATTTTTTCTATCGTTTTCTTAATCTCGATTTCAGATATTTCTCCCCTTATTTTGCTAATCTCCTCTCTTCTACTACTTTTGGGATCAGATTGCTCTAGCTTCTCTAAAGCTTTAAGCTGCATTGTTAAGTTGTTTATTTCTGACGTTTCCATTTTTTTGACGTAGGCATTAAGAGCTATGAACTTACCTCTTAGAACAGCTTTCATTGTGTCCCAGAGATTTTGGTAAGTTGTATTTTCGTTATCATTCACTTTCAGGAAATCTTGAATTTCCTTTTTAATTTCTTCCTGAATCCATGTCTCATTCAGCATCATATTGTTAAGTTTCCAGGAGTTAGTGTATTTTCTCTTGTTTGATGTGTTGTGGATGTCCAGCTTTAGGCCGTGATGGTCTGATAGGGCACAGGTTAGAATTTCAACTTTCTTGTATATGTGTAGATTCATTTTGTGGCCCAATATGTGATCTATTTTGGAGAAAGTTCCGTGTGCTGCTGAGAAAAATGTGTATTCTTTGGTGTGTGGTGAAAAGTTCGATAGAGATCTGTAAGGTCCATTTCTTTAAGGGTTTGATTAAGTTCCAAAGTGTCTCTGTTAAGCTTTTGACCTGTTGATCTATCCCATGTTGACAGGGCGGTGTTGAAGTCCCCAAGAATTATCGTTTGGGGATTGATTTCTTGCTTTAGACGCTGTAGGGTTTTCTTAATGAATGTGGAGGGGCCCGTATTGGGTGCATATATGTTCAGGATTGTGAGGTCTTCCTGGTGAATTGTGCCTGTGACTAAAATGTAGTATCCATCCGTGTCTCTTATAATTTTCTTTGGTTTGAAATCCACTTTGTCTGATAGCATAATGGCTACCCCTGCCTGTTTTCTGCTTCCATTAGCTTGTAGAATTGTTGACCAGCCTTTTATTTTTAGAGCGTGCCTATCTTTTGTGGTGAGATGGGTTTCCTGCAGGCAGCAGATTGATGGATTGTGATTTTTAATCCATGTTTGTAATCTGTGTCTCTTGATCGGTGAATTAATTCCATTAACATTTAGTGATATAATGGAGAAACTATTGTTAATTCCAGACATTTATTATGTTTAGTAGCTTTTATAAGTATATTGCTTCTTTTTTAATGATGTTATACTTGCCTTCTGTTCTTGATATGCCTGTTTTTTTCTTCACGCTTGAGTATCATTTCTAGCATTTTTTTGAAGGCCTGGTTTGGTGGCCATGTATCCCTTAAAGTTGTCTTTGTGCTGGAAAATTTTTCTTTCTCCCTCGATCATGACTGATAGTTTTGCAGGGTAAATCAGCCTGGGTTGACATTTTTGCTCATTCAATACTTGAAGTATGTCTCTCCAAGCTCTTCTTGCTTTTACTGTTTCGACTGAGAAGTCATTTGTTATTTTAATAGGTTTACCTTTAAAAGTGACTTGTTTTTTCTCCCTTGAAGCTCTCAGCACCAGTTCTTTATCTTGAATGTGGAGTGTTTTAACTATTATTTGCCGCGGCGTGCTTCTATTTTGGTCGTATCTGTTTGGGGTGCGGAATGCCTCTTGTATATGGATGGGCCTCTCTTTTTTTAGATGAGGAAAGTTTTCCTTGATGATCGTTTGAAAAATTTCCTCAGGGGTGGTATTTTGAGATTCTTGCTCTGGTATTCCATGAATACGCATGTTAGGCTTCTTCAGGGTGTCCCATATCTCTTGGATATTTCTTTCAAGTATCTTTTTGGCTTTAACAACCTCTTCCATTGAGCTGGTTAGTACTCCCACTTTATCTTCAAGGTCTGAAATTCTGTTTTCTGCTTCGTTAGTTCTGTTGGTAAGACTCTCTGTGGCGTTCTGGGTTGAAGATAACTTGTCTTTTAGCTCAGTTTTAAACTCTGCTTGAGTTTGTTTTAACTGCTCTATGCCACTTTTTGTTTCTTGCACTGTTTTTCTCAACTCCTCCAGATGTCTGTTGTGTTCCTCTTCAAAGCGATTGATTCGATTATTTAATTCCTCCCTGATTTCCTCTTTCATAGTATTGAACATGGTAATGATCATATTTTGAAAGTCTTTATCCTGGGTGGGGCTTTCTTGGCCTTTTTCCATGGGTTTGTTCTTGTTGGAGTCTAACATTATGGGATTAATTTCTTCAGTGGGAAATTTGTTTACTTGATTGTTGCTTCTCATGGATTTGCACTTTGACTTTGGCATTGTCATTTTAACTCTTAAGATCTCTCAATTTCACAAAACTGAATTATTTGGCCTGGTGGGCGGGGCGGGCGGAGACTTACCTAGGTCGTGGGGGGAGGCCCGGCTGGACCGCGCGTGCGTCCCAACCGGTGGAGCGGGGCGGGGTGCAAAGGGGGGATGGGGGCGACCGCTTGGAGCTATTTAACCCGAGGGCAGCTGGGGCGGGACTCGGACGCAGGGGGAGGTCCTCCTGGTCCCTGGGTCCCGCGCGCGGCTCCGGCTGGATGGTGGGAGTCGGAGCCGGGTCCCTGTGGGCCGACCTGGGGGTCCTGGTGGGCGGTGCACGGGGGGGCGGGGGTACTCACCAGCTAGGGCACGGCGTGGATGCCCGGCTGGACCGCGCGCGCGCGCGTCCCGACCGGCGGAGCGGGTTAGGGTGCAAAAGGGGGGATGGGGGCGACGGCGTGGAGCTATTTAACCAGAGGGCAGCTGGGGCGGGGCCCGGGCGCAGGGGGAGGTCCTCCTGGTCCCTGGGTCCGCGCGCGGCTCCGGCTGGATGGTGGGAGGCGGAGCCGGGTCCCTGTGGGCCGACCTGGGGGTCCTGGTGGGCGGTGCGCGGGGGGGGGGACTCACCAGCTAGGCGCGGCGTGGACGCCCGGCTGGACCGCGCGCGCGTCCCGACCGGCGGAGCGGGTTTAGGGTGCAAAAAGGGGAGATGGGGGCGACGGCGTGGAGCTATTTAACCCGAGGGCAGCTGGGGCGGGGCCCGGGCGCAGGGGGAGGTCCTCCTGGTCCCTGGGTCCCGCGCACGGCTCCGGCTGGATCCTATTTAATGTTTTGTAAAACATAAATGTGACTCTAATTTTTGTTTTACTTATTTTCCCTGTTACACTTAATGAAGTATCGATAAGTATGCATATAAAGAAATTGCTTGTCTACTTTTTTCTTGTCACATAACTTGCATTTGTTTGTAACAGGAAGGGAAAGTGTCCGTTCAGACATGGCAAATTATTCATGGTGCCTGATGTCATATCCCTCTGTCCACCTGATCAAGTCTTCTTTGTTCTCCGCCCAAATGCGACCTATCTTGTTAGGAGCAATCTCATTCTGATTTAGTACCTGTACTTCTATGAGCTTTCCCAATTTTTTCATTTTTTAATAATGTAGTTCTCACATCTTATTAAACTAGTTGTATATTTGACTAATTCTTCTACTAAACTATCGGCTAAAAGAGAATGACAGCGGCATATGTGTTAGACTCTGCATTCCCATGATACGTAGTTGTGCAGTAGATGTACAGATATGTAATAGATATTGTGGCTATTGCTTGTATACTTTTATTTAGACAAATATCATTTTCCCATTTTCTTCAGCTCATAAACTGTGAATATTATTTTAATTTTTAAATCTTTATTTATTTAGAGTGTGTGTTTGTATGACAGGGCACTGTGTGTCCCTGTGGAGAATCAAGGATGACTTTGGGAATCATTCTGGATTGTTTCTACCTCCTTTTGGCTTCACTCTGGGATTTCCTAGACTCTGCCCACCAGGGCCTGAAGTACAGGTTACTGCTGTTTCTGCCTGGTGTTTTTACGTGGGACTTGGGATCTGAACTCAAAACCTTCTGCTTGTGAGGCAGAGTCTTAACTCCTGAGCCATATGTCCAGTTTGTGAATATTATTTTAAATAATGGTTATAAGATACTTGAAAATAACTATTGAACAAAAAGCTAAACATAATTATTTTTAGAGAGTCTTCTGAAAGTGCTATTGAATGAATAGCACTGAACTGGTTTTAAAATATTTTTATTCTGTGATAACTTCATATAATGTAGCTGATACAAACATCCCTCCATACTCTCTCACCCTCCTTCTGCCCCCACCAATGCCCCCAACCAATCAGATCCCCATCCCATTTTCATATGAACCCTTTTTATTTGAGTCCTAATTAAATTAGATGAGTATATGGTAAAGAAATGAAATATTTTAATATATTTTTCCTATTTTTTTCTTTTTCATGTATGTGTGCATGGGGTACTTATATGTGTATGTGTGTGTTGCATGTAGGTGTACATGCATGTATATGTGTGTGTACAAGAAGGCACTTGAGTATGTGTGCAGCTGTGAAAGCCCAAGGGTGATATTGGGAATTATTCTGGATTGCTCTTCTACCTCATTTTACTGTTTTCCCCTGGGTATTCCCAGATTCTTTCATTCCCAGACTCTGCCTTGCAAGGCTGAAATTATGGGCTGCCACTGTATCTGGCTGGCATTTTTACATGAAATGTGGGAAATCAAACTCAGGTCCTTTGCTTGTGAGGTAAAGACCTTAAGCACTGAGTCATCTCCCCAGCCCCATTATTTCTCTTTTTAAACTGTTTTTTCTAGAAAAGGCTTTCTATTGTCTTCTCTTAACATTTGGTTCTACACTGGTGGCCTTGCTAAGAGGGGTAAACAGGGGAAAGGGATGGTTTAATAAACATGGGTGGACTACCGAAGGTAAATTTTGTAGGATTATAAACATTTTGGAGAGGTGCAGTTTTTGTGTGTGTGTTTTAAAATGATTCACATTTAAATCTTGGCATCTCATCTTTCAAGACAAAGCATTGCATATTTCTGTCGTATTTCAACTGTTCTATATTAGCTGTTACAATAATAGCTGCTGCATAGTTCATGTTTATCATATCATATTCAATAAACGGTAGTTTCACAAGGAGTTGGTCATATGTTCCCTTTTTTGAATGTAAGGAGAATAAATGTCAGATAATGACATTTATCCTTTCTTACAAAATCAGTCATGATGGAGCTTAAATCCAAAATTCATATTATTTTTTTAAAAAACAAATATTATTTATTTATAAGATGGAGAGAGGGAGGAGAGAGGGAGAGAGCATGCACCACGGCGCATGGATGGGATGGAGGTCAGAGGACAACTTTCAAAAGTTGTTTTTCTCCTTCTTCCATGGTTTGCTTCCAGGGATGGGACTGGGCTGCCAGGTGTGGAAGAGGACACTTTATGTGTTGAGCTATCTCACTGGCTTTAAAATTCGTGTTTTTGAGGCAGGAGTGTAGTTTGGAAGTAGGGAGCTTGCAATACATATGCAAATCTTTGTATCTGATACCCAGTGTCGGAAAAACAAAATAATGTATTCCCAAATCCACGTTTTTCCGTCGTGTCACTGAGCTTCACTTTTCAATCACTCCCAATTTCAAAAAGCACAATGCTATGGAATACTCATTGAAAAAAGTGCATATATATTTATTATAATGCATATGAATATATATATTTATGTTTATGTTACCATTAGGCATTTCAACTGTGTCCACAATACAGGATTCAGCTTTAAATCAAGAAATATATGTGATGAGTTATTATCACCTACTTTAACAAATGAATCTCTTATTGCATTGCATTAAACTGTATCTCTGACTAATGGGACTTGGAGTGGAGCTGAGATTTGAAAGCGTAGGAAATGTACTTTCAATGATTATCCAGTGGAACAGCTATACAAAAATGTATTGTCTGGATTGATTCCAAATGCAAATAGAAGTTAGCTGACAAGAAGTGGGGTGGGGGTAGACCAGGTGAGGAGACGGGAGCACAGGAGCTATTTGTAGGGAATGATGGCTAGAAATGGCAGATCCAATTAGAAAATGGCAGATCCAACTGGAAAAGCGGATAACATAGGAAGCTTGACTTTGTAGATAACAGCAGACACTGCATGACTGTAAGGAGTTCTGAGTCTTTGAAAGGCTGTTATGGTTGTAGACACCATAATTAGGGTTACAGGGAATAGATGGCAAAGAGATGAGGTAGTAGCCTTCTCTAATCTTCTAGGGCAGGAAACAAGAGGGCTGAAAATAAACAACAAGACTTATGGGACTGGGACCAATGGGCAGGAAGGAGGATGGAATAGACAGTTGTAGAAGCCTCGAAGTTTCTGGCATGGTTGAATAAAACCAGGAAGTCAGGCATAGGACCACTTCAAAGATGATGTAGGAACAATTGGTTCTCTTTTGAGCTGCCTAAGAAATGCAGGTTGCTTGGTCCTTAGGTATGGCATGAAGGAGAGCAGGCTGAGTTTTAAATATAGGTGGGGAATATCAGCCTGAGGCAGTAAGTAAAAGCAGGAAAGAGACAGAGATTATCCTGAGAGACTGCAGAAGAAGAGCAGCAAGTTACTTATTGATATCATTAGAGCTGTTCAGGGTAATAGCATTTCTATTCAACAGATGAGGAAATAATGCCTGGCACCAGAAGGATTTTGGGGTTGGCCTGTATAATTCAGAAAGACTGAGACTTGTTATGAGACCTTTTGATTCCAACCCAGAGTTCTCATCATTTTGGTCTCAAAATAAAATTACAGTTTTAGAGGATGCTCGAGAAGAAATTTGCTTTGGAATATTTCTGAAGGAAAAAAAATCTAAGTACTGATAAAGTTTCTTTTATTTTTGGTCTGAATTCTAGATAGTTCTAGCTATATCAGTTGTAGGATGAGAGCTTTATAAATTCATTACATCACAAAATTCTTTGATTCTAAGTCCCATGACAGGTTAATGTAAAACCCTACCAGTCTCTAATTTTAGAACTTTTTGAATGATTATTGGTGAAACTTGTTATGTCTGTTAGGAGAGAGACCAGGAACTTCAGAGCACATAACTACACCCTGAACACCCACAGTTGTAAAAGCAGACTTGGCATCATTAAAACCTACTCTCATTATTTGCCTGTCCTTGACGTAGTTTCCATGTTAGGGCATTAATGATCCGAATAGAGTAAGGTTTATTTACTGTTTAATAACTGTGACTCACTTAGTCATTTTACCTTTGTTTTCCTTAGAAACTGACTAACACAAGGGAAACTGTAAGCAGGTGAGTGTGCCTGTTTCCCTAAATTCATGTTTGGCAAAATGGATATGTATTACCTACTCCAAGACTCACCCCAGTTGAATCGTTCCTTTTCTGTTTTCTTTCAGTCCCTGCAAGGACCAGGAGTGTGGGTAAGTGATGCTCCTCATTTTTAGGCCGTCTCCTTTTCCAGAACACTCCCTCAGCCACTGTGTTTGTTTGCTGTCTGACCGTACCAGGAGGCACACCTGCTCCTCTCTTGGGCAAGAAAACAGATTTATACTATGTAGGGAACAATGTACCCATTGTTGAGGATTAAAGGCGGATGATGAAATTGCTCTGAAATGCTGGTTGTCCTTCATGGTGGGTGGTATGGGTCACTTATCATTATGGTGTTGAAACAAGAACTGTACAATCTTGGGGACTTTGTCAGTATCAATTTTGGTCCTGTTGACTTTTAACCATAGGACTAATATCACCTTTGACTTTTTAAAAAAATTTAAAAAATTTTTAAGTGTGTGTGTGTGTGTGTGTGCGTGCACACGTGCGTGCACATGTGCGTGCACACACATACATCAGGGGGTATCATGTCTGCCTGTGGAGGACCAAGGATGACTTGGAAAATCACTCTGGATTGCTCTACCTCTTCTTTGCTTTGCTTTGGAGTTTCCCGGGGTCCATCTTTCAGAGTTGGATGTGTAGGCTGCTATCATTTCTGCCTGGCGTTTTTATGTGGGATTTGGGATCTGAACTCAGGACCTTCTGCAGAGTCTTAAACCCTGAGCCATTTCTCTAGCCCACTATTTCTGACTTCTAAGAAGTAGTAATATAAAGCAGGTCAGGAAAGGTGAGTGTTGTGGTAGTTGAAGATGGAAATACATCCCTCTTCAGAATATTCAAAATAGATCAGCATATGGGTTGGATCACCAGTAGTTTGAAGAGTTAAGTATATAAGCCAGTTTCCAGAGATCCAGCCAGCACGGCAGAGTGGAGTTATTTATAGTTGGAGCATACGTGCAATTCTTAGTTTAGTATCTTCAGATTTCAGACAGAGCACAAGTGAAGAGACTCAGTGAGTGGTCTTAAGTCTTTCTTGCTGCTATGATACCACCATATCTGTGCTAGGGCTTGGACTTGGGTGTCTAAGTACATGTGTTCTCTCTGGTGTAGCCACCAGTGATAGGCAGTGTTCAGAGGTTCCTGCATTTTTCCTACAAGTTCCTGCATTTTTCATACTTGTATAACAGTACGAGGAAAGGCTGTGCTGGTCAGGTAGTGAGCAGAGATTTGAAAAAGTTTGAAAAGAGGAGGAACAGGAAGGAACTGGGCTATTCCTGAAATCCCCATCCTAGTCATTTCAGGTACTTAATTCCTTCTCATGTGATGAGAAACATTCTCTGAGCCCGGCAGGACATGGCTATCAGGAGATGAATCGGGGTCCAGTGAGCTGCACATCAAGAATCTGTATGTCTGAAGGGTCACATTTGGCTCACGTTTGCTGTCTGTTAATTTGCTAGACCAGTTGGTATTGACCCTCTCTTCTTAGCTTATATATTTACTTATACATAAACGGCCTTGTTCATTTAACTTCCCATAGTTATAGGCAGGTAGTTTGCAATGCTGATTTCTTACATTTATAACAGGGCCTTGACTTGATTCTAAGATCCTAATAAGAAGTTGATGTTGAGAACAGTAGTCATCTGCACTAGTTTTCTCACGAGCCTTACAAGATAAAGGGTGAATATATAAGTGCATACATACATCACTTGTATTCTGGAGCACAAATTGTGTCTAGAATCTTCCAAAAGGACGGTCATGACCTAGCAGGTTTATTCCCAGGAAAGATGCACCAGTAGATGAATATTAAAGTGGATTGTTGTCCACTGTTGAAACTTTTGAAGAGGAATAAACCAGCTTTCAGCATATTACAGATTTACATTTTCTATGCTCATATGCAATGCTATTATAAGAAAATGTTTTGATATTCTCAGAGGAAATGCATGCTTTACAGAGTAAAGTATGGTAAAGTACTGTGAAGTATTGAATGGTAAAGTAAAGTATTGGTAAGTATTGTATGGTAGTATATGCTTTCACATTTCTTTATCTTTTTCCTCTTAAGAGAAACTCTCTAATCATTTTTTTCCCTATGATTGTAATGACAGTCTTCTGGGTCCAGAGTGACTTTAATCACTTCTTCTTTAAGTTCAGTCTTCCCAAAGCTAATTATTTCCTTAAGAATCTGTTTCAAGAAAAGCCCCTTCTTCCCCCCAGAAAACCAAAACAACACCTGTTTTGCTTTGGGTTTTTCTCATCAGTGAATTTGCTATCATTTATGTACTTGTCCACATCTCTCTCTTTTTTTTCTTTTCCTTTTCTTCTGTCTCTTGATTCCATCCATTCTCTGTCCTTAATCTGTTTCCTATGATTAACAAATGCTTCTTTCAGGTATAAGCCTTAAGAGCAGGACTCTTTATCTCTCACTGAGCACTTGCTGCATTTCTGGCCAAAGATCTTTCAGAAGAATAAATTTCACCATGTCCCTCCCCTGTGCAAGATCACTCTACTAAGATCAAGGTTAACATGGCTCATGAGGTGATTCATAATCAGGCCTGTGCTTGAGATTAATCCATTTTATTTTCCTTTTGAAAAACATCTTTAGCAACTATGTGCAATCTAGGATATGTGTTAAATATACAACTCGGTAACTGAATTTTTGCTGAGTCACCAAGTCTTTTATCAGACCTCTAGTGATGCTCACATGGAACACTGCTTTTTTTTTTTTTTATAACTCAATGAACTCCTGTTTATTGATGATGTTCATTATGGACCACAAAGTCAGACATGCGTTGGCCCATCAGAGATGGCATGTGTTGCAGTCCGCCTGCATAGTTGCTGATAAATGACCATCAAACGGCTTAAGGGAACAAGGGTTTATTCTCTTAGGATTCCTGGTTACAGTTTTTAGTCCAGCTTGATGGGAGACCATGCACCAACGCTAGAGCCAAGGGAACTGGCCACACCATTACCACATAACAGCTGAGAGAGGGACAATCCTTACTTGCCAGACCTGCATGTCTGGCCAAGTATACGGAAGGATGCCAATTCTCTCAACCAGCTCTCTGTGATTTATTCCAGGGCGTAATCTCATCCACCATGGGCTGGATCTTCCCTATCAGCTAGACAATTTCTTGCAGGTTTGCTCTGGGTTTAACTTAACCATCAACTCTCTACAAATGTGCCCAGAGCTCAAACCCTCAACAGTCAAGTTGACACCTGTGCCTGACTATGACGGCATGTGCTTCATGGTTCTAATTACTCTTCTTTTTGCTTGCATTTGTTTAACATTTAATACTTCCATCTTGCTTCTACACATAGTATTTTACTTTTTTTTTCCTGTATACAATTGTGAGATAGATAGGATATGGAGGTACTTTCATTTGAGAGATTAAATTTTTCAGGCTCAGATCAGCTAAGGTATTTTCCCAGCGATGTAAAAGGGGTGTCTTCCTGGGGGGCTCACAGTCATTATTCCTTCTTAAAAGTACCATGTCTAGCATGGTGACCCACAAAGCTGCCCTGGGGCTGGGAAACAAGAAAGGAGGAACAAAAGAACACAGAGAGACAAATATAGAGAACAGTTTGCCAAAACAGATGGGGAGACTCACCACTTCTCAGAGGGAGAGCAATAAGAAGCAGCCATTCAGTCCTGCAAGATTTTATTGATAATAATGGGAGTTAGGAATCTGTATGCAAATCTGGGTGTGGGACTTCTGATTGGTAGAAAGGAGAGGTAAAGATACGGAAAAACCTTTCTAGCTTCTGTGTGTGCTTGGATGGACAGCTTGACAGAGAATCAAACATTTCTGATATTTATCATGGGCCGGAGAGGCAGTTTGAGACCCGAAATATTTCCAGTCTTAGCAGAAATCCCTGTGGTTTCAGACAATGGCCTCATCATGATAAGGGCTCCAGAAAAATGCCAGTGGGTTTCTGTCCTTCTGGTTTCCATGGAAAGTTCATGATTACGCTTTCTCTCTGCTTTCCATGATTAACTTTTTTAAACTAAGAAACGAGATTTTTCTCTCACCAGGCGGCATCCTCAATATCACCTTCCACTAGTTGGCTCTCCACAGTAATGCACAAAGCCAATGGCATGTCTGGGACGAGCTGCTAAGACATGTGACTTTCTGGCCTGCCTTCTGCTGTGTCACACAGGTTCTAATATGAATTCAGGAGCAAGACACAGAAAATGATCAAGGGCAGCAATTGTGCTGAATGTGGACCCATGCTTGAATTGTTTCATGCTTCTTTTGGTCCTGAGAATTGACCCACTGAGGCATTAGCCTGCCAAACCCCCAGCCTGCCAGAGCTAAACTCTGTTCCACATGACTAGAGGCATCTTTCGATGCAAGCGTTTGTGAATTCAATTGCCATGATCAGGTAGCAGCAACCAAGACTGAGTAATGTGCTGTGAGAGTTGGGAAAATGAGTCAGTAGGAAGCTGTTTGTTGCTAATATTAAGCTAATGGTCTTGGTTGAACAATTCCGAAGGTGTGGTTTGGCTTAGATATAAGGAGTATTTCTGTCTCTAGGCTCAATGCATCTTCTGTTCCAGAGGGTCCCTGCAGGAGGCATAACCAACAAGATTATGTGAGGAGATTATTTATTTATTTTTTATTTTTCTGCTTATACAAATGTAATAGGTACTCCTGTCCCCTCCCTCCCTCCACCCCTCCCTGAACCTCCTTGTTCCTTCCCCCCTTTTCCCCTTCCTTTCCCCCCTCCCTCCCTTTCTCCCAGTGCCCCCTCCCCCCATCTCTGAAGCATCGTTTAATGTGTACATCAAACTTTACTCTGGGTCCTCCTTTCTGATGAGGTATAAGGACTCAGTAGCATTGCCTAGAACTCTTTCTTGTGTTCCCCTTAAGTATAGGAACACTATTGTGACTGTTAATCCCTTGCTTCTCAGGATCCTAGTGCCTTTAGTCCATGCTAGACTTTGAGGGGTCAATGATATGTTGGTCATTGCGCAGATCATGCAGAGTCCTACTACAATTGCTTTGGCCCTAACTTGTGTGGAGTATCTTGGTAACCATTTTGTAATGGGAGACTAACCAAGAGTAGCAGTTACCTACTCTTATTCCATCTACCTTTGAATCTATCCTTATAATAAGACTGTATTTTAACAGCTTTTTATCTCTGGCCAGGGGGTGACATCCAATACCCATCAGGATGGAGCCAAAGGGCATTGCGGGAACAGCAAAACTGAAAAAAAATCAAGAAACAATAATTCAGAACATCAGAGACTCTATATTAACCACTTGGAACTAGGCCAGCCTAATCTCTCCCCATCCTGAAGCTTAGGGAAATTTGCGGAAGTGGGGGTGGTGAGATTGTAAGAGCACAAGGATGGAAAGAGTAATGATATGCGAGATTCTTGTTAAGGGGCTTCACAGTGTCTTGAAAAGAGAGTAAGTTGAAGGGGGAAGATAAAGTGCTGATATGTTAAATGAATGATTTGAATTACTGAGAGTTTCCTACTTACCACCATTAAGATTAATGTTATTTTGAATTTAGTAGGTGAAATCTCATCCCTTTGAAGTAGGTAGATATTTCTATTCTGAATGCTTGCTAAGCTGAGATACTATTTTAAATTGGTTTTAACGTGGGGGTTCTCAACCATTTCACCCCAACAGTCTGTTCTAATTGCCATGGGTGTTTTCTCGTCTTTACCTCGTTGTGTTCATGCTCTCTTGCTCTCCACGGTTCTCCACCTCTGATCAGGTTTCAGGATCTTTATGCACTTTTTTTTTTCTTCCACAATTTTTTTCTCTAATCATACCCTCTGTCCTCTTTCTCCCTCCTCTCCCCAGTCATCCCCCTCCTTGCACGCTTCCCCTCTTCCCCCTTCTTTTCACCCCCTCCCTTCCTCTCCCTCTCCCACTGCCTCCCCCTTCCTCCCTCCCATCCCCTGGAACATCCTTTTGTGTGAATGCCAAACCTCCCTGTGAGTCCTCCACACTAGTGAGGGTTCAGGACTCAGTGGCATACCTGGAGATCTTCTTGGGCTCCCCGTTAATATGGGAACTCTAATGATTATTTAATCCCTTGCCTCTAAGGATCCTACTGCCTGAAACTTTTTCCCCTGTGATCCATGCTAAATTTTGCGGGGGGTCATTGACGTGTCAGCCATTGTGCAGGTCAAGCAAAGTCCAATTTTAGCTGTTGCAGCCCTAACTCGTGTGGAGTATCTTGCATATAGTTGGTCCTCCCCATGTTTAGGCTCTTACAGTTTTGCTGCCCCTTCTTCCAGAAGGTTCCCTGAGCTTTAGGATGGGGAGAGATTTGGCTGCTCTGGTTCCAGGTGAATAATGTAGGGTCTTTGGTGTTCTGGATTATGGTTTGTTGTAGTTTTCAGTTTTGCTTTTCCTGCACTGCCATTGTCTGCATCCTGATTGGTATCAAAGGTCACCTCTTGAGGATCAGGGAGTCTGCCCTGGTCCAGACTGGGGGCAGAAAGCGCACTTTGTTTTTTAAACTACTTAGTTTACATGGGCTTTTGTCATTAAAACCTAGTGATACTGTCCTAAAGAGTATGTGTCATGCGCTGAGGAGATGGTTCAGCAGTGAAAGGATTAGAGTTTGGATTCCAGATTCCATGTAAAATATGGGGTGAATGTAGCCTGAATAGCCCTATCACTTAATGCTCTGGGTTTGATTAGAGACCCTGTCTCAAAAAAGAATAAGGTGGAAGAGGAATAGGGGATGACTCTTGATGCTGACTTCAGACTACTTCAAGCACCTGTACACATATGCATGTCCAACCCACATCCATGTGTTCCCACACACACACACACATATGTATCTCTCTTCCACACATATGAACCTGGAAAAAAGAATCTGAATAAGGTCATGTGTTTCAGTGAACTGAAATGAATAGAAGAAATGGAGTTTTTGGAACAAATGGGTCTATTTTACATCATAGCTCTTGCACTGGGTGGTTCTGTGACTCTCAGCAGGTTCCTCACCATTGCTAGCATTCATTTCCTTGTCTCTTTAGATGGGAATGGTATCTCCCTCTAAGTACGTGCCAGAATTAAGCAAGCTAGTCAA
Source organism: Typhlomys cinereus (assembly GCA_023101885.1). Classification (NCBI taxonomy): domain Eukaryota; kingdom Metazoa; phylum Chordata; class Mammalia; order Rodentia; family Platacanthomyidae; genus Typhlomys; species Typhlomys cinereus. The sequence goes on from JALPQD010000226.1 coordinate 3,650,410, forward strand.
GACAAAACGCTTAGCATAATGTGACACAGGGTAAAAGCTCAATTGTAATTCTTCTTGCTGCCTGTGTAATTGTAAGGCAACTGGATGCAGACAGATATTTTTGTTATGACCTTGGAAAATTTGCTTCCCCTCATTATTTTTCCCATCTGTGGCATGAAGGTAGTGGAGAGGGTATACCTGCGGATGATTGATAGACCTGTTCAGGCCTGATTATGCTCATGTCTGCTGTAAACGTGTCTGAAAACCATTTTATTTTTACCTCCACATCCTGAAGCCCAAGATGCCTCGATATTTTCTGATTACTCAAACTTACTCTGTTCATCAGAATGAGGGTCCAGATGTCCAATTCCCATAGATTCTTATAGATGATTGTTCATTGAGTAAACAAGTTCACACATATCTACTCTAAATAATCAATAATGGTAGGCTTGGTATAATGTTTTAATATGATATTCTTTTTAGTAACAGAAAGAAATCTTTCTAGTAAGATATCAAAAACCTGTTCTGATTTTCTACTTACGCTTGGGGGCTTAGAGAACACTCCCTGTTTGATCTTCTTTTTTTCTTCCATATTTTATTTTTTTCCCAATCATACAAGCTTAATAGGTACCCCTGTCTTTTCCCTTCCTCCACCTCTCCCCAGTCCCTCTTGCACTTTTCCCCCCTTTTCCCCTTCCTTTCATCCTCCTTCCTTCCCCCTCTTCCAGTGCCTCCCCCTTCCCCTTCCCATCCCCTAGAGCATTCTTTTGTGTGAATGCCTAACCTCCCTCTGAATCCTCCACTCTAGTGACTTATAAGGACTCAGTGGCATAGCCCAGAGCCCTTTCTTGGGCTCCCTATTAGTATTGGAACTCTAGTATGATTCTGTCATGGTTTGAATATGAGTTGTCCCCACAGGCTCATGTATTGAATCTTTAGTTGTGTGGGAAAGATATGGCACCTTTAGGAGGTGGAGCCTTGCTGGAGGAAGGCAGTCACAGGGGGCAGGCCTTGAAGTTAGTCCCGCCCTGCTTCTGGGAGTGAGTCTGTTCTTGAGTTTGCAGCAGCAGCTCTTACTCTCCAAGATGCCTTCAATGACTTAAGCCCCGGCCAGCTTCTGCCAACCGCTGTGCCTTTTCCACCGTGAAGGACTGTATCTCCCCCTGGAATTATAAGCTGAATAAATCTCCTTCCATTAAATTGCTTGACTTTGGATGTTGTCTCACAGCAACAGAGAAAGAGTAACCAATATACCTTCTTAATCCAATTCCAGTAATAAAATGTCTTTGACTTTGGCTGGAGAAAAGGCTCGGGAATTAAGACTTCCTCACAAGCAGAAGGTCCTGAGTCCAGAAGGAAAGGACAGTAGCCTGCACTTCTGGCCCTGGTGGGCGGAGCCTGGGAAATCCCAGAGCAAAGCAAAAAGGAGTGAGGAAGCAATCCAAGATGATTCCCAAAGGTCCTCCAGAGGGACACACAGTGCCCACTGATACACACACACACACACACACACACACACACACACACACACACCACACACACACACACACACAACACACACACACACACACACACACACACACACACACACACACACGCTAAAGTAAAAAAAGTTTTTTACTTATCACATTTTATCTTAATAGTCATTTAAACTTTACAGTAATACTTTAGATTACATAATGGCTCATATTAGCTTTCTGTATGTTTGAACTTTGAACAAAATGTTTCAAGATGTGTGCTTCTTACCTGCTTAAAGCAACAAGGGGGCTAAAAAATGGTCCTGAAAGAGGGGTTCTCTGGAACCTGAGCACATCTGTGAGTGAAACTTTTAAAATTCTAATGTATTTGTTTATATTTTTATGTGTCTGTATATTCATGTATGTGTGGATGCACATGTGTAGTTACATGTGCACGAGTGTGTGTGTGTGTATGTGAAGTTCTGAGGTTGATGTCAGGAACCTTCCTTGATTATTTTTCACCGTAATTGTTGAGGGAGTGTCTCTCAATTGAACCCAGAGCTTGTAGGTTCAGCTAATCAATCCAACCAACTTGCTATGGGGAACTCCATATTTTTTTTTTTTTTGGAACTCCATTTTTTTGGTCTGTCCTACTTGTTGCATTTTGAACATTTATTTAGTATATTAGTCAGGGTTCTCTAGAGCCACAGAACCAACAGAATGAATATGTAAACAGGAAATTTATTGGATTGGCTTATGTAGTCCAATAATGTTAGCTGCTCTATCAAGAAATCCAGTTAGTGGCTGAAGGCTGGAGAATTACTGGAGAGTCTTTAGTCATGTTGAAGGGTTGGAGGGTTGGAGGGTTGAAGAAGGGATTACAGGAGTGAGCCACCACATCCGTCCTATGCAGTGCTAGATAACCAACCCAGTGCTTTGTCTGTGTCAGACAAGCACTCTACTGATGGACCTACATCCCTGTGCCTTCCAAAGTGTCTCTTTCATCAATGTCTCCTGCCAGGCACTATCTTTAATTACTGGGAATATAATGGGAATCTGATAGACAAATTCTTAATATCATAGACTTTATTTATTTTTATTTTATACATGTGGTACTAGGGTTCAAATGCAAGGCTTTGCACATTGCAGGCAAGCAGTCTACAGTAAAGCACATCACAGTGATTTTATTTATCTTTTCCTTTTAATTGCAGTTCTTGGGGTCAAGCTGAGAGTCATGTATAAGCTAGGCAAGTGCTCTTCCACTGGGCTATATATTCTCAGCTTGGAGTTTAGATTCTTAGTTCAATCCTGTTGAAGAAACGGAATTGTCTGTATTGATGGAGATGCTCTTCATTGTTTTGTTCAATAAGGTAGTTAGTTGGCTGTACACAAGCATTAAATACTTGGAATGTGGTGTGGTAAATAAAGAATTGAATCTCTAGGTATATATAGATACTATATAGGTCAGTGGATTAAATATCAGTGATACTATTTATGACACATTTCCTGATGAGAAACCACAAGCCAAAGTATCAGTTATGCCAAGGTCCAACTTGAAGGCAAACCAGTGTATTGAGGTTATTCACACGAGTAGGAGTGAGGATTACCTACGGGTACCTCAGTGACCTCAAAGCCAGTATACTACACAGTTTCATCCCCAGCACGGATGATGGCTTCCCCATGGCTGCCCATATGGAGTTCCTGCTTTAGTTAACTTTCCTTAGCCTATATACCCTGGGGCCCCTCCCTAGATCTTGGGGCTCAGAGGTCATAAGGACACTGCATTCTAGCCCTTTCCCCAACCTCAAGTCCTCCGGGGCCATGAGTGTGAGGGCACGTGTAATTGGAAAAGAATCCATACTAATGGTTGGGAGTGCTCTAGTTGAGTCAGAATCCCAGGTGAGGGTCTTCCGACCCTCCACACATTCTCTGTCTCTGAGGGAACATCAGCAGGAAACAGGTGCCATCTTGATGGTCTCAGACTAAAATATCGGGTGTTCGCTTGGAGAATGAGTCTATGAAACACTGTTCTAGAGGATTTAGTGCTGGAGACAGAATAAGCAAATAAAATAATTTCTACTAGTGATTTGAAATGAAAAGAAAGAAAATAGGGAAAACATAATTGGGAAGTTATTTAGAGCAACTATGGTTAAGTGGGTTTCAATAAATGTAAAAAAATGATGCACACAGATAAAATATTTTTAGTTTTACTACTAGATACTCTTATTTGGTGATCTAAGGAATTCCTTTGAGAAAATAAACTCCAAATCTTATAATTCTCCCTTATGTTTCTGTGATTTTTTTATTTAGCTGCAAACCATTTTTTTTCCAGGCCTGAACTGTCATCTCCACTTCCTGTTGGTGATCCCTCAACATTGGGAGGTATGCTCATGTGTCTCTATTCACCTTACTCTTTTAGCTGATTATTTAGTTTTAGTTATTCATTGATTTTTTAATCATTTAGTTCAAGATTTTTTTCAAGCAACTAGTTTTTCAGCTCACATTTAAAAAGTCATCTGTCTCTCTCCCTCCCTCCCTCCCTCCCTCTCTCCTTCCCTTCCTCCCTCTTTCCTATTCTCTCTCTCTCTCTCTTTCTATATATATATTTGAAGAAAATCCAGAAAAAGTCATTTTTAACTCATTTTATATCATGTGTGAATACTTAAAATCCTTTTTAAGTATCATATAAATCAGACCACAGTTTAAAACAGAAGAGCAACATAAATGAATTAAGACAGATACTTTGCTCACCATCCCATGCCATCTGTCCTGGAGTTTCTCCATGTAAGAGTGGTAGAGATGCCTCTCCCTCTTTCTTTTGCTAAGGATGCAGGTCAAAAGCATCTTTTATGCAAAAAAAGTGTGTGTGTATGTGGAGGCCAGAAGGTGACATTGGGAATCATCCTCAGTTACTCTTCCATGTTACTGTTTTGAGGCTGAGTCTCTGACCAAATATTCCCCAACACAGCCAGTGTGGCTAACCAGTCTGCTCAGACTCCACCTTTCAATGGGAATTACTAACATAGGATCTGGGGATACAAATAGTTTTAACCACTGTGCCATTTTCCTAGCCCTGTTTGTAATTTCAAATACCAAGACTTTTGTGTGGTGGGGTTCCAATTAAAAATAACACGAGCTACAGCTCAGTGGTACAGTACCTCCTTTG